>NMRA01000277.1:308430-423362 GCA_002633005.1 Phoronis australis
GACGTTGAACCTTGACTTAACGTCTTTGGTCATTTTCAGACCTCTATCAGGCTCTATCGGATTTCTCCTCTAGTGTGCAGTGGATGTTCTCAGTGTCTTTGGCGACAGCAATATATCTCGAGTGTTGTAACGATGATTCGGGCAAGTGAATCTAATACGGTAGATTACGTAGCTCCTGCTGCACAGCTGCCTCCGAGGCAGACACCGAGACAGACTACTTCTCAGGAGGACACGTTCCACCTCCACATCAGCTCCACGTACTCTTATAAGGTGCTCAAATGTCTCGCTCTATACCTTGAGTTTTCAAACTTGTTTCTCTCCGCAATTTGTAGAAATACCACATTCGATGCGACTGGCAGTGCCAGATAAATAGATAAATTCGCAACCCCGCACTTTAGGTCAGCCATCATTCAACTAACGCATTGTAAGCTTTAGTTTGGTATTCAGACGAGTTGGATGAACGAATTAGTATAATTTCATATTTTAGTAGGAAATGCTAGTCTCCTTAAAATTAATTAAAATCATATAAGCAAACCAATTCTTTTAATTGTTGTATTATACCACGGCATATTAATGCGTAGAAACGGCGCACAACTAGTGACTGGTTTAACATGACAAATACACATACGCGGTCTGAAAATAGTAAA
Organism: Phoronis australis; assembly: GCA_002633005.1. NCBI lineage: Eukaryota > Metazoa > Phoronida > Phoronidae > Phoronis > Phoronis australis. The sequence goes on from NMRA01000277.1 coordinate 309,078, forward strand.
ATTCAGACACTTATTACCAAGCCTGCCTGAAGGGCTGATAAAGTTTTTATTGTATTAATTTCAAGGGCATGGAGTCTTCTACATGTCCATGTTATTATTTTTAGTTTTCTCGTGGGGGCAGCTTCGCTATAAGGGTACAACTTACTGCTGGTTTTTCACAAGAAAGAAATGTACCTCCACGGAAACAGTTCCAGTGTTACCATGGTAACCGATATTGCAGTGTCGGTGCCGTTTTTACTGACATTGGTCAAGAACCTATCATGTGATATCAAAATTGTTCAGAAACGATTCTGTTTGAAGCAGAAACTGGAGTAGAAAATTTGGTCAAAAATGACTCATTCCACACCAAGAAATTGCCTAATTTTGCCCCCAAGAACACTTCCCTTGTATCTCCTAAACCACCAAACTTTGTGGTGTCATACTTCACCCAATTTCTCTCATCCCTAATGTGATTTATCAGACTAAACATGGATCTGAATGGCTGACCCCCCACCTTGCCGCTTGTTGGCTGTACAGTGGTCGGTGGATCCGTGGACTGATACTTAACACCAGCATCCCTTGGCCACATTAGAACGCATTGTGTTTTCGTAACAGACCAACACCAAGCGTGTCCAATTAAACCCTAATCATCACATTAAATGCCTCTTTATGGGTATAATGTAAAGCGCTATATTGCTTAAAGGTAACAAAGCTCTTTACATTTGCACTCGAAAAAATTCTCCGCGCCATGCATAGCATTAGGGACTAGCAAGGAGTACCACCTCAAGGGAACATTTGCCGTGTTTTGACGAACGCCCTACAGGTTTCATATCTAAATCCTTTTTGTTAGTTCCTAGATGACCCATGTCCTTTCTTTAATGTCACTTACCTGAACACTTTTTCGTCCATATCTTCCCCAAACATTTGCTGTATGCCAGGCGGAGGTGGTTTGAATTTCATTTGCGCTATGCCAGTCCCTTCCACTAGTTTGTCCAAACTCACCGGCTCAGCTGCTGCAAAGGTAACTTCGTGACCAAGTTTAACGAGCTCCGTCCCGATCGACATGTGCACGTGCATGTGACTGTAGAAAGGTGAGGAGATAAACAAGACACGTTCGCTGCGAATTTCTCGTGGCTGAATCATCAGCGCAAACACGAGCAAGTTCAACAAAAGTAGACCCATGCTTTCCGTCTGTTTCTGATAGTCTAAAATGATTCAAAATAAATGACTCGATAGACAAGAGCACTCTCACGTTGAGCGGCATTACAGTGAATACATGTAACTCCTTGCAAACGAAACGCTGTCCGCAACAGAGCGGACGATTTATTGTTGTTCAACACTTCCTCTTAATAAATTTGCATTCAGCTGGTTGACGTTATACAGACAGTCCAATTTTTATGGCAACAGTTGAATGATTGCATTTGTTAGTATTTGTAATACATTTCCATACACCTACAGAAAAAGCTCAGCCTAAGTCAGTTTATGTTCGGAACAATAATCGACGTCGATTGAGGCCTAGAAAATGACCCTGTCAGTTTTTTGATGTGCCGAGCCACATACATGTACATGTATATACATGTACATGTAGAACAGTGCAACCGCTTGTTTGTATTCCAAGTGGTTGTAAAGACTCGGACCAATCCTAAAGATGTGGTGAAGATTTTTATTAATTTAAAAAAAACACATTATTTTAGATATAAGAATCTGTTTTGATAAAATATCTTTGACAATTTGTGAAGGTGCTTTTGCGAAAATGACAATAATCCATCGTAATTCATCTAGACTATACTGAAAGCAAACGCCATTCAGTTAGAATAGTCAACATTTTTCATCCGCTCTTTTTGTGAGTACAGTAATTTGCATAGAGGCGCGATAGTATACCCCCATAAAACGTTGCTCACTTCAAAATACAGCAAATAAAATCAAATGAAACATGCATACATGTATGTGCACATGGAGCTGAAATTAACACATACCCTAACCCTGGATACAATTTAGTCTTCAAGTAACCATGCCATATGTATAAAAATCTCGCAGTTGGCTGAGTTTCTCTCACCAGGCGCCATTTTAAAGTGTACACAACATGACTCTTGTACCTCAAAATAAATTTTATTATTATATCTTACTAGATTTCAGTGCCTTTAGTGCACAGCTCATAAAGAAACACGCAAAAATTGAAAAAAATAATAATTATGTACAACGTCATGGGTTGAACCCAAGTCGTTTGCCATACTGTTCGGATCAGAGAGTTATGCAAAGTGTATTGAGTGAAGAGAAAGCAAAATACATTTAGCGTCGAGAAGGTTCGTAGAGGGATCAAAAGATGTGTTTCCGGAGGCTGCAGCAACAGTAGCCAGGCGGAGAACGTCTCGGTGTTCCGAAGGATACCAAAGTTGCGCAGAAGTGGCATCGCTTCGTGCGCCGAACGAGNTGCACATGGAGCTGAAATTAACACATACCCTAACCCTGGATACAATTTAGTCTTCAAGTAACCATGCCATATGTATAAAAATCTCGCAGTTGGCTGAGTTTCTCTCACCAGGCGCCATTTTAAGGAAGTTACGTGAAATCATACATGTACTCACCTGACTGAGTTGAAATACTTTGTGGTTATCGCGCGCGCGGTCAAAGTTCACAATAACCCCAAAGTGAAGTTGGAATTCTTCGCCAGAGTCACATGAATTCCCGTAGCTATGCTTCATCGAAGATATGTTTAGAAGCAGAAAGGATCACTGAAGAAAGTACCGCCTTTTTAGGTGATAATTTTACATGTAGGTGTAAAATGTATTTTTGACGAGGTGAAAACTTAATCAGTGAGCGGATTTCGCCTACCGCCCCTTTAAAATACTGTAGACGGGACGACTTTAGTACATAACGCGATAGAACGTATTGTAGTGCGAATCTGAATATTATCATTTGTCATAACAGCTATGCTTTTTTAGAACTAAACGGTTAAGAAATCGAAGTAAACAACAGAATACAATCTGATACCGTATTGGGCAACTGTCCAAACGACAATCTTTTGCCCCACTTCCCGTGACGTCACAGTTAAATCTCGCATATTCTAGCTCTGGGTTTAACTGTGTTCACACGTGGTCTGGTAGAAATTGAATGCGCTTGGCAGTTAACAGAGAGGCTAGATGTTAGGCTATCACACGCTTACAACCCTCTACGTCAGGTAAAGTTACTGAACGGAAAAACGCCGTCATGGAACAAATTAGGGCTTGTCAAATGTGACTCAGTTCACAACGCTACGATTTTCTTGTGCCGGGTGACAAACAGCAGCTAGTTAACACTAACATCATAGAAGTTTCAAATGTTTTATTACTAGAGAACACTAGCCTACATTTTTCAAAACATAAACACACATGCAGTGGCGTATGAAATCTGGCATTTTACACTAAAATACACTGTAGAGTTGCTTACCTTAGCTGATCAGTAAGTTGTTTGTCTTCGACGTGGAGACTACAGCCCTGTGTTATGTACCGACATGAAGCTCTCAAGCGCAGTTCAGATCTACGCATATCTTGCACTTAAACCTGACACTGACTGAATGTACTATCGCACCAAAGTTTTCTAGGCCAGTCCAGGACACTGACCTGTAACCCGAACTTTTCCCAGACATGACACGACTTCATTCGCACCGTTGTGTTATTCCTAGAAGAAAGTGTACAATAGTTCGTTTCCTGGATAGATTCTCTCACGACTCAGGCTTAGTCTCAGCAATGAGCTAAATGAATGTACAGAAGACATTTTAGTCCCAGTAGCAAGTATTACATTGACAGGCCTACCAGTGCCCGCACCAATTTTGCTAGTAATTGCCAAATTGGGATACGTCCTTCAGTTGAAACGTTATAAATTGCTTAACTGAGATTTCATTACTCTTGGTAATATTGTTGAGGGTACGAAATGTTTATTGACAAGGTTTACATGAAATCCCGGCCCTTGTTTTCCATAGATGTTAAAACCAGCATGTCAGGTTGCCATATTTTTGTCAATGTCAGCTCGAGGCGAGCGTCACAAACTAGCCTCCTAGGTTTATAACTCATGGCCCTATTTCGAAATAATTCTTGTCCAGAGCTTATAGCCACACGACCGCTTCTTCGGAAAATTGTACTTTTTCACTCAAATTTTTTTTTTCAGTCACGTCTTTTTCCCCGCTGTAAAAATGGTACTTCCCAGTTAGCAGCATTCCGCCGTGGAATTTTCACTCGTTACATTGACAGCAGAGATCCTGGGTAATAGAGACTTTATAGAATTTTGCCTTATTATGGTTTGGCCTTATAGGGAGTGACCAAACAGAATTTTCTAGTCTTGTTCACGGACTTTCATTGCTTTGCTACTATTAGACCGGCAGCCCAGAGCACTTAGCATACAATGTAGATGAACGAGGTACCAACATCTGACCATGGGAGCATTTAAAGTCCACCACAGTATGTACAGAAATGGACGTCTGCCGTTGTCTGCACTCTGGGTGTGACGCCTGGGGGCCTTACAAACAGCTCAAACATGAGCTAGACTACATATTCGAGGTACCAACCAAAACTGATTTAAAACGAATGATAGTACCGCACTGAACACCAAATGACCCATGACAGACAAATTGTACTCTGGAATGGGTCCGGCAGAAACCAAATAAGACCCCCAAAAATGAGCTAGCACATACATTCGAGATACCACAAAAAACAATTACATGAGATTCAGTACATGTCACAGGTCACTAAATGCCCTATGACCGGCAGACAAAATACACTCTGGATTGTGCCTGGCAGAAACCCTCAAAAATCTCAACCACGGTTTGCCATTTTTGAGACAATTAGATTTTCAAGGTATCGGCTTAAACCGTGATTTAAAACCAACAATCGTGCTGCACTGAAAACCCAATGACCCGTGAAAGACCAATTTTACTCTACCAAAAACCCAGGAAGGACCCTAAAAAATGGAGGTACAATCGTTCATGCAGCTTTCCCCAGCTAATTCAAGTACTCGGGTGGGAAATCCAAACAACTGTACAACAAGATATTAAAAATTGCAACACGAAAATCGAAGTACACAATTGGTGACAAAAGTTGTGCATTTAATGAGTTAACTGTAAAAAGCGGGACCACGGGAAACAAAAACTAATTATAAAAAACTTTCGTTCACTGTGTTTACTCTCATGATCACTACAAGCGAAAAGCAGACGGGTGTCAAGATGTAAGACAGTTTAACTCCCCTAGTGGTAACTTTTTGAAGAAATTTTTACATGATGTCGAAATTCAGTGTAGTGTATAGTGTTTGCAACGTTTTAGTTTCGCGGAGTCATTTGTCGATGGCCAATATACACGTGTAATGTCTTCCGTGATAAAATACAAATCACCCCTAATTTGGTGCCCAGCCACGCGGTGGAGTCCCAATGCTATTTAAATAAATATATAAACAACGATGTGTTTCGGTAACAAGGGTTCTCGCTGCAGCATTGCCTGAAAATTGCATGCAATGACAGGGTGTGACGTCGCAGCAGCAGGGAAAGTGAGGCCTCTTGAAATCCTGATGAAAGACTCATCTGGGACAGTTATCACCTTCTTCTCAGAGTTAATAAGCGTAGATGTCCTAGACGGAAGAAAGTTAGAAGAAGACATATGCCTCCTATTTAATGAAGGGAGGAGTCAAAGATGTCAATGAAGCGTCGATATCTGAAATTAATAGAGATGACCGGAAAAATGAACAAGTTAATAACTGTAATTGATAAAATTTAAAAAAACGAAAATAATTTCAAATGTTTTCATAGTGTTAAACCAAAATGCCCAGTTTCACGTCAAAAAACAGTAAATGGTGGTGAGATTTCATGCGCGCACCCAGGGGGGCTCGGGGAGCTCGAAGGAGCCTCCCATATTTGGCGAAGTGGGCAAAAAGGTCCGCCTCAGAGCAAACAAACAGTCCGTGGAAACGAGACAAAAGTCCACTAAAAATGCGCAGACGCACAGTTCATAGTACTGAAGGTGGTACCCCGTTTTTTTTCAGTCCTCCAGCTTTTCTGTTAGCAAAAGGTCCACTTGGTCAGAAATTCGAACCCCCCAAAACTAGAGGCTGGGTGCGCGCATGGGTTTTATGTTTTCATTCGTCAGCTTTTAGACAATTGGTCCCTCGTCAATAAATTTTTCTCCGATGTCCAACATCAAGAAGATTGACTGCGCATTGCTTCCTCCTTGCCGAAAGACACTATTGAACAAGCTCAAACGAGCCCATTATGTTGCCTTGCTCTGAGGCCAAGTGCATTCGGCCGATCCGGGAAACGGTTTGGATCCACTTACCTACGGTTGGAAAGTACAAGATGGATACTACACTCCCAAATGGTTTTGTGAATCTGCCGTTCCTGATGTCCTTTTTGAAGGTGCTGGTCTTTTACAAGAAAACCAAGCCGATCATGAGGTAAAGGAAATGGGCTATGACGAAACAAGCAAGCCCGAATCAAGGTGGAGTAGCAGTGACGAATCTGATATTGAAACGTATTAAAAACTAACAGGAAACTACTGTTGACATTAAACATATAGTATGTAGCTTGATGTTCTTGTCCATACAGTGATTTTGACTATCTGTTCACTACGCTGTTTGAAAGTGTTGCTCTATTTCATCTGTACATGTAGTTTATTTTGATTAAAGAAGGATGTTAATAACTGACACGTCTGTTACTTTTCTTTCAACGTATTGTTTAGTACTGGGTCAATGAGATGATAGGGCTCCTTGGAAATAATTTTCGTGGTTCCTCGATCTAGCTCAAATTTATGGTCCATGTGTTGTCGCTGACGTATCCTTTCTGTTGGCAGTTTTGATAGCGTTTTATATTTTACACAATCTGCGTTCTTAAACTTCACTGATGGTGGGTTGGTTTTAGACAGTTCCTGGTATCCCAAAGTTTTACTGTTATCAGGTACTCTCCAAAATGCTTACTCTCCGCCATCATCCATTTGACATCGAGTGTGAGAGCTCAGTAGACGCAAAAGTATAAGCTCATTATCTAAAATATCATATATATTCAAAATTACTGACCGGTAGTTGAGATTTCTTGGGCTGGCGAGCACAACCCACACTGGGTTTTAATTGTCATAGCGTATTTGGTAACCAGTAACATCTACTTGAATCACATGGAATTGTTTATTGTGGTACCCCCGAATGATGACCTAGCTTCTTTTACGGTGTAATTGAGTTTCTGGCGAACGCATATATTGTGGTTGAGATTTTGAGGGTTTCTTCCAGGCACAATTCAGAGTGTATTTTGTCTATCATAGGGTATTTAGTGACCTGTCACATGTATTGAACCTCATGGAATTGGTTTTGTGAAGTACCTCAAATGTATAAGCTAGCTCATTTTTGGGGGGGGTCCTTTTTTGGTTTCTGCTGGACCCATTCCAGAGTGTAATTTGTCTTTCATGGGCCATTTGGAGTTCAGTTTGGTACTATTGTTTGTTTAAAATCAGTTTTGGCCCGTACTTCGAAAATCTAGTCTAGCTCAAAGTTTTGATGGCATACCGTGGTTGAGATTTTTGGGGTTTTCTGCCGGGCACAACGATCCAGAGTGTAATCTGTCATAGGGCATTTAGTGTTCTGTGAAATTTATTGAATCATATGGAATTGGTTTTGTGTGGTACCTCGAAGGTATGTGCTAGCTCATTTTTGGGGGGTCCTTTTTTTGGTTTCTGCCGTACCCATCATGATTCCAGAGTGTAATTTGTCTTTCATGGGCCATTTGGAGTTCAGTTTGGTACTATTGTTCGTTTTAAATCAGTTTTGGTTGGTACCTCGAATATCTAGTCTAGCTCATTCGTTGGGGTCTTTGTAAGGCCCCCAGGGGTCACACCCAGAGTGCAGACAACGGCAGACATCCATTTCTGTACATACTGAGGTGGACTTTAAATGCTCCCGTGGTCAGATGTTGGTACGTCGTTCATCTATGCTAAGTGCTCTGGGCTGCAGGTCTATATATGTATAGTAGGACAAACAAACGGCCTCCTGTTCACTAACCCTAGGACCTCGCTAAAAATCTGCAGACTTCGCGAGATTACGAAAGATATCTCCTTCTATTTTAAAGAACACGTGGCGTTGGCCCCTTTTTATGCTAGGTCAGTCCTATAGCGCAGGTCCTTGACGTTTACTGAACGCATGCCGTATACGATAAACCAACATGCAAGCAGTCTTTGTTTGCAATGCTCTTCTTTGGCCCTAAACCTCTCAAACCTTTAAAATATATGGTTTCCTTCACAGCGATTCTTGAGCTTCGTTAAAGTACTTCAATGATGGCGTTTCAGTTGTTATCTGAGTTTCCACGAAAGCCGGGGTTTACGAGTACGTTTACTGTCGTAACCAAAGTAGGTCAGGATAGTTAGACTGAGTTCAAAGGTCGCTTTGTTTACTTAACCTCCAATATGGTTGCGCACCTTAGCGACCAAACACTGCCTGCGGAATCGACCACACGTCGCAAGCGACTAACCCCATTGTGTATATATACGTGGGCAAGTGAATTCAATGCATTGATCCACTTGTTTGATGTACAGTTAAGTTAAATAACAACTTATTCACCAAAGGAGGCGCCAGTGTAGTACTGTGTTGTAGTCAAGTTTGTCGATAAGGCAATGTTCCGAGCAACGAGTTTGTCTTGACTAGATCAGTTGAACGGCAATTGTAACAGACGGATGCAGAAACGTATCTAAATTGAAAACGATGTCACAGGTAAGCTAGGTGCTAAGTCATACGTTTGACTCCTTACGTTGTCGGTGTGTACAACTGTATGTCTGTTGTCTCGTTCTGCAAAGGTACATAAAACTAAAGCAGCTCAGGGCCGGCATGCTAATGTCTCTGTGTGTGCAGGTTCATTTAATACCTTTGTTTGAAAAACGGAAACCTTTCGCCAGGTCTCAGTTGAAGCGAGCTCCTGACAGCGTGGTGACTGAGCCTATACAGATGTTGTATGCACTAGTCCTACTTCTAGAGGAGATATGTCGTATAGTGTCTATGGATGGGCTCATTACGCCGTAAAGGCAGTGTTCATATTTTCGGGAGAGCTTGTGGTGGCGATTGGACTTACATGCACTCCGGGAGTGGAGAGCGGGCGTCGGAGTTGCGTCCACGTACGTATGGTAATTTTTTTTTTGAATAAGCATTCTCTAAACCGGTCCAATCTACAAATAAAATGTTGTCTACCCCATGTCAGCAAACTAAAGTGACACAAAAAGACCACTGTAGCTAAAATAATTCTCAAAATTTCTTTTGGAGCTAGCCTGTGTGCTGTAGACTCTCATTTGAATTAAAGATATTGGTCGTTTCATTGTAATTATAAAAACCGTTTTCTGGTACTTTCAGACAGGCTATATTGAATTTTCGGATGAAACACTCAGGGGTAAGTCACAGATATATATGTTTTCTGTTTAAATTTCCCAAATGCCATATTAACAATCTACGCCTGTGGCCAAAAACGAACGTACATCTACATGTAGTTTGTGCAACAGGATAGGAAGTTACTCGGGTGTTTGAATGTACATGTACTTTGTGTCGTTTCACCGTCTATAAATGTTTCAAAGCAACGCAAGAATTTGAAGTGTTCATGTCTCCCTTCAGAAGCCACATGATAAAATATATATCCGCCTGAGACTTTTAATAGATGTGTTCTTACAATTTACATTACTAACATTGTTAGGCGAAAAACATAGTTGGTTCCGGTGTAACATTATATTTTTGTTGGCGAAGTCTGTTCTTAAGAACAACTTTGATCGCTGTTTGGGAACATGCTGTATTGTGACGCCATTTCCATGTTTGGTGTCGCCAAATAGGGGTGAAAACGAGAACTTCTCTCGTTCTTTGCTTAAAAGTTTAATGAAGAATCCCCCATCATTTTGGCTCATCGGAAGTGGATTTTTCTAAAGGAACCAAATGAAAAATGTCCCTCCACTTACTCGATTTTTGAAAATAATCAGGCCAGAATCAATTATGCAATTTTGGCCTAAAACATGCAGTATTGGCCGACACGATTTAGCACCATCCTCACATGCAGAAATTCCTTTCGCTAAGACTTCAGTGTTGCGAAGCATCATCAGTAAAAATGCCAGTGCTCAAATGTACAGGAAATTTATCGCATTTCGTTAATTTTTTTCTTTTAGCTTTTCGGAATATTTTGAGCCAGTATGACAAGGGGGTGACGAACGATGGCTTTATACAGAGAAGTGAGCTTTCCGAGGCACTCGGTGTTTTAGCCGTGGACATGGATTATGTCAAGAGCAACGAAGACTGGCTGCTGGACTCTGTGTGTGACTTCTTCGACACAAATGGTAAAAATCGTTGATTTTCTGTTTCTGGATAAATTTAAATCCTTCAGGTACTTAGTTACAGAAAAGCCTTAGTTACTCAGCATGAACGTGGTCTCAAACGCGGTGCTTGCTGTGCGCAAACTGTGTTGTGTCACTGTGTAATATCTCAAAATATCAGTCAAATAAAAAGCTGATACATTAATGGCAATCGTTTGCATGAATAAGTCTGCTTGGAAAGAACCCGACTGCTTTTGCTGTTCAAATCATAAACTTTTAGTTGGAGTATGCAGCCGATCAACATCCTGAGAACTTATTATTATCTAAGTGTTGTTTTTTGTAGGTTTGAATTTCTTACAGAAATAAAATTGATTGATTGATTGATTGAACAGAACTCCGCTGTCAACTGTATCGAGAGTTATCGCCGAGACTTGCCCCACTTTTATGCGCCCCCATACTTGCACATGTATGTGGCTGCAATATGCCGTCATCCCTGTCCTCCGTCTGGCGTCTGGTGTCCAGCGTACGTTTACCTCTGTATCTTCGAAGGCACTTAACGGAAACTCGTAAAATTTAACAGATAGGTATCTATCATTGATATGATGCTACCTCCCCGTTTTCGGATGGATCCGGGGTATTTTGTGCCACCTAGTGGCCAATTCTATTATTTTCGAGTCTCTTTTGGCGTCCGCCCCTCTATCAACCAAACCACTCTAAGGATGATAAAAATTGCCGAATAAACTCCTACTGCGACGAGGACGGCTAACGCTGATTTTTGGACGATTTCGAGTACTGTGGCGCCTCCTAGTGTGCCGTCCCCCTCTCCATCCACCAACTTAAAATTGGGAGATGTGTTCCGAATGAGAAGATCGAGGGGAACGTTGATTTTCGGACGAGTTTAACCACTCTGACGCACCGCAGCGGCAATTATGATTTTCGCGTCCATGGCTGTATCTCCTTTACCTTTTGTAAGATCTATGTGAAATTCAACAGCTGTGTTTCTATGGAGATGACAACAGATGATGATTGACAGTTTCGGGCCAGTCCAATTACATCTGTGTTCCCATATGGATTTTTTTTATTTACGATGGCCTCTGTAACTTCGTAGCAGTGGCGGATTTAGGGGCAAGGGGGCCATTGCCCCCCTGAAATTCTACCAGATACTATTTGGCAGTTCGGGGTGCGGATTGCTGACTAGCATATGCGGCACCCAGAGGGGCGAATGCACAATGCACAGGCTTTGAATAAACCCCGTTTGCCTTTTTTCTTTTGTAATGAGGTCCACAAACCCCAGAAAATCGAGACCTCTACATTTTAGGCTGGTCGCGCGCATGTGACGAAATTCTGGTTATTCCTGTGCCCTTCCCCCCTCCCCCCAACTCAAAATCCTGGATCTGCCCCATGCCTGCGGAGTAACTTGATGCTTTTTCATGAAGTTTGGTAAACAAGTTTTAATTATGAAGATGAGATTGCCTTTCTATTTCTGTGATGGATTCGACGTGTTCTGCAACACCTAGTGGCCACTTTAATTTTAAGTGCGTTTTTATCGCTTGCTTCCGTGCCTTCCAAACTGCGCAGGGAATCATAAAAATTGTCAGATTGTTTCGTATTGACAAGAGCATAATTGACGTAGATTTTCAGACAGGTTCACTGTACTGGTGTCCCCCTAGTGGCATTTTTTGCATCTCCGGCGGCCTTGCAAGATGTTTTTGACCAACTTTATATCACTATTAACTTGACAGTATGTCGACGGTTTAGACTCCCGCTGTGGTTCCCAATGGCATTTTTTACGTTGCCTTTATAGCTTGGAGTTAGTAAACGGATTTTCCTGAAATTTGTCACATACCTTTGAGCCGTGATTAGGCCTTCCCATTTTCAAATGAGTTCAATGTGCAGTGTATTCTGTGACGACTACTAATAAACATCCCTTGAAGCAAACCGTTTGCGGATAGTCAAGGCGCATTTCAACACTCTCTGTGGCTTTTGTTAACGTAATGCCAATACCAAAAACATGTATTCCAAAGCGCTTGCTCCACTTTATTCTAGGAGTGAAGAATTAGAGTATTCACAATTGGCCAACTTTTCGTGAATCGTTTGAATATACCTACATAAATGTTCTGTTCTTCAAAGGGGATGGAAAGCTGTCGGTGAAAGAAATAACGGACAACTTGCACGCGGTACAGCTCTTTATGAGTAGAGAAACGGAGCAACTGACCGAGGCGTTCAAGGCTATTGATAAGAAGAAGCGTGGCTATGTAACAGAAAAATGCCTTTTGAAGGTATTAAGTCTGAAGCAGAACATGACAACGGAGGAGGCGGAAGCAACTCTCCGTGTTCTGAGAAAGTTTGATGTTAATAAGGACGGCAAATTCAGTTATCCAGGTACGCAGTTTACAGCCTTCTAAAAACTCACACTACCAGACAGTCAATATGGCTGCACTTGACTCACACCGCCGGGTCAACCAACTGAGACACCTGATTGGTTCTCGATGACAACTTACCGTTCACAATCGGATGTTATAGCCAGTTAGTGACCAGGCGTGCAGTCCCAATTAACGCTAGGACCTACGCTAGGACCTACGCTAGGACCTAGTAAAAATCTAGCCAAAGTCACGTTTCTCATTAAAATTACACGGCAATATCTCACGTAATCTCGCGAAGTCTAGCTTTTCAGTGAGGTTGTAGCGTTACTAAACGAGAGGGAGGCTAAACAGCGAAGTCAGTCAAGAGCAGCCAGTGCCCTCTGTGTATTCTTCAAGCAGTTGGCGATTGTTTGTTGATTTGTCTAAATGCATCAAAAGATAGCAGCATAAATCGCGTCTTTTTTAAGTTTTGGTAAATAAGTTAATTTCCTCAGAGTAATTGTTTAATCTACACAAACACGTTTTGTCCTGTACTTCTTCCTTGCGCTCGTGTCTGCAGATTCTCAAGTACATCGTGCATTGATTTGTAGCGCCCTCTTTCAGGCATTTCTTCTGCAGGATTGTGCTTTGTGTGTCCTCTTCCAGGCGTTTTGTCGGATCTGCAGGCTTGTGTCGCAACGGCTTTTGAACTAACAAAGCCTGAAAGTGGAATTGTTAGTTAGAGGATCCCACTTAGGATTAATTTCATGTTTTATAATTAGCAATGTCTACAAAAACGTAATACTACCATTTCTTTTGCTAATAAGTTGCTTCTGAATGTTGGTTTGACCACGCTTTCCCATTGCCTTCGGCAGCCAACCTGGCAAAGTTCTTGACAGTTTTTAGTGAAATCGGGGAATTCAGAATAAATAGCTACTTTTCAATGCTGCAATTTTCAGTAAATGTTAGTAAGTTGGTTAAACTGCGTTTTCTATCTAGCGTAGTTGCTCCTGCTTAAGTTTGGGTACTAAAATTGTACGCAAAAGCAAACAATTGAAAATATACCTACATGCATCTACCTTTTGGTGGCTATTGTATACATGTATAATCCAGGTAGAACAATCTAGACCTCAAAGAAAAATTATACTTCGCATTGACCTTTTCCGACAGTCGGTCTTATCGCTTAAAGCCAGCCACTACACGTACATGCAAGCCTGCGGCGCTTTGTTAACGGTTGGAAATTTATTAAAGTCAATAAAGTTTACAAGGTACACATCCCCGTTCCATCATTTAGAGAACCGCATTCGACCTGATGTGCTGTCGTGTAGTTTTGCAAATACTACAGTGACGATTCCGGTCAACAACAATAGAGGTCACTGTAATACTCTATCGGTGGGAGACTTAATTCACTTGTCATCACTGGCGTGCATGAAAAAACCACATTGTCTATTTTGACCCGCATTCTTGTTGTTTGGCTACAAGCTCTGTGTGTTTGTATTGACGCTTACCCCCATTCGCTACAAGCCCAACCAAACCTGTCTCCCCACTCCAACGTGTTTTTTCCTTAATTTTGTCTCTCTGTGGTTTCAGGCTGTAATCGCTACAGACGTGATTTTTATATATCCTTCTGGTCAATGGACATCTTTTCATTTACAATTTTTGATGTGAACATATTTTACTTCCATTTCAGAATTTATTAGAATATACTGTAGCGGGTATTTCCCCTTCAAGGTTCCAGAAGATGTTGAAAAAGTGCCTATCAACGAAACGTACAGAATGGAACACTCCACGTGAGGAATGTTACAAGCATGAGACTGCACTTACCTACAACGGCAAATGAACGCGGAAAAACTCTTCATAATGTAAAACGCCCCCAACACCTGCTCATGCTCAGTGTCGCGAAAGTAACACTCAACCATGTACTTGCGAGTCTGTGTCTGACATATTGTTCTCCGCTTGAAATGTAAGGCAAGATCTCACGGATTAGAGACTTTTGTGATCTCGCCAAGCCTGCAAGATACCCACCTTACTAGGGCCCCAGGACAGCAAGAACGCCTGGTGGTTTAATTAGATTAACCTGCTGCCGTCAGATGCCAGTCACATTTTTGATCGGTCTCGAACCCAGACTCGAAAACGAGGCCATATTGTCAGATTCATTCCAAGCTACAATCTGGGCCCAATCTCGAATCTTTTTACTCGAATCTTTTTACTCGAAATGGAACTCGAAATAATGGTTGGCATGTTTTAATCTACTTTTGTGCGAACTCGAGATAAGTGTCTATTACTCAATGCTCGAGTACATAATGACTCTTACGTCGGATGATCTATTAGTCCTAGTTTGCAGTTGACAAATCTAACGTTAAACCTAAAAGTTCGAGTTTGAACTCGAAATTTTGAGTTTTTATTCGAGTTGCAGCACGAATATCAGGGGTTTTATGTGCAAACTTGGAGTATAAACTTATATGCATGAACTATAATTATTCGAGCACAGTATCTTGAGTTCGCACAAAAGGAGCAGCGAAATTTCAAAAAATAATTTCGAGTTCGTTTCGAGTACAAAGATTAGAGACCAGGTCCTGATTCGTGTGCGTATTTCAGCATCTCAAACTGTCAATTATTTCTTTCGATTTATTTTTTTCTGACATCCGGTAATTGCATTTCGATGATTTCAATTTCATGCTGTTCCTTTTTGATTAACCTCTATTGTGAGACTTGTGTATGCAATAGCATGGTTGATCTGTAACTCATACTAAGTGGTAGCTGCCTGCTTGTCATGAGTAGTTCGTAACCAGCGGGCAGTGTGATCACAACTTTTATCCTAGCGTTCATCATCTGGATAACGTTCACCAGTTAATGTTGTAAAAGTACCGGTTGATCTCACCCTAGATCGACCAATCAAAAATCACAAGGATCTACTCCAACCACAAGTGCTGGTAGAGACTGGGTTCGAGACTAAGTCATAAAATGGATGGATGCCGATATTTCAAGTGTAAATTTTTCGACTTGATCGTTTCGAAATATTATTTTGCATGTTATACATGTATGCTGTATGGATATATATTTTAATAAAAGATCAATTGTATTCTTGCATACTTATGTTTCCTTCACATTTGTAATCATGCAGAACACCTTGGCTGTGTTTGTAACTTTGAGGACAAGAAAGTCGGTGTAGCTCCCACATGAGAGCTTTCTGGCCTGTTAAATCGTCCACGTGGCAGGAATTCACTGAACCTCAGATATCACTTGAGATCCCGTTCGCTTCGCGAAAATGTGAACAAAACGCATTTTTTTAAAGCTCGCAAGCCTGTATCAGCACATGTTTTGTCTGTTTTGGAAAGAAGAGCAAAGTTGAACGGCCTTGTTACGTGTCCTTTATATGAAAGTGCACGTTAAACGGAACAGTTCAGGAATAACAATTCCTATTGTTCATGTATGAGATGTACAGTAATTAGACGTGTGCTTCACTTTGACCACCTGCGCTCAGCTATTTTCATTCGTCTTCAAATTGCAATTAATTACCACGTTTTTACTGGAGCATCAGCAAAATCACTTTATTGGGAAATAAACCTAAACGTCATGTAGGTATCCCTTTAAAGCATCACTTATTGACTCACGCGGCCGTTTAACATGCATTACCGTAAGTCGTAACTGGTTATACCCAAGAGGTGATTTATAAAAAGTGACGTAACAGGCGCGAAAATGAACTACAGTTGTTGCAAATTCAGAGTCCAAGGATGCCACTAGTTTCACATTTGTTATTACTCTACACTTGATGAGAAAACCGTTGGCAAACGTAATTTTACAAGATACCCACGGCTTAGACCGTCACTAAGCGACTAAAAATAATGATGGGTCTAATTTTATCATACCCGATTAAAGACTTGGCAGGTGTATTTTTAGAAGACAGACGTGAAACGATTAAACTAAATTCACTCTCACGCGTATACTACATGTATTTTCAGGTTCATTAAACTCTGACTTGGTCCTATGTTTGCTTAGATGAAGTGCAGTTCTAAAATCGTGTGTATCACATAATTGAATGTTACATAAACACATGTATGTACTCCAGGATTTTTTGTTAACTGACATTCCTAAGTGTCCTTATGCGTGTTTTATCTTTGATTACACGAGACTTATTTCAGACAGGTTGTTCTGACAGGTGTGGTTTCTATTCTAAAAATACAGCGCAACACCACATGAATCAAACCCGCGATGTTTTTTGAGTTTCCATTACCACTGCTGCCGTGGCGTGTGCTCTTCGATCTGTTCAAGATGCGAGTCCACTGACTTGTAAGCGATACAGAAATATGTCAAACATTTAAGAGTGGTATGTGGTGTAAGGAGCCAAATGCTTTGGATTCGTGACAGCTGGCGTTCGTGGTTGTGAAAAAACTCACCAAACGTGATATTACGTGGTTACAACTGAGCTACGACGCGGATAATATTTTAACGGGCATCTGTAAACCCGGAGACGGATCATTGGAAGGTTCGCCCCGCCCCCTCTACGGTCACACCAGCAGTGTGTTATTCTAGGGCTTCCCGCTTAGATTGTCCATCAAAAATTTGTTTGATTGGCCCCCCCCCCCCTCCGGAACTTGCGTCATACTGATATCTCTGTTACTTTATGCAACTCTTCTTACGACCGGTTTCAATCAGTATGTATAAATATCAGTGTGTACTGAAGAAATACACATATTATTACCAAACCAATCAGTATGTATAAATATCAGTGTGTACTGAAGAAATACACATATTATTACCAAACCACATTATACACGTATGTTGACAAATTAATTTTCTATCGAGAAATCTGCATTTGGTTCGGTATAAAAATACCCATAAGATGGAGAGGTTTCTGTTTTGGAAAAAATAATCTGTAATGAGCATGTGATACACATTCAATGAATTATTTAGAAAATTTAATCATATTAAAATAAAACAACGTTTTGGTTACTTTGTTAATCTCCCTCAAGAACCACGAATAGTCAATACACTCATGCTTTATCATCACTGAACAACACCGTGACAGCGTCTGTTGTAGACATTCTTGGCCGTTTTAGAGCTTTGAAATCTGCTCTAGAGAACGCACGCATGCCTTCTACTGAGAATAAGTACCCATCTTTGTTCTAAATTTCACTCCATAACGCTGAAGGGTACTTTAAGACGTACTCTCTCTAAAAATTATACATTTTGACTCGAATACGATACGCGTTCATTTTGTCAAAAAACATCATCAAGCCTTTAGTCTGGCCGAAGTTACGTATTCGCCATGAAAATGTGGAAAACAGCTGCGAAGTCTCGTTTGCTATCGCGTGGGCGTGATGTCACTGCTAATTAACGCAAACCCGCTGTGCACACCCGTTATTTTTTGCCAAAGTGATAACATCAAAAACGCTTCTGACCGCTGCCTTAAGACATCGGCAGTACAAACGTGTTTTTATTGCCCTTCGCCTACTTCCGCCGGTTGTGTGCACCACTCGTGTCCTCGCCATGGACTCTGACACCTGCTCCGAGTCCTGAACACTGAGAAAAATGTACTGCGCATGTTTGTTAGTGTTTACAGTTTACAGTTGTACGTCTACCAGGACCTTCTTATTCACCGCATTCAGACATAAGTTGAATTACACTTTACAAATTCCTTTCTTTGTCACACCGTGTACGCTTACGTACAGTACGCTGCATACATCAAAGTGTGGTCTTGTCTGTTTGTGCATTTTGAGTATTACGTTGCCATACAATGTACATGTACTCTCTTCAACTGTTTTACCAAATATTTGAGCACCCGAACAATCAGCAATAAACGTACGTCACTTTTTTAACGTCTAGGTCTAGGAACCAGCACTGCGTAGGTTAAAAGGTCCAGGTCGTGGAAAGAATAGGGATAGCGGCTCAAGGGGAATACCCTTGATTTACCGTGTACACTGTAGCCACTCGGAGGGGCACAGCGAATCATCCCCTTAGTTTATTGCTCAAAACCCCCGCGGGTCAAAATTCAATCGTTGTATGTTTGTCCTTACCCCTGCTCATTGCAAATTTTCCCCGGATTATTCATTCATTTCACCCCGTGGACAATAATTTCGTATTTGCTCCCTCCCCACTCCTATTGAATGCTTTTCATCTGGTTACTACTGTACATCTCCCCCCATCGTTATGCATCTGAAGCTGACTAGTAAAAGAACACGTGCATTTAACTAGTGAGATATTGAACATTTTCGACGACTAGAAGAGGTTGCCTTTTTGCACATTCACGAACGATAACTACAGTTGTAAGTTCAAAGTGAGTCGATTGCTTCTTTTAGCCCACAGTTTCCCCTTAGTTTCTCATTCGAAAATTCTGCCAAGTTAAACATTGCTAATGGTACGAAATACTACCACGCTACTTATTTTATTAGTAAAGTCTTGTGTTTGAGGGTGGCACAATCTTCTAGTCGGGTCACGTGCCAGTAGTGTTTAGATAGAATTCAAATCTTGGAGGAGACAGTCGGAACACTCTTGCGCAAACTCGGAAAATCGTTAAACGTTCCTTGAAGCATACAAGACTGAATAAGATTCAAAACCCATTGTCTCTGAGCGGTAACCAGCTTTAGTTATTTTGCATGGAATATGCATTGTGGTTACATACTTGCAAAACCACGGATATTTTTTCCGTAAATAAAATTTCCCATCGTAATCGTGTTTTTGGGTCCGCGTTTTGTTCAAACCAATTTTGTTCAAACTATGGATACAGAGAATATTTAACCCCTAAAAAGTTCTATCGAAACGGAAATTGAAACCACGAACTATCGAAACGGAAATTGAAACCACGAACAATGAAGATGCATTATGGGAAGGGTGGAATGTGTAATTACGAAATCATAATTCTATTCCATCACTTAAGAAAAATTGCAAATACGCGTGTTCCGGTTTTGTTCTTTTATTTTTTGTATATAAGCTTCAAGTTGGCAAAGAAAAAAATGTCCCTCCAACGCGTTATCGCAAAAAGACACGTGTCAAAGACCACAGCGGAGAACGAGTGATATTCGCATTTATAGGCGACATTCCAACAACGAGGAAGCGTCGGAAATTGAAAAGGGCAAAAATGTGACTCCTATCTTGACACACCAGGTGTTCGGTCTCTAAACGCGAGCTAATTGCGATAAACGCAAAATCACGCAAGGCTTCGTCAGATATCGTTAACAAGCAAACAACTGGTGATCACACCTGTACAGATATCTTCACGAAATAGTGTCTGTGGGGCTCGTTGACCGGGCTTGACGCAGTACATGTACCTTCTGGTCCAACGTGATCCATTTCCATTGCTTTACAATTCAAGGGATTGGCTTTATACTTTAAAAGGTGGTCAGAGGGATCCGTAGTTACTGCCATTACGCGTGATATCATCGGTGAGGAAACAGTGGCGGATTTAAGGGGTGGGGGGCAATGGGCCATGCCCACCTAAAATTCTCCCATATTTCATGTGGCAGTTCGAGGGTTCGAATGTCTGACGCGCAAAATCGAGACTAATTGAATACTCTGCAATGGCCGCCCTAACTTAAAATCCTGGATCCACCCCTGAAAAATCAGCCAAAGCGCGAAATGGAAATCCAAATCATCGCGTCGCAGCCTAACGCTCTTTTGTCTAAGGTAGTTCCACTCATGGCACAGTGTTTTTTTTTTTACTATTGAACTGGTAATTAGTCACCAACCTTGGTAAAGATACGGACATTATGAGTCATCCAGGTGAAAAACTATATCCAAAATTTATAAATCACAATTTCTGGAACCTACTATACATGTAAGCGTCGGAAAATGCTGAATAGAGATCCGGAAGTCGTTCTTTATAAGTTTTTCGCACCACCGTTGGCGTTGATTTCTGGAGGAATGTCTGCCAGACAACGGCGAGGCTTGCAATCAAATCAGAAAAAATACGAATGGTTTTATTGCTTTATAGCTCTGTTAAAAACCTACTATTCTTCAATGATTCCTAAATAGCGTTTTTCTGTTCTGAACCCGACATTGCCTTAGTAAGTTGCATTTTGCACTGTTGCACTGGCTAAAAATCGAACACGAATTAGGCCCTTAATTATCATCATATCAGTCTATGATAACATTCCGTAATACGATATGATTGCATTTCCGATACCCACTCATGTCACAAGAATTTTCGAATTCGCAATTTAAGGGATAACCAACTCTAATTAAAATCTGAACCTTTTTTAATCGACGACGGTTTTGATGATCTTGTTGGCAAGAGAAATGGAACTTCATCACTACAAGGAATGTTATGAGACCACATGTAACTCGGTGAGAGTAAAAGACATATTAATTCGGTTTGCGTTTTCAACCAGCTAAACCGGGCTTAATGTGATTGCTCAGTTGTGGTCCTCTATCTAACATTTTGTTTTTAATCTTTTTAGTTATCATATAGAGCTCTGAAGCACCTGCGTGTCTCACGATCGGTGAATTTGACGATTTGAGATCCCATCATGCTTTGCGATATGAAGTTATTTGTGTTTCCGTTTACCAGAGTATGAAATGAAAGGATCAAACAGTTGAAATACTTTTTGGCAAACCAGAAACTATTAGTTAGGATTTCATAGTTTGTACTCGTCTATAACACCTGGTAATGAACACAGTCGTGTTTCTAAAACATCTACAAACATACAGGGAGATTCAGAAGATTTATTTCTGATTCGTTAAGATTAATGTATGTTTTATCTCTTGACATTTTGTTTGCTGCAAACTCTTATTTTATTGAGTGCTTCAACTTAATTGTCATACATTGCGATAATTAGAGACATATGAAAAATACACGAAAACACATAGCAAAGAGCTTTAGCTATAGCACGTGTTATATATTTTTTCGTATTGATTTGGCCTAAAATCAAAACCATCATGGGTAAAAATAACGCATGGTTTCTTTTTTATGTTATAGATGAAGACATCGAGTTAAAAGACTTTTGATATCTGATTCACGTTATGTAGCCAAGCTATTTTACCGAAATACAAAGAGGGACTTTTTCATGACTAAAAGTTATTGAGGATAGAATTTGAAATTTGATCTTGTGATCTATATAACTACTGCTTAAAAATAATTAAACGACACTTGAGCGAAAATGTCTGCGGAGAAAAATACACATATAACTGTTAGTTCTAGAGACAATTTCTCTGAATTGTTTCCAGTTGAGTGTGCAGGCTGATCTTTTTTCAGCAAATGTGAAGAGGAAACGCAATACGAAACATTCTGTCTTAAGTCTTTTAAGTCTCTTTCATAATACAGATCCGAGATGTTTGCATTATTACGTGTTGAAACACGCATTCCCGTCATGATTCAAGTCACGACGCTGGCATGATCTAACAGTTCTCGACCGACGATAAGACGCACCTGTGACCCTAAACAAATGTAGGGGAAATCTGACATTAAGTTTGGGAATGTACAATTATAGCGCGTTGCTAAATTTAGTGGCTTGGGAAAATATCACAGGGGTTGCCAAATACCTGTTAACCAAGGAATAAATGTCGAAACAGGATTGGTTGCTGCTTGATACGGTTGGGAATTTTTGAGGAATCGTTACACGGTATGCATTAACCGCAATAAGTCTTAAGTGAAAGTTGAATTCAAGATAACGTTTAACTAGTGCGGCAGGACTTGTTGGAATTTGGGATTGTTTTAGAAAAAAATATGACCGACTGAGCTTCAAATCTATGAGCCAATTTAGAGGTCCTGCATGTATGAGTTTTTCTGTCCTTTTTCAATTTTTAAATTAAAATTTCTTTGGGTGAGAACATTTAACGTTTGGGAATTCATTTTATACCGCAGTACGTACATGTAACGCAGCGTTTATTGATTGGTCAGAACGGCTAAATGCAAATAAACAAAAATCCAAAGTTGGGTTTTATATATTTCATGCACAACTTTAAGTCACTGCCACGGATCATTGTGTTAGATTCTCTGGCCTGTCCGTGACATTTTAACGCGCCGGTGGTCCCAGTGAAACAATCACGCTGAGTAAATGATGCAGGGCGAGGTTTTCCTGGTTCAAATTCGGTAGAAAACAATTATTTGTGTTTCACGTATCATCGTAAGGTTAAATGAAGGGGAAGAGGGGTGGCCCATAAATGTTTGTTACCTGCCTAAATACGAGACTCCCGGAGAATATTAGGTTGTTATTAGGGTGTGGGAATGTTCCAACTTCATGCGTATATGTATGTATGTGACTGTACAAAACAAAACGTGACGCAGTACAATTACACTGTGCACGTGGAAGATCAAAAGCGAATGTATACAGAATCGTATTACCGTTTTAAGAGTAATACTTTATGACATTTGTGCGCAGGAATAGTTTTTGGAAGTAACGCGGCGTTTCTTCTAACTGGAGCAAAACGCGCGAAAGTTTTCCGTGTTCACTTCTTGCAACCAGGATGTTTTCTTTCTTCTGTTTAAGTCTTCATCTTCTAAAATGCTTGAAAACCAACTCGGATTCGCTGCGGCGTGGATTTCGTACAATTCCATGGAACCGTTAGAAACGGATCATTTGAATTTCTCGAAACTTATGAACTGAGATTCTTGACAACGACGACAAAAAATAATGACCCCACGCATCCATTTCAGCCAAGGTCTCGTGTGTGTGTGTGTGTGTGTGTGTGTGTGTGTGTGTGTGTGTGTGTGTTTGTGTGTGTTTTTGTTCTGTTTCTGGAAAAGTTACACAGAATAGCGTAAACAGAAGGAAGCAAAATTTAAAACGTCACGATTTGCCAAGCGATCTGTAAAAAAATCCCTCAACATTTTGTGCTAGTCTCAGTAGCGCTTTCTTTTTGAAAGTGTGAGCAAATAAAAATACCACCCCATCGATTCGATGTTCAAAAAACACATACCAAAACCAGCAATGATTTTTGGCCATATATCGCTCGTACAGTATGTAAAGATAACGATGACGCAAACAACTTGAACGCAGATGTGCTATACAAACACATGTATGTACCTCAATTAAGATAAGCGTCCTCGCTAATTAAAAATAACTCATTAATGAAAACAGGTTGAAATATCTCTACATTTTTTCAGGAACATCATGGCT
The DNA here is from genome assembly GCA_002633005.1 of Phoronis australis. NCBI lineage: Eukaryota > Metazoa > Phoronida > Phoronidae > Phoronis > Phoronis australis. Next base: position 332,727 of record NMRA01000277.1, read on the forward strand.
ATGTGGGTGTATCGTATGCATGAAGATAATTGCAACTAGATGCAGGTGAGGTTGGCCTAAAGTACTCAAATGGATAATTCGGTGAAAACCTTGAATGCATTTTGTATTTTGCAGAAGGGCTAACAAGCAACAATTGCAATATGCATATGCAAACTGAAAAAAACGAACTTATCGGTGAAGTGGTTCTAACGTCGTCATTAGCTGCATAGCTTGTGCCACACGAACGCAATTATGGCGTCACGTGATTTCTAGAAAAATAATAGCCAACTGGACAACAGATGGAAAGATCTATTGAAAACATTGAATACAATTTACAAACAGAAATTTCAAATGTCCTGCCTCCGGCAAAGTGATGAATTAAAGAGGACTAGGAGCGGATGTGTTAGATTTGATTAAAGGCGACGTGTGCGAAACATGAGAGAGGATTTTTGGCTCTAATTGACAGTGAAAGGTTGATTTGTATTAGATTAGTACAGAGTAGCTGCCTGCAACTGAGAACCATTGACATCAAGGTGCAGTCGTTTATCCGGTGCAGTTCGGTGTAACAAAAAGGTTATAAGTGTACCTGATTCAAATTAGTTTATTTATAAACGAGTTCTACAGGATCTTATTATCCTCCTTAAAGCCGCATTTTGACTAGGTTTAAATGACAAAAAATGCCCTTTTGCTCTCATTAAAGCAGTCTCAATCACATTATTCTGTTTCCGTGACCAAAAGGACATCAGGTCCATCAGCGATTCAAGAAAACACTTCAATGTTCATTCGGGGTTTGACCACCCATTAAATTAGGCATTCGAAAATGGCACGTGTACGTGTTTCCATAGACTCCATTTGCCGGCTCATTCGGCGATATAGCGTCAAGATTGGTTGAGAGTGATAAAGTTTTGAAACTTCGTAGGGCTTTGGTTAAGAATTCGGCATTAATAGTTAAACTGGAGTAAAATGTAGCTTTAAATATCTCACCTTTCGTACAATCGTTGGGAGAACTTTTAAATGAAAGTACAATTGCTATTGCCGGTTGCTATTATAGACTATGCACGACGTTAGCAAGTCAAAGTATACTATTTGTGCAAATACAAGTTATTGTTATAAAATACAGGAACAATAAAAAGGACACTAATGTACTGCACACGCGTGCGCGCCCCCACTTGGCTTCCTTCCTAGCTGCAAACTCCCTCAACAAGCACCCCCTCCCCGTATTTAGGTAAAGGTAGAACTTATTTGGATGAACAGACATGTTGCAAATTCTACAGCTTTCGCTCCATACCTGTTTAGTTTAGCTCTAAATGTAGTAGACCTAAATTTCATTTATGTTTTTTGATAGGCGTCATGTTACTTTTGTGCAATCGCTGCTCCCTGCCCTAACCACAGGTATGGCTCTCCTGTGAAGGAGGTGTAAAAATTCCCTTTCAGTTGCACCTGCGGACTGTTTCTCGAAAAGTATATTGACCTTTGACTTTTTTATTTCTACAACTCAAAGCCGCAAAGCCAAAAGACAGAAATCCACAGCCTCTGTTTGAGAGAAGGCTAAAAGCCAAAGCCAAAAGACACAAAATCAACTTTTGTCTAGAGACTCTTAGACAAACATGCCTTTGAACTGTGTTCCGTAGACCGCAACACATTTGCTTGAGTTGCACTTCCGGTGAAAAATATCGCCACCAATCACTTCTATGGGAGCCATTTTGATAGGATTGACTAGTGAGTTCACGAACATTCTCGTCACTTGCCTTTCAGTCTCGTGATAGTTCAAAGTCGTACGAAATCTTGCTTTTTAAGTTCTTGCACCCACCGAAATTAGGCTTACAGAACGCTCTCTTGGGTGAGTACGTCGTCTGGGAATGCAAACACTTGCACCACTTAAGAACGAGCCTTGCTCCTTCGAAACTTGTGACTGTCCTCTGTCTCCCTTACTGCATCCTACATCCGCCTTTGCATGACGTCATCATCGTGAACACGCCTACAAAAAGTATAATAATTTATAGTTGAGCAATTAATTTACCTTATTCGCGGACTAGTGTAAAGCAAAATGTTTACATCACATAGTGACACTGACACATTCTCGCGAGAACCATGACATTTGCACATGATGCAAACTACTCAGTTTCAAGGTCGAGTGAGGCCAAACGGCAACAACGTTGTCCAGATGGTGTTGAGGAAATTTTTGGTAATTACAGTGCCTTGCGGGAAATGAACACCGATAAAATTTCATGGTCCATAAAACACAAGTGGTGGTTATTTGAGAGTATCAGTCAGTGTCTCTGCTTTTGTAGTAGACTGTGGCTACTGTAGAGAGGAATTCTTGTCATTATATTCAGTAGAGCGTTTTTAATTGACCATTTTTAGTAATGGCCATCAAAAGTGCCACGATAGTCGTAATACTTCAGCAAGTTTCGCAATGTACGAATGACTCTAATCGCCATTTTGGGCATAGTGCAAGTGAGCGCCCGTTTGGCAGGTGCACATCTAGAGTCATAGTCACAGACCCCACGCGTTTCGTATCCCTTGATCACAACTCGATTGTGCGGTATGAAGAGGCCAGACTCAATGCCCCCCCCCCCCNNCCCCCCCCCCCCACCTGTTGCACCCATTTCATACATGTAGAAGTCCACATGAACCTTATTGAGGACATCTACAGCCGACTTACTTTATCAACTATAGCCTGATTATGTACATACACTGTACTAGTACACTAGAGCATGCATAGACTTCCTAAGTGTCTTGATTAAATTCTACGTAATTGCTTCGGCCATCGATAACCTATAATGTAACATTGATGACATGTCAGTGACGTAAGCAAACAAAGTGAAAGCTCGTTGGCGAGTGGCTTTATTTCCGATGTTCCATTACAATTTAAAAAATAACAATGGAACTTTGACCGTTGTTCTGGCATCAGAGTCTTTAGTCTAATTTTACAACTTTTGGATAAGAAATAAGTTTCTATAAGAGTCTCTCGACGCTTCTTGCGTTCTGGACAATAAGCTATCCTGAGAGATGTCAGCAAATACCCTTGACGTGTCATGGGCGGATGATTTACACCGTTTGCAAAAAATGTGGTCTACTAACACTATCGCTTAGTTGGCAAATGGTCTGAGTAAATAAACGGAATAAATCACTACTCGCACGAGACTAAGCAAAAACAAAATTGCCCGCCGAAAAAAGACGGCAGCTAATATATTAAATCGAATAAAACGCCAAGTCTACCTGGGACGCCACGGATGAAACAACCAATAGATTTTTTCAGACCGCATGCGTGTTACTAAACAGTGACATGTTTCTTAGGCTCGAATTTATGAATGAATATTTTCGCACCCGTGTCTGTTTTTGATTGCATGCATTGCCGCCAGCGAATTCTTCACGTTCACTTATATTAAAAATGGAACGACCAGAAATTGGCACAGGGGCTTAGCGCGTGCCTAAAGAATTCACATGCAGAACCAATAGCTCGTTGTACAGAACCGACCGCGCTGCCTTTAATCCTCAACGGAGTGTGAATGCATAAACCTTAAGCAAAAACAGAGCTATTGCTTTGCAGGCCTGTCCAGATCACAGTGCAGAACCAGGAAAATCATTGATTGATGGGTTGCAACAATCCAATCAAGTTCGCTTACGACCATGCTGTAGAATAAGAGGTGCATAATTACCCGGATGTGCCTAGCAAACAGATGCCTGTAGGTAAATGCTGGAACGGTGGAAATGATGCAAACTTTCCTCTTCTCATAAGAGTTCAAAACACATGTAACGGATGTTTAAAAGTACTGTGCATTACAACCACATGTTAGCAAAACTTGTTTCTATTTCAGGTTTTTAATTCTTGCAGCAATTAAAATTCCATTGGTTGTTCTGTCGATGTCTTACATCGGAGAAACATTATGATAAGAATAGGCATGGGTTGTTATTGAAAAAAAAATTACACTACGAGTTAGTATTGATTTAATACAGATATCTTTTGTGCGAGGTTACAATTGCACTGAAATCCCGCAAAACACTCCCCGTAAATTCCTCAGTTGAACTAGTTTTCAAATAGTAAAGCTCTAAGGGATTGCCAGAACTTCATTTTAGACGGGCTCACTCTAAGGACGAGTGCCCATCTCCGAAGACTTATTAAAGTTACATGTATGAGCTCAACAAAGCAGTGTCGTTCGTCTTCGTGAGCATCTCGTGCCTATAACGACAACGCATGCGTAACCAAAATGAATTACTGCGTGTGCCTGATTACTGGACTCGAAAGTTCACGAATTGAAGAAACAGTCAGGTGATAGGCCTAACTAGTTACGTTTTGTTTTTTGGATAATACACATGTATATAGTACGCGTGTTCACACGACCCGACTGGCTGCATGGGGGTTGGACGACTCTCCTCTCGGTGGTAGCAGGGGCAATGAACTTTTCAGTTAGCGGTAATGTTCCTGAGATAATGATTTTTTGGCTGGCCGGGGCGTAAGGAATCGCCTCTAAATATATATGAACCCGTGTTCTTGAATTCATCGAAACAAAATGCAGTTTCCACGTAAAGGGTCCTCTTTATGAAAGGAGAGCGAAAATAACCACGATGCGTGCAGTGTGTGTACAATGTACATGCCTCTTGACTGGAAATATTGTAATAGATGTGGAATTTTTAAATATTTGCGTGGGGTCTCTATCATATTTATTCAAGATAATTAGCGTATTTATTCCATTCGTGACTTCCTCAAAACTCTAACACATATTGAAAACGAAAACACCAGATGTCCCAGACAAAATGTTAACAAAAACACATGTACTTCAAAACGATGAGTACGAGGATATACATGTACTGCCAGCGTCGGAGTCTTTGTTTACTATCGTTGTCAGCGAATACGATTTGCGCATTTCCCGTAATTACAGGTGGTGTACACGACTCATCACACAATCCATCGGCGGAGATTTGTCCACTCATACAGTGTATGAATACATTTCGTCTAGCAACGGCGCCGTCGGAAGGAACACTGTGCGCGTAGGATATTGCTTACTTTGTTATACATGTATAAATGGTACGAGGGATACCTTTGATTTGTCTCCTATATCAGAACTCTACGTGCAGGTTGGGGGATATTTCTAAATGGAAAATTATCGATCTTACGGCCGCAATACTCACCCGTAATTATTGTTGGGTGGGATAGACTGTTTGAAGTCATTAGCTTTGACAAAACAATAAATTCCGTTCTGTTTTGGGGATTTCATTTAAAATCGATACTTCTTGTCGTCTGCCAAATACTAGTCGAAAATTTTACCAGCTAAATACGCTTAATTTACTAGGCGACGACGAAGGTTCCAGATTAAAAAGCCAGTGTTCTCGACGCCAATGTCAGTCACTCGTGTCTCTCCCGAGGCAGCCGTAAAGCTACATGTACGACTGTAAACGTATTAAAATGAGCGTGTTTTGTTTTCACTTCAGGCGTGTGGCGTATTGTTTTTGAAAGAATTGCTACACGGAGTTCGCATCAAACCACACGTAAAAATGAAAGCATCATTGTACGTCACTTCTATCTTAACTATTTTGGAAATTCAAGTGTATGTCAGTTGACCTAACCTAAAAACAAGGCTCTGTTCCACAGGATATACGAAACTTGAAAATACGAAGAGTATATTGGCATAAGACCTTACGAAGAGTTTAATGAAATAAAGTATTTTTCCATCCTTTACTCAGTTAACTGCTCCAATATTGCAATCGGTCATTTAAAAACGAGCAAGACTACAACGCATCAACAGCAATGAGGAAGTTCAAATTTAACAATTTGAAAAAAAAATGAAATTGAATTTCCTCTTTGTTTTAAAGTCTTAAGAAAAGTCACGAGAAAGAAATGCATCAAAGGGTCAACAAATAGCATCCTTGTCAATGAGAACAGTCGGCATCAGCTAGCCTTCACACTCAGCTCAAATCTTAAAATGCGCAATCGACTTAGTAGGCGCGTGTTCATTAAGGAATTGGCGGCGGTAAATCCAACTGTGGCTCAAAATCCGTATTCATGAGTTCCATGGTGTACACTGATGCTCGTGTCGATGAGTCTGAGGGGTATAAATCAATCTAAGAACTGACAAAGACGAATGGTCTGTCTCGATTATTGGCAAAACAAGCTAACTCATGTCATCGCAGACTATTGACCCAAGAATTACTTCGGTCGCTCCTACATATCCGTACGGAATATATGTAGGCCTAGCTCTGTTGGAAGATGACAGTTTCCTTCAAGTTGTCTCTTATTAACTGATTTCCCTCAATCCTTTAGGCAGATAACGGCGCCTCACGTACAGTGTCCAGGAAAAGTACCTTTAAGAAGACCACACCCTGATGCGTATGCCACAGAAACAGGAATGTAAAAGATATAATGTTTCCCGCCACCTGTTGGCATGGTATGTTCTTTTTGCAGCAAGCGAACAATTTCCACAACCCATTGCTAATGTGACCATCTGTAAACGGTGTCGCTTTACGTAATTTTGCGTTTGACGAAAATATTTCAAGCATTGCACATGTACATTCTTCTCCACACGCTCGTGGTGCTGGTACGCAGTTTGGCCTGTCAAATGTCCTTAACTTGTTTTTTTCTGTTTTGAAACTGCACTGATATTTGTGCTTCGAATCAATCAGTCTCGCTTTAAGACTGCTCACGCAAATATTCTTCGGTAAGTTCATGCTTTACGAATTGCTGTTCTGAGAGGCTGTCACGTCACAGAATCTGATACAATGTACATGTGTCACAGTTGTAAAAACGCACAGTGCTAAGGTCCAGCCATCTGACTAAACATGAAGCAAAGCAAAGCGTGACCAAACCTCCTACATTAAGCTGTTTTTACACCTGATAACTTAGGAGTGTCGCTTTCCGGTTTTAAACAAAAGACGACGAGATTGATTTCCGGCAGTACATTATTGAAGAAATGCACCCGCCACGTCCACGCGAATATGTATTCAAGAGAAAAGGCAGCGGATATTCGAGGACGGGAAATGTTTTTGTAAAGAATAAGTTGCGTTTTCATTTGAGAACGCTAACTCACTTTCGTGTTATAACCATTTAGGGTAGATACGTGGAAATGTTTTGAAAACACAAAATGGGTTGAGTACTATGCTTTTGTAATGGTAAACAAAATGTTGCGTTTCCAAAACGAAAACGGAATTGTTTCGAAGGGGCCAGATTAATTTGTGCGTTACAGCTCTGGTTAAATGGGGCATTGTCAGCGAGCAATGCTTTTCAGAGACTAACTACAGCTTGGAATCGAACCAACTAGACAACTGTCGCGTCGCAGCCAAACGCTTAGCTGGCTGAACTAAATCCCACTCCGTGCATATGACAACAAGGTGTCTGGTGAAGTCACCGGAGTTGATTTCAATGGAGGGGATTGGCGATGGCAATAAATTTGGTTTACAACTCTAGCCAAGTCTATCTCGTGAAGCAATAATCCACAAAACGCTGGTCGTATGATAATGCCCTTAAATAAATGCAATGCATAACATTTACGTTACGAAAATTTGAATTCCAACGCCAATTGCAAAAACGTAGTGTAAAAAAACCTTGTTTAATTCTTTAGCGGTTTTTCTTTGCAAGAAAGATGGTCATTTTTTAGTCTTCAACGCTCGAAACAACAGTGCAGTTGCCACCTTGACATCTGTTTCACCTCAAGGTACGCAGCTGACTCTAACAGGTGTTCTCTTTTGATTGACTGTGGTCAGCTCAGTAATGGGCAGAGGTCAGTGTCTTCAAATAACATGCCAATTCGAGAAGTACACATGCGGTCGAAAACCTGGCCTTTTGTCAACGCAAAAAAATAGCACAAAACTTTAATTTGCCAAGTAGCTTTCACTCAGGCTAATTAGTTTGACGGCCGACTGACAGAGGTTGTCTGACTGAAAAGCGCAACGATTTTCGTGTAGCAGCGCATTCTCACGGCAATGAGCCAAGCGGCATTATTAATGGTTTGAAAAGAAAAGGACGTACATCTGTATCTTCCCGTTTATTTCCGGCAAACTGTCGGAGTTTCATAACCACGCTTATTCGATACAATTCGTCATTTTCCGTACGACGTTATACTGAACATGATCACACGGAAATAGCCGAACTTTGTATCGAACTACGAGATTTAACGAACACGTTTGGATAACCCACGCTCAATCTTTAATTTTATTTACGACAGATAACATAGATTTTATCTACGAATTGTGTTGACTTCTCATTAAATGAAAGTTGTCAGACAAGCATTAGGGTGCTGGTGTATATGTACATTAAATTTTACTATCGACACATTGATTTTAGACTTTAAGGACCAGGGCCTAGTCCCAACAAAACTGACTTAGCTGAGACAATTAATAAATTTTACTAAATTTTAAAATAGAGTTTTAATTTGTCTCAAAATCATCTCATAATAGAGATCTTAAGCTGGATTATAGTTTTTGACGTTAGTTTTTTTCTTAATTTTGACGAATTTACCAAATGCGGAAATTTCAACGTTTGGAAGTTAAGACAAATCTAAGACTTGAAGTCAAAAATGAAGTTCAGTCAGTTTCTTGGAACGGGCGCCAGAACCACCGCTTCCAAAATAGTGAAAAAAGAAACGCCTGCCCCTCCCTTTGTACGCCACGGTTGTAATCGGGCACTTTGGTGATATACCGTACAATATCCGTCAATAGTTCTAAACACTTGTATGTTTCTTCTACATGAGTTTATTTTGCATAACTGTCACGAGACGCTACAATGTACTTAACAATTACAAGGAATTGTCTCTGTCCTGACTGGGGATAGAACCCTGGATTTTCTTTAGTTCACGTGTAGACGCCTACTCATGATACGGAGTATCTGTAACTTAGACGCTGTGGGAAAAAGGACGTTTTTTGCAAAAACTGAATCACGAGCTGTATAATAGAATTGTCCTGGTGTATATTGTCTTCTAAGAAAACACAGCAACTGATACATTGAAAAACAAGTGTGAACATATAGAAATCCCTAGTAATTCCAAATATTACGCAATCGATGTTCGATAGTTATATGAACACATAATAAAAAACTGTTCCTTGTTGCATTGGGGTAACAATGACATTTTACCATACTCATACCATAGTCTCGCAAAAGAGACTTTCGCGAGATTACAATGGTAACTCGTTCTCGGATGGTTTCCGGCACACCGGAAGACCCGAGGTTTGTAAACTAGTACTTCCTCTGCGTACTCACAATTTAATGAGACAGCTTCTTTAAGGGTGCAACTTACTTGCACCTTACACTGTATGGCAAAACAACTTTTGATTTAGGCCGTTTGGTGTTATGAAATACATGTAGGTTTCGTCTAGTTCCTTTTTGAGGTGAAACATTAATCCTGGTTTAAGATGAACTGACGGGTCGTTGTTGCATGTTCCAAACCAGAAATATTAACTGCTTTGTCACGACGGTAAATTTCAATAGCCAAGTCAGTATGGCCGTCGGTGAAATTTCATGCGATTTGTTGTAACCAATGTCCATTCTACAATAGATAATCGAAACTATTCGTGTCGTGAACATGTAATGTCTGAACAGTGCCTTCCCATGTTCCATTGTTTTTTTATAGTTTTTACAGTCGAAGAAGGAATTTTTGAAATTGGTGTCGGATGTTGGTGTGGAACTTCTTATACCTGTACAGGTGCACAGCTACAGAACAATAATAATGTGTTTTTGTGATTTTGTTCCAAATTTCAAATTCCTCCCGTTGTTTTCCAGATATTCGCTGAAGACAAATGACTTCTCTAGTTAAATACATTTACAGCGTAAAATACTCTGTCATTTATCCTCTCTGATTAAGGTCGCCAGCAGAGCGTTTGGCTACGAACGCCAGGGTTCCAGGTTGGAATCCGCGCTATAGGGCGGATATCAGAAAATGGCTACTTGTCTCACCGCTAAATGTCGTTTTAACATAGAACATACAGTACATGTACTTGTGTACACCGCGGACGTTAACGTAGCTATCATGCTGGTCTTGAAATTATAAGTACACGTGTAATTTAATCAGATCTGCAGGTGGGCTAAATTTCCAATTAGCAAATTGATTTATTTCTTCTTCATTAGTTCAAGTCTAATGAAACCCTACAAATTGAGTTTTGATACGTTTGACAAGTGCATATATCAGTTTTCTATTCGTTTCACTCTGCACAGTAAGTTTTTTTTACATTGCGTTAGAGGTCAGATAATAGACGCGTGTGTAAGTCATTAGGGTTCATTATAAAGTGGCAACCCATCCGTGACACCAAGAGGCAGTAACCGTCACAGCAAGGGACGTTTTGTTTTACTGTAAGCGGGGAACGCTACCATCGGGTAATGCTAAAAGCGGTCCTCATATTGACATTCGCATTCTAAACTCTTGTAAAACGAGTTAAAAGTTAGTTTTGCTTTGCTTCGAAAATAGCTATACGTCAAATGGATTGACTTTCGTTACTACGAAGTTAATTTAATATTTATTCGAATATAAGTGTGTATGGCATCGGGCTTTATGATAAACGACAGGTCACATCTCCGGTACAAAGTTTTGTTTAGAAACAGGGTACACTTGGAAACGTAACAACAACTCCCGTGCCAAAAGTAGAACAGTAGACCATATGTTTGGATTTTTTCCAACAACTGACCCATAGCAGTCGGAGTTGTTGTTTTCCCCCCAAAATACGCCACTTCTGTATATGTACATGTACTTAATTCGATGCATAATTAACTCAAGAATAAAAGTCCTCTTCCATACCTATCTCGTTTTCCTGATGCGTCCTTAAGCGGTTGCAAAAGCGATCGCCTTAAAACGGCTTAAAATACTTCGGATGTCTGTGGTGGCGATAAGATTGTTTTGGTTCTTGCGGTATAACTGTCCTCGCAGGGGACATCGAACGGAGAACTTCTCATATGTGCCACATGCCAGCTAGTTAGGAGCCACCAAAAATAAGTCTTTTTAATTTAATGTTAGGCAAAAACGCGTGACGTGTTTGTATTAAAGTCCAATCTGTTTGTTTAAGCGGGCTAAATTTACCTGACTTTAAAGTGGAATAGCAAATAAATGTCCTAAATTACACGCGTTGTTGAGTCTCCAGGCATCTACTTGGTGACAATGATCGAAGACACTTTATAAAGAATAAATATTTGAAAATATCCTTTGCAGTCTGAATCTCGCGCATTGAAATCACGAGAATCCTTTAGCGGTTCAGTCAAGCGCGTTTGTAGTTTTTGTCTTGATGACAGTGTGTTTTTTGATGATTTATGTAAAAAGTACGCAGCGAACAATATTTCAATTGAAAAACCACACCGACTGCATAACATTGTGTGATTCAAGCGGTCACGTGATGAAATCACATCGTTGACATTCCAGTGAATGGCACCCGCCGAAAATAACATTTCAAGTTACTTTAAAAAAATTTCACGGATGAATAATTCGCGTTCCCACGCCCGACATTCACTACATTTGTCGATGACTAGGCGAGATGCCAGGAAGTACCGGTGTAATTTGTAAAAAAGTAATTGAATGACACACAAATTGTTTATTGTGCCAATCACGCTCGGACTTTAATCAATGCAATTACTGAAGACACTCCTAATACCCCCATGCGCTAAAAACCAAAATAATCGCAAAAGATAAAACAACCATTCAGTGTGTATATCCCACACTGACAAGAGTGGTATGACATCGAGAGTCAATTGCGAACACGCGTCTAATTTTTTTCATGATTCTGAAGTCCTCATAGTGGCTTCATGCACTTATTCCCTGCACTGCCACGAGCCCCCAAGATATAGCATCAATTTGCTACATAGGGCTCAGTTGAATCATCAAATATGACCTGTTGCCAATACAGTCCCGAAGACGTTAAACAAGTACAGTACACCACTGGGGGGATTGGAAACCGGCACGTGAGACAATCACCATCCCGCTGCAATAACTCGCCGGCATACGATTTTTAGCCCAGCAATTGTAGAAAATCACAAAACCTGAGATGTATTCGAACAATAAACCAACATGTTAGCACCATGACGTCACAGAGAGTGCTTGGCAAAGAACTCTTTGCTTAATGTCTCCCAAAAAGTCTATTCCCTTGCAGATTTTCTTTTTGTCTCACTTTCCAAAGTGAACAGCTTTGTCTTAAAAATTTGCGCATGATGTGCAGCTGATTGTCTTTCGTGGCGGATGACGTTTAGTTTATTTTTTTCAACCCTGAAATTTCACTAGTAGTGTTTGAAGTTTTCGACGCAAAAGTTGCATTTCTAAGATGTGAAAAACAGACTTTATTTCGTTCACCAGCAACGCAATACATTTATTGCAGGCGAATATTCACGAAATTCACAATAAACTGACGATTAAAGTAAAAACAAACCCACGCCGCGGTTTTAGGAATCTAATTTTGCCTCTTTGGGCTGCCCTGATGACTTTGTTTACAAGTAAACGCGACCTTCCAGTCTCTATCTTATCTCTCATGGTGGTCAAGGGTACACCCCACGTATTATTGGTGTCAACAGTTACATGTAGGAAGTGATGGTCTATTATATCCATTTGACCTCGTCCCACGCATACAAGTCTTGTCCATTTCAGTCGGTATGTATGCCTCGTCTAAAAATAAAACCACAATTTTACTACTCATCTGATGAGCCGTGATAGAGTATGGCTAAAAATAGTCAATTCGTATCAAAAAGTAGGGTTGTCACTAAACGACATTAACATACCAAAAGTCCAAATCAGGAATTTTAGCAGTCTACTTGTCATAACTACGCAAATTATTTTCGTATTCGTTGATGTTGACGGGGTTTGTATTCGGTTACTATAGGTACATACGGAACAGATCTCCAATGCTGCTGTTAATTATACGCCTTGTCCGTGTCACGAAAAAACGCCAACTTACACGTATGTGAGATCACAAATTAAAGTTCTAAAGATATCTCCAGGCACTCAATAATTATAAGGAATTGCGTGGTCGTTTTTAACTGTGTGACCGGTAGAGTTGACGTAAAGTTTGTAACTGGGTAGCTTTCATAAAACAAAATGCAGAAATTGCTAATACTAGTCGACATGTTGCCCTACATGAGCTAAGGAACGGGTGCGTTTATTGCATTGTTTGTTTCGTCAAACAATGAAATTAGATCCCGCCTTGTTTCTTAGGAATTGTTCTTTTTTTATTAGATTTAGTAGAAAAGCATCGCCTAGGATCCAAAAGCTAATCACAAACGTATAGCTCGCTGATGATGCTGAAGGCCCGTGTCGCAACAGTCATATCATGGATTGTAACTGTTACAATGAGACTGCCAAATTAAGTCATTTAGCGCACGGAAAAGTACACGTGCAACTGCGTTGGTGACGTAGACTTCGCCATACACAGACTCTTGGGTTTAATAGCTTAATTTTCGAAATAACCACACTGGAATTAGCAGAGGAAAACTTCTAGCAACCAACTCAGCAACAATTTTCTATCAATTTGTCATACATGTAACACATTGGCAAAACTAACTACGTCCGGTCTCTACGCTGGTTTCCGGCGATCATTAGCACACGACCACATTCCAATAGTTTTTTCTAACATTAGTCACCGCGCATGCGCAGCTGTATATAAATACCGGCAGGGCGAGTTGTTCCTCATTCATTCATGAAAAGTGTTGAGATCTAGTTGTACTACGAGTTTGTGGATAGTAGTTTATCGTTGTTTGCAGAGAACGGGATTAAGTGTGTTGTTGGGATCTTTTATAATGGTGAGTGTTTCTTTCATTTACGTCCCGGGCTTATGCGGGTTTATTTGTCATTATAACTGCACTCAGTTGTTGCCTCATGGATTCAGTCACTTTCAACTTTTATTGCTATATGGGAATATTTGAAACTCTAGCATTTCAAAATGAATGAGACTATATCTTAGCCTAGCGGAGGCAGTTGGAAAAACACGAGTGTTTCGATTATTTTATTCCACATAGCTTATGCTAATCTAAAAATGGCAGTATTCCTCGACGCGGCTGTTCCACGCACATTTCGTCACAAGCGCGGTGTTGATCTTCTTATTCCATTACGTTGTGGAACAATGAAAGGTTTATTTGCATTTTGAAATAGGGAAATAATACTCTTGTAATTAAGGTGCAACTGTGTAAAAACTGTTTAATACAACAGCCAATCAACCACTCAGACGTTCCCTTTAAAAGATTTAATCATTTAATTCTCAGGGGTTTTTACCTTTCATTAAAATTTGATTAGTAGTTTCCATTTTAACATTAAAATAATTTCGGCGCGTGATTGAGGTGACAGCGAGACTTGCTTCAATCAGCAATGAATAACACACAATCAGTGCTGCAGATCTTCTCTTAATTACGTAGGACTGGCCTTATTTGCCAGTTTAAGAATCTCGCCAGTCCCAACTGCAGTTAATTGACAAAAACTCACCAAACGACATAAAACCCCTTGAGATGTATCAATCATTATTTTGCAGGGATTTTCGCCTTTAATAAAAAATTAATTACATTGTATTACTCTTTATTGCAGATGGCCTTTAAGGAATGCCTTGTTGCGATAATCTTGATGACAGTTGTCAGTAACAGTCAAGGTGGAATTAGTGTTCACAAAATCAAAGGTACGGAATATATTTTATTTTTTATTTACAGTAAAATGAATGTACGTTTGCGGAGACTCGTAAATGCGGACATATATATTCACTGTTACTTCTCTCTCAATTAGCCATTTCGAATAACCTGAACCCACCAAGAAAAAAACATCAAAGAGACGAAGTTCCAACGTTAAACTAAAATTACGCGTGTTATCGACACGATGCGCACGTGTTGGAGTTTAGCTCACGACATTTGACTCATTGGAATGCGAGAAATGTCGTGTCCGAGGACACTCCACGACATTATCAATCGATTTTTTTCTCGGCCAAACTAGCCAGCGGTGTTGAAATTCAAGCATCGTTTAATGTTACAATTTGATTGATCCAGATCCCGTGAGGCTCATTTAATTCCAATTCATTACATGCTTCGAAACCATTTTTTCATAACGATGTTGTTTCTGTTGCTACAACCATTGACACATATCCGGTGAAACAGCGTTTCAATGTTGATTTACAGTAATCTTTTTGATAGTTGTTTCATGCACTTCAAGTTTCGTATAATTTGAGGACTACTGCTCTTTCAGGACAATGCACAGACAAATTTCACGGTAAACCAAGTGCTAATGACGACTCGGACCCATCATCCACACAGACGGGAAAAGATCAATGTATGAAATGTTTCTGTGACAAGGGCGGAGAGTCAATGACATGCTTTGGGTAAGTATTCATCAAAAAGATGGATTACTTTTAGACAATTATCCTTCAGCGCTGTCTCCAATATTTCGCGACTGATTAGGCTCACCATTCAGGTAACCTAACCAAACTTAATGAAGTGTGGCATTTGCGAAATAACAAAACTCAACTAGAAAAAGGCAATGTTGTAGTCGACTGGAAAAAAATGTGCGGTTTGATCTCCATGTGCGCACCAAAATATGTTTGTGGAGTGTCAGTCAGCAGCGAATAAACAAACCCGGCAGCTTTATTTTTGTGGTGGCATCAAACGTTCGCTTTTATTTGGTAGCAATTACCGTAACTTAAAAATAAGTTTTGGCATTTCCGTCACCTGATTAAAATAACGAAACACGGGGCTGGAATGCGCTGTTGGACGGCACTCATTCATGAAACTAAACAGATACACACGCCATCCAGTCTCGAAACGTCTTGGTATAACACGCACCAGATTTTGGTATGCGCGGTCGCGCGTGTGTCTTCATTTCGACCAGACAACCTGGCTTTATGGTCGCCAGGTTCTAATTACAGAAAAAATCGAATCCCGGCCTGCCAAGGTCAAAAATAAAATTAATTAATTAAATTGGCGTTGCAACAACAACCCAGTTTGTTGACATTTTATTGTAATTTATATTATCTGGCATACCATTGCCCGGAAAAATCACTTAAGAAAATTGCTTCGGAAAAATGTATAAATTTCCATTCAATTTCTGTTAATGGCTTAAAAATGTAAACAGTTATGCAATTACAGTCTAATATATTTTTACGATCCTTTCCAAGGCGAAAAATCACTTTGTTTTATGTTCATTTATATTATGCAATCTCAACTTACAATTTTATTTTTGTACTTTGTAGCTGTTCCCCGTCTTATATCACAATTGAGGAACAGATGGCGCTCCTAGACAAACACTGCTACTTGTCCAAGGCCGGGGAGCTACCCCAGTATCCAACGTGCTGCCGAAACACTATCGTCTGCGAAGAGGGCATCAACTCCAAGTACTTCACTAAAAAACGCTACGAGGAATTCCAAGCCGATTTGCAACCGTTTGTCGAGATGTACACTTTCCTTCAGTTTCTCAAGTCCGCACGTGAGCCGATGATGTCGGACCATCAGCCCGACGACGTGGACTACTTCGCTCCACACCGAAAGATTCCAGATCAAGGAGAACTCTTGGAGTCGCCTCTTCTCGAAAAAGTGGACGATACAGAATTCGTCCTTCCCGCACAACAGCAGAAGACTGTGGACAAGTCTATGTTTATCGGCCAATCACAAATGCAACACGAAGCGCCCGCTATTGACTTCCTGAAACCTTCCCAGTATCAGATGAATAAGGAGATTGCAAGTATCGAGTCACTGTCAGAACCCTCGGGTCGCGTTGAGGAGCCAGCAGCGCCACCTAAAAGAAAACCAGTTAAATCTTTGAGAAAAATTTACCGTAAGCCAGCTGCGCTTGTTCTTGAGGAGAACGAAGACCACGTGTCGTATGACGACATTAAAGCTGCTCGCAAGGAAAGGAGGCAAAGGAAATTCCTGCGCAAATTTCACAAAACACGTGCAAGTAAAGTTGCTTCAGCGAACACTAAACAAAAAGCAGGCGACAAGGTGGGACTTAAAACCAGCAAGCCGAGGAAAATCGGATTTGCACCAATCATCCACTTTAAAGACGACATTCTTGCAAGTCACGGTAGCGCTAACACCAAGAACGTTGAGCAGAGGAGGACAGTAAATGCAAAGTCGCCAAAGTTTGCTCCTATTCCGTCCGATATTTTTGAGGATAACGTTGAACATGTAAAACAACACAAAGTGCCAGGATTTGCACCTATTCCTGATTTCGAACTGGACGAACCTCTACCCCCGGTGTCGAAAGTTCTTTCGAGGAAACAGCCAGCGCCCTCTGCCAAGTACGCACCATTGCCAGATTACGACTTTGAAGAATTCGCAAAAGGGGTCAAAGCGGAAGACACCAAACAACATTCTGTAGCGAAACCGGAAGTGGGGGACAGTCTACTCATGGACTTGCAGTTCATCCAGATACCCGAAAAACCGGAAGACTTGGTACAGAGCTAATTTGCACGTTTTTGTGGTGCTAGGTAGAGTTAGAGGCAATGCTTTGCAGTCTCTTAGTTTTGTTTCGACAGATTGCCTGCAACTCCACCTAACGGCCACGTTCTGTACTAAGAATTCCAAAATCTCTTCTGGTAGGCCAGGGTAATCCTTTTATATACGGTTGTGTATTCCGGTGGCTATCAGGTAGCATCTCAGTATCGGGTCACATGGCGTAATTTATTTGACTAGAGCACCCTGTTCGGTTTCCAACGGACCCCTAGATCGGAATTCTCACGATTATCCATCGTGTCTCCTGTCTGTCGCACGCGCTCAGCATGTACGTCACACAATGATAACATTCCTATTAGTTTTGTTAAGCTGAGATTGTAGTCGGAGCAGTAGTATGATTAGTGGTAGCCATAAACCCAATTGACAAGAAATTGATTACTCAAAATCGCTATCACCGTGGTAATTGCCTTTCTAAGGCATCGTTAGTAGTCTAGAGAGATTAGAATAAGACGTAAGACTAATCCTAAAATTGACTGTCCTCAAACAGTTTTTTATGCAAAACGTGCTTGGATTGCAAAGCGAGAGAAAAAATACACAAATTTGTAGCCATGCGTTTTGCAAATCAGCCCGTTAGTATTGTTTTAATTTAATTTAATTTATTTATTTGCACTTTAATCTTTTAGTTTCATTATTGTTTGTCATTATTTTGTTCACCTTTCCTGATGTGGCTTGCGGTATATTTTGTTCTTCGATCATCGTCATCGCTGTGAAATACATGTATGTGTTGTCCATTTTATCATAACTTATCATGAAATATTATTTTTGTTATTTCTTGTGTGTATATATTGCTGTATTTGTATATTTAAACTTGATTACACCATTTAAATGCATACCAAATGTTTTCTCTCTTGTACTTTAGTTGTAACATTAGAATCGGCAGTGAGTCGTGGATATAGAAATGATCTGACTGCTGAACGAACGCCAAAAACTGCAGGTCGTTTACACATCAACCGAATGCGAATATTACGTAATTCTAGAGACCAATTTACATTAGTTATATAACAAACTGTAAATACAAAATACTTAATCAAAATCATTTTCAATATTTTGTACAAACCTATCCACAAGGTGCTAACTAATGGCACTGTTTTTGTGCGCTCAACGGAGAGCAGCGCGTTGAAACATCACAATTATACAATCGCACTAAACTGATTGCAGCTCCTTTGATATGACATTTACAATAACGTCTTGCTATCAAACACACTGTAAACAGGAAACAAATGACGTTCTTTTCACAAATAAGGTTTATCATCATCGAATCAAGTAATTCCAGACCTAACAGAATACGGTGTTTGTTCAGAGAGCAGATTTTACTTGCCTTTGAATGGCAAAATATTGCACAGCACAATTCCTTCCGTGTAAACCTACATGCATACTGCAAGGTCAGTCACGCCTCTCCCAATCCCCCCCGGAATCAGACTGTGACTGAGAATACGGTTATTTTGACTGAAGCAGGGGATCTTGGGAAGTAGAGTAGCCCTATATATCGCCCCCCCCCCCATGTCATCACGTTAGTGGTCCTTTGCTTTCTGTGCATTTTGCTGACCAGCGACTTTTGTTCCTCCGTGTTTTTCCAGTAGGCGCTGTGCTACCCGTTTTTTCTTTCTTTTCACAATTTTCCACAATTTTCCCACATCAGTCTAGACGCCTTACACGTACATGTATGCTGATCTCGCCAAAAGCTCCATCCACAGTATGCATGTATGAATGGGAATCATGACTTGTTGTCTTATTCCATGTCAAATAATACAGTTGATGTTATAGCATATGATAGGTTCGCGCAACGTTTTCCATAACTTCGCCAAGATTCGTCACGTCTTGCAGTAGGCCCAGTTCCGGACATTTTGCAAGAACGAAATGGTCATATGGAATCGCGTCATTCAGTTAACAGCCCTGTCACACTATACGTGTGCATGTACGTACTCAAACTGACCGAACCCGACATTTAGTTGACCGGTTGTGAGGATCGGAAACGGGCATTTGGCAGTGAGACCAAAGACATGTCTCGAGCGCGCTGCACGGTCTACGAGGTAAACGTGGTTTTCTTGCGCGATTTGTATGCTTACATCGCTTCTTTTGGTCGCATTCGCTTTTTCACGATATCGAAAGTGTAGTGGTAACTTCACTGATGATGGGATTAGGGCCCGTTTGTTCACACTGCCGAGAATGGAGATAAACCGCAATTAAAGTCCAAATGGGACACACTTTGACGGAATTCGGTGGCGTGACCTATCGGTAGATTTTTTGAACTAATGAACTGTGATATGTTTACGTGCACGGAACTGTTGGCGTTCTGTTTATAATTCAGGAAATATTTTTCACGAGAATGGTGTCATATTTGCTGGGGCTTTTTAACACAACAACTGTTTACGCGTGATTTTTGTTTTGCGCACGCTGTGTTGTATGGGCAGTAAACATCGTGCGATCAGTTACATTGAGTGCAACGGATCTGTTAAAGAGATCGTTTTAAAGATGTTTTTAAAATGTTCTTGTTTATCATATACATGTACATGTACAAGAATTCGCCTTTTCAGCAACTTATAATCAGAACGTCGCCTATTTTTAACCAAGAAAATGTTACAAAATAAGAGTAGGCTATATATCGCAAATTACACTTTCTGTTTCTTGCTTTAAGTTCTGCGTGCTTCAGCTTGGCAATTACCTGTACATGTATCTGCAGCCCCACAAGATAGAAAGGTCGTCACCGGGGAACACTATGGGAGTTTGGACCAAATGGCTTGCATCCAACTTCGATTAATATTGTTTTATTTCATGACACGAACACTGGTAAAACTATGACTGGCTTGCCTTACACCATAAAGAATCGTAGACAAAAGAGCATCTATTCTTTTTTTAATGCTACGCTCTGCCACCTTATATGACATACAACACTTACAAGTTTTGGAGTTAACTAACAACATGCATCTACACAATATGATGCAAAGGGTCACAGATAGATTTTCCGTCATACACTGATTTCAATTTGCAGTTGTGTCACTACGCGGGAATAAGATCACCGGTTCCATCGAATAACTTTAGGTGCAATACAGACCTCTTATCGCCATAAAATCAGTGGTTTGAACCAGTCCCTAAAATGAGAAGAGACTTTCGGTGGTCTTCGTCAGAACTCGGGGAAATACGACAAACCGTGACAAATCAACCTGTGAAGTCTTCTCTCAAAGTCACAAACAGTCATTTTTCAAGCTCTGATTTCACACCTGCTTTGACCAAGGACATTTTTGAGACCGTTGAACACTATGTGCCTTGAATCTTCAACTTTTTGTGAGAGAAGCCGAGTTTACATCGTTAGCTAATCAACATTTTGCAGTTGTATCAATTATTTAATTACAAATAAAAATCGTACAGCATACGTGCACATCAAATGTCTATTCCAATTATTTAATGGATAAACCGCGTGCATACTCTAAATGGACAAACCGATTAATTTCAGATTTTTGCAAAATTACATGTACATGTAGAAGCAAGAAGTGGAAAACACAAACGAGGCCAGAGTGCAGCATGATAACGACGTTTCGATATCAGGCAAATATCATCTTCAGGTCCATGAGTTCTATGTTGGCATGACCACTCGAATTTAGCATCGTAGACTGGCTGAACACAAGAAGGACGTCACCAATGCGTTGTATACTGATCGACAATGCATGCATAATAAGGTTTCTTGAGGTCCATCTTCTTGATCACTACAATTATGTATACATGGACATGTATGTCAACTCTTCATCCGTGAGGCTATTCAAACGCAGGCTCTCCATCAAATAGAATGCTGAAACATGCAGGTCGCAATGGGAGATACACCTGTACATGTAGTTTTATCTGTGTTATGGAGTGAGATGTGAAGCGAGCATTCTGTTGTGGTATTCTGTAATTACGTTCGATGACCCCAGGATGATATTTGCCTAACACCGAAACGTCGTTTCCATACAGTACATGCTCGTGTCACGTTACCATGTACATTACTACGGCTAGTAATAACTTACATGCATTATAACGTGGTGCAGAAAATGACGGATTGTATCGACTGAGCGTGTTTTCATGGTGCACTCTAACGCACAGTGTAGCCATAGATACCGAACCAAACTTTTGTAGTTCTGTCAATCAATTTCGGCGAGATGAAATTCAGTACATCAGCGGTCCCGGCCTAAGGTGTGGTTTCATCTTGATGTGAGATTGAGCGCGTGCGTTGTCACATTGATACATGAGAACGGCAAACGATTCTGTTTTTAAGAACGAAATTTCACAACACAACGCTCAACGTTGAGGAATTGGTGCCAGGGGGTTGCTATCAACTTTATAAAAATTGCATTCATTCTAATTCAAAATTTAATTTCTTTGGTTACCTCTATTTGAATTTAAATAAATAATCTCGTTCCTAAGATAGCAAATTACGCATTTGTTATATGATCTGAAAAAGTGCACGTGAGCTAATATTTAAAACACCCTCTGTAGATACCGATACCAGCTTCTGAATTCTTTCTTTTTCAACAGAAAACTTTAATCCTGGGTGTGGCAGTGTTAATATCTTGAGTGGTTGTTAGTCGTCACAGGAGGAAATATTAGAGGCCAGTACCGGATTTAAGGGGGACTAAGTTAGCCACGCCCCCCTAAAATTTTCCCAGATTCCATTTTGTAGTACGGGGTTGCCAATGTCTGATGGGCAAAGGCCTGGCCAATATAATTGTCAAGTCCCCCCTTAACTCAAAATCCCGAATCAGCCCCTGGAGGCATCTCCTTCACCCGCAAGAAACAACAAAGAGTCCCTAGAATGATTCATTGTATGCAGAATATATTAAAAGAAAATAACATGCAAACGGGAGTCTTTGAACATTGTCTACATTTCAGCCTTTCTAAAGCGACGACATCTGCAAATTGGTAAAATCACGTGACTTTTCAAATAACTTGGGGAAGTCAATATACAATGTAATCATGAACTTGACTCGAAGCCGACTGCGCTCTGGAGGCTGGAAAGACGGGCTACACCCGTCGACAGAAGAAATCTAAGTAACTGACTACAGCGAAGCCTTAAGAGGATTTCATTGCCCCGGCAACATCATAACTAATAATCTTAAAACAAAAAACATGCTGTCACTCTTACAATTAAACTAAGACAGGAACGTTTGTTTCTGGGTCATCGATGTGCTACCTTTTCTCTGCCATGCAATGTAGAGCCGCACTGACGAGAATACATCTGAAATGTCACGGCATTATTACGTCACCACCACTAATAACAGTAGAAGAGGAAAATCAAATGACGTTTGGTTTCCCATGAGGGTGGTATTTATGAAAATGTTTCTAGGAGTTTTCATGTTATTTTTAAAAGACTTCTCAAAACTTCAAATTTTGTAACCCTTCCATGATGGATTTTCCAAAGTTGGAAATCATTTTGTTCATTCAAGCATGCAAATCAGGTATCCAATGAAGGCCTAATTGTCATGACAGGCGATATTATTAAGGGTAAGGGGGACAATTAGCTTTGTCTAAATATAGGTGCGTGAGCCGTCCCCTACATCAGTCACCACCATCCCCCTCGTTTGGTCATGACTGTATCACAGTTCCACCGATTGCCTCCAAGCGTGGCCACGCCCCGGTCGCCACCGATCATTGACCCCTTTCTGACATGAAAACACGTTTATATCTTCCCCCGCGTGTTTTCCCGGCGTTGGAGGCTCCGCTCAGTTTTCGGGTACTTTATTTTATTCCCAAAAAATTAGGGGTGATTAATTAATTGCCCTCTCAGAATCCCGGCCTATTTTTGCCCGCGCCGCAGTACTATTGAGTCGATATGTGACCTAGTGTTTTTTTACGATCTCCATAACTGAGTTTCAAAGGTATCACCATGCGCTCACCCAAGGGGGGGCTCTGGGGGGGCTCGAACGAGCCCCCCATTTGGCAAAGTGGACAAAAAGGTTCGCCTCAGAGAAACAAAAAGTCCGAGAAAACGGGACAAAGTCCACTAAAAAGGCGCTGACGCACAGTGAAGGTGGTACCCCGCTTTTTTTGTCCCGCTTTTTTGTCAGCAAAAGGTCCACATCTTCAGAAATTCGAGCCCCCCCATATTAAAGGCTTGTTGCGCGCATGGTCACTGATACTGATGATAAACTCGGGTTCTACGCCCTAATTATAAGCAAACTTTTGATTAAGAACATTCTAAGTAACGTCATGATGATGATGGGTCGAATGGCTGTGATGTGCACGAATGTTTTTTTCTTTCTTTTTTGATGAATTTGGAATCTCAGATTCCCTCGTGAATACTTGGCAGTGTCGGATTTACATATATAGAGGGACAAAGAAACATTTTCCCCCGAACACAGTGCTCCACCGAGAGAGGGTACCGTCTGAAATGGGACACCTTAAGATGAAAGGCTAAACATCATTAAGCTTGGAAAAAAGAGGGACAGTTTATTCTATCGTAGTGTGGTCCCAAAGCAATGCAGGGAGTGGCCTCTTTCAACATGAAATCCGGTTGCACGATTTCACAAAAAACAGGAAAATAGAGGTAATCGATTCCAACATTGGGCCCTCTCTCCGTGAGCGGCCCTTTTAAGTCAGAATTTGTCAATACAACCACAAAAAGGTAGCTACTTGAATGTCATCAATATCCTCCTTCAAGGACTTGGCCCCAACTATGAAAATATCTATATTTTCAAATATCAGGAAATGCGCAGGCAGCGATGTTATCTGTAAGGTCACCAATTTTTCTCAAGTGACTATACACTGTACAGTTTCGAGAAAAAAATAAAGCGAAAGTTGTCTCCGTTATCCCTTGCCAGAGAGGGTCCTCTGCAAAAATATATTAGTTTTGCATTCGCAAAAATTGATTTATTGCATTAAAAGAACGCTCCGCAAAAGCTTCGCCGTTGTTCTCGATTTTTCGAAATATATATAATGTGCGTTTAGGCTACCTTGCTACAAACACTAGGCGGAGACCCTACTGTAACTACAATGACCTGGCCAAGGTCCTCAAAAGGTAATTACCATGCACCGATGCAGAGTTTTTCAATATTCTATTGAATTTTCTCTCTTATCCGTATTTTCTCGACTGGTCCCCGGCCCCCGGCCTGCGCCCGTTATGTCGGTTGCCCCCCCCCCCCGGCCCCCCCCGGCCTCGCCGATTCCTTCGGCCCTGTTATAGTTCATAGTTTTTGTTTCTTAATATAACCCCTACACACTAATCTGTTTAGATTCATATCAGTGTATCGATCACAACTAAAACTGGCGGTTCACGTATAGCAGTGCCGGGGGGTTATAACAAGACTGCAAATTTTGTGTTTGTCGCGGCGTCGGAGATTCAGTGTCCATTGATCGATAGACCACAAAGCCCGTTATTTTTCCTTCCAGCTGAACTGCTACTTGTTAGAAGGCAATGAATTAATTTAAGTTCTCACTGAGTCAGTTCAGTATAGGTTTTCTTGAAACTGTAATTAATGTACGAAAACTTTAGTTCACTCACGTCTTCGAAAGATTCGGAAGCCGATAAGATCATTTCTGAAAACACCGTCGGATCACCAGTCTATACATTGTATGTTTACATCATTATTCAATAGTCGGCAAATTTTCGTTGCAGCAACCGAAACTTCAGAAAATATAGAAGACAGCCACTATGGCGGGGAATCGGAAGTTTTTCATCTGTTCTGCTTGGGAATAGTGAAAGTGATAAAACTGTTGATTGAATTCTCGTCAACAACCTGCATAGCACTGGTGGTTCAATGGTAGAATTCTCGCCTGCCACGCGGGAGGCCCGGGTTCGATTCCCGGCCAGTGCACATTTTGCTTTTTTGCGTCAGACATTGTCGTTATCACGGGGATTTTGGTGGGTTGCAAAAATCATGAAGTTATAAGCTTTGGCCAGACTAAAAAATAACGAAATCTATTGTTTTTTTTGTGATTTTTGTAACTAATCATCAATATTCTCACCACTGTTTGCCAGAATATAATTAGCTGAAATCAAGGCCGACCGGTGGTACTGGCAGGAAGAAATGACCTCTTCCTGCTAATAGTAATCGAATAGGATTGAGCTCCACCACCAAAGGGTTTGACTGCGATTGCTAGGCCTCAGGTTCGAGTCCGCGCTGGGCTGGGTGTATTTAAAAAATACTTTACTCGCCGATTCGGTGTCATGTTTAAATGACGCAAACAATTTAAAAAGATTGAAATACACAGATCCATAATGATCTGGCTCAAATTCCGACCCTCTCGGCTATGAACGAATTTTTAGGCGGATGAAGTTATCGCATATTATATTATAGACTTAATAACATTACAAAGGCCATCAACAAAATTTAATGGTAAGTTTGTTTCGTAATAACACCCCCCCCCACTCAACTGTTTAAATTCATTCCATCACCGTATCGGACACTGGTGGCGGTTCACTGTTTGGGGTTTCGATTCCTGATTACTAAGTGCCGGCACATTTTGAGTTTACCGCGGTGTCCGATTTCTACCAATTACTCAGTGTCCTTTGATTGAACAGTAGATAACAAAGCGTGTTATTTATTCACACCCCTAAACTGCTATAGGTTAAAATGCATTGTATCAATTTATGGACCAGTCATTGGTATAATCTTGAAAATCAGTGGACAAGTACAGGAAAGTACTTTCAATTAACATCCTCGATAGATTCGTAAAATAGGATGTTTCTAAAAGCACCGCTGGGTCAGCAGTCTATACATTTACATCGTTTTTCAATTTTCGACAAAATTATTGTTGCAGGAGCCGAAACTTCAGGAAAAAACATAGAAGGCCGCGTGCACTGGGAATGAAGTTTTTCGTCTGTTTGAGAATAATACAGGGTGTACAGCTATGATAAAAGAGTTGATTGGGTTTGCATGGCTGAGCACAGGTGGTTCAGTGGTAGAATTCTCGCCTGTCACGCGGGAGGCCCGGGTTCGATTCCCGGCCACTGCACATTTTGCTTTTTTGCGTCAGACACTGTCGTTATCAAGGGGATTTTGGTGGGGTGCAAAAATCACGAAGTTATAACCTTTGGTCAGACTAAAAAGTGATTGTGATTTTTATAACTAATCATTAATATTCTCACCACTGTTTGCCAGAATTAAAATTTCTAAAATCAAGGCCGACCGGTGGTACTGGCAGGAAGAAATGACCTCTTCTTGCTAATAGTAATCGAATAGGATTGAGCTCCACCACCAAAGGGTTTGACTGCGATTGCTAGGCTTCCGGTTCGAGTCCGTGCTGGGCTGGGTGTATTTAAAAAAAAATACTTTACTCGCCGATTGTGTCATGTTTAAATGACGCAAAAATTTAAAAAGATTGAAATACACAGATCCATAATGATCTGGCTCAAATTCCGACCCTCTCGGCTATGAACGAATTTTTAGGCGGATGAAGTTATCGCATATTATATTATTGACTTAATAACATTACAAAGGCCATCAACAAAATTTAATGGTAAGTTTGTTTCGTACTAACACCCCCCCCCCCACTCAACAGTTTAAATTCATTCAATCACCGTATCGGACACTGGTGGCGATTCACTGTTTGGGGTTTCGATTCCGGATTACTAAGTGCCGGCACATTTTGAGTTTACCGCGGTGTCGAACATTTTCTACCAATTACTCAGTGTCCTTTGATTGAACAGTAGATAACAAAGCGTGTTATTTATTCACCCCCCTAAACTGCTATAGGTTAAAAAGCATTGTATCAATTTATGGACCAGTCATTGGTATATTCTTGAAAATCAATGGACATATCAAGTACAGGAAATTACTTTCAATTAACATCCTCGATAGATTCGTAAAATAGGATGTTTCTAAAAGCACCGCTGGGTCAGCAGTCTATACATTTACATCATTTTTCAATATTCGACAAAATTATTGTTGCAGGAGCCGAAACTTCAGGAAAAACATAGAAGGCCGCGTGCACTGGGAATGAAGTTTTTCGTCTGTTTGAGAATAATGCAGCTATGATAAAAGAGTTGATTGGGTTTGCATGGCTGAGCACTGGTGGTTCAGTGGTAGAATTCTCGCCTGCCACGCGGGAGGCCCGGGTTCGATTCCCGGCCAGTGCACATTTTGCTTTTTTGCGTCACTAAGACACTGTCGTTATCAAGGGGATTTTGGTGGGGTGCAAAAATCACGAAGTGATAACCTTTGGTCAGACTAAAAAGTGATTGTGATTTTTATAACTAATCATTAATAGTCTCACCACTGTTTGCCAGAATTTAATTTTCTAAAATCAAGGCCGACCGGTGGTACTGGCAGGAAGAAATGACCTCTTCTTGCTAATAGTAATCGAATAGGATTGAGCTCCACCACCAAAGGGTTTGACTGCGATTGCTAGGCTTCCGGTTCGAGTCCGTGCTGGGCTGGGTGTATTTAAAAAAAATACTTTACTCGCCGATTGTGTCATGTTTAAATGACGCAAAAATTTTAAAAGATTGAAATACACAGATCCATAATGATCTGGCTCAAATTCCGACCCTCTCGGCTATGAACAAATTTTTAGGCGGATGAAGTTATCGCATATTATATTATAGACTTAAATAACATTACAAAGGCCATCAACAAAATTTAATGGTAAGTTTGTTTCGTAATAACAGCCACTGCCCCACTCAACAGTTTAAATTCATTCAATCACCGTATCGGACACTGGTGGCGATTCACTGTTTGGGGTTTCGATTCCTGATTACTAAGTGCCGGCACATTTTGAGTTTACCGCGGTGTCCAACATTTTCTACCAATTACTCAGTGTCTTTTGATTGAACAGTAGATAACAAAGCGTGTTATTTATTCACCCCCCTAAACTGCTATAGGTTAAAAAGCATTGTATCAATTTATGGACCAGTCATTGGTATATTCTTGAAAATCAATGGACATATCAAGTACAGGAAATTACTTTCAATTAACATCCTCGATAGATTCAGAAAATAGGATGTTTCTAAAAGCACCGCTGGGTCAGCAGTCTATGCATTTACATCATTTTTCAATATTCGACAAAATTATTGTTGCAGGAGCCGAAACTTCAGGAAAAACATAGAAGGCCGCGTGCACTGGAAATGAAGTTTTTCGTCTGTTTGAGAATAATACAGCTATGATAAAAGAGTTGATTGGGTTTGCATGGCTGAGCACTGGTGGTTCAGTGGTAGAATTCTCGCCTGCCACGCGGGAGGCCCGGGTTCGATTCCCGACTAGTGCACATTTTGTGTTTGTTGCGCAAGACTGATATTGTAGTTATCACGAGGACAAACATTGAAGTTACATGTATTAGCATTGGAACTTTCTCGAATTCCAATCGTTTGGCACTGGTGATCAGTGTTCGGGTTCGGTGGACAGCGAGTGCCGGCGATACATGTCGTATCTGCAGCGTCGGTCATTTTTTATTCATTACTGACCATTGGTCGAATATTAAATTTCAAAGAGTGTTATTTTCATTTAAACGAAATTCCTATTTATTACAAAGACCTGGGGCCCGTTCCAGCAAAATTGACTTAGCTAAGAAAAATCTTAAATTTTAGTAAATTTTAAAATAAAAGATAAAGTTGTCCCAAAACCAATTCAAGAAAGAGATTTTAAGTTTGACTTAAGTGTTTGACACAAGTTTTGTCTTAATTTTGACTAACTTGCCGAATGTGGAAGTTTCAAAGTTTTGAATTTAAGACAAATCTTAAACTTAAGTCAAAAATGAACTTAAGTCAGTTTCTTGGAACAGGCCCCAGTATCATTTTTTTAGTTTTGACAAACAGATCATCTTATCAAGAAACACTTTTGGTTAAAGGCGAAGGCAACCTTTTTCCATGTCTAAAATTACAGCTTTTCGTAATTTTATTAATTACTCGTCCGCTACTGCCGAAGTGACGTTTTAGGAGGTAAGCGTTTCCCGCCACTTGGCTTTGCCTTTACTTTACCGTGCGAATCTGTTCTATTCTACTTTTGTTTTGTGCTGTTTTTCAACAATTGTCGCCACCACTTTCCATCGGCGAGTATTCTGCGGCAAGATATGTTAGTAGAGAACTCAACTATGTTGGATTTAGGGAATGTTTAGTGTGTTGTAAGCTGTAAATGGCTGGAGTCGGTGACCCGTATCTCAGTGACAGTAGTGTGAGTGACGGAGACCTTGTTCACAGCAGTGGTGACGAGGAATTTTTTCACGGAAATTCAGTGGTTGGGTACATGTTTGAGCCCGAGTGTAACGAGGCAGAGTACGCAAAGGCATAGGCAGCTGTTGAGAGAAACGAGGCGGCCACTGAGGACAGACGTGGTGACACATCTTGGTGCAAATGCACTGTGTGCGTTGTTATGCCTACCTCAATGGAATGCTTGTGCTGTTCAGAGTTCGACGAGGCCAAGCCACTACTGGACATGGTTACGTGGACCTCCGGCATACCACGGACACTGAGAGGAACAACTGTCCCGCACTCAGTTGCCAGAGTCTCCCGCGACACACTCCCACTAGATGGTGACCTGAGCACCCAAACTGCTTACATCGTGTCGTGTGACTCCCTCGCCACACACCTGGCACCTTCTAAATAGACAAGTCCACAATAAACTTATCAAAGTTTGGCTCACCGATCAGTTCACTGCACGACAAACTGTCCTCTCCACTGGGTGTCGAACTGGTCCTGTAATCACGTACATGTACATGTACTCCCAATACTCAATATCGCTGCAGCGCTGCTTAGAGGCTCTGGGGTGGAGAAAACAGCACAGGGCGAATCACTACTGGTTCCAGGAATTGCACGCTCTGGGGTACGTTCGGAGGCACGGGTGGCAGTTGATGAAGTGCCTCCACTGGCTCCAGTCACTGTACTGGCCACAGCTCGCAAAGCTTCTCGCCTCAAAAACGCACTTCTCGTTGGTGGCGACGGGGCACTGCCGGGAATCAAAACAGACGGAATGGCATCCTTCTTCAGGCGTTGTTTCGCAGGGACCTTCATCAGTTCAGCGTACAAATCCCTTTCGTAACCGGAGGGCAGAAAGTGCTTGCCACACACACGGTAATTCTCCACTGCTTTGTACGTTGCGTGGACGGGTAACGCTGCGTTCTTCACACGAACGAGCCAAGTACGGCGAAGTGTGTCATCCATCGGAAAGCGATGCAAAGGTACTCCCAAAGCGCGCGTGAGCCGATAACTAGTACATTTCGGTACGCAGCAACAGTGTGGCATGTTGACTGACTAGTAAATGAAAGCAAACGACGGCGGAACTTAACACAACGGAGGTAGAACAATGACTGACTCGGCAGCTCTCACCGTCAGACTATGAAAAGAAATTGGCGCGAAATGCTTGCCTCCTAAAACGTCACTTCCGCAGTAGCAGACGAGTAATTAATAAAATTACGAAAAACTGTAATTAAGTGGAAAATATGTCTAGGATAACCAACCAACCTTATTTTAGCTCAAAATGACATGGAAAA
The DNA here is from genome assembly GCA_002633005.1 of Phoronis australis. Lineage (NCBI taxonomy): Eukaryota > Metazoa > Phoronida > Phoronidae > Phoronis > Phoronis australis. The sequence continues at coordinate 363,469 of NMRA01000277.1, forward strand.
AGGTTGCCTTCGCCTTTAACTGTCTTCAAGTGATTGAAAACTAAGATCATTCTAAAAACCCGCCGGGTCATCAGTCTCTATAAATTTAAATGCACATCGCAATTCAGTATTCGATAAAATTATCGTTGCAACAACGGAAACTTCAGGAGGCCACGAGTAGAATGAAATTGTTTGATGATAATGCAACTGTGATAAATAAGTGCATCACTGAATATCGCACTTGGGGTTATGTCGTAGATTCCCCGTCTCTTACGCGGTAAGCCAAGGTTCGTCTCCCACGCGCATGGCCAGGCCGGGTTCGACTCCTGCCTAGTGCATCAGCATTCTTTTCCACGGAAGAAAATTACCACGTTTACCTTTACTCACTATAGGTTGCTGAATAATATTTAGCTTTCATTGTGTTTGATTCCATGCAAATTTTGATTTAAAAGTTCGTTTTTCGAGGAACGAAATCTCTGTTTATGTAAATATCATCTTTTTCAGTGAGGCGTGGAATATGTTGCAAGTAGTTTATCCCGTTCAATCTCTGTTCTTCAAGAAAATAATCAATTCTAGGAGCATTCGACATGCAGAGCATGCAGACTATTGACGGGTATCCCGGGGATTATGGGAGACGGAGCATTCGTATTAGGTGTGTTTTTGCTCATTTCAGAGGTATTGTACCTATAACAGTTTACGATGTAAACTTGAACTCCACTGCAGTGGCTGATCTACGTTTTCAGTAAGGGGGGCTAGGATTCGAGCGAATCCGAGGCGCGTAGCGCCGAGTGGAAGGAAGGGCGGGAGGAGTTTCCCTCTCCCGTGTAATTTTTTTTTGTGGTTTTTGTTGTTGATTTCGATTTTCTGGCGAAAATGTTTCAATTTTTATTTTTCATCCTGTCCCGAGGGGGGATTTGAACCCCCTGAGCCCCCCTGTAGATCCGCCTCTGCACTGACGAAAAAGCTGAAATTTTTGTTTATGATTGTGCGAGTTCTTTGAGTACACCATCTCGACATGTACATGGTCATCACAAATAGTAGACTAGAGAGCAAAGTTTTCCACATGTGGGAATTCCTTACAAACAACTGATAGTGACCTTCTTCAAAAGAGATACTATTCTTCCCATACTACGGGAAACAGTAACATTATTTTATAACTAACCATCGTAAATAGTCCTTTTGTGTAACTCACAAGTAGTGGTCTTCACGTTCTTCAAAATTCCGCCCTTTCGATGGCGGCAATCCTTAAGTATTGTTTCACATTTTGGATGTTTGTGTCGAATGGTTGTGCTGTGCACGAATGTTTTTTTTTTGGTGAATTTGAACTCTCAACAGTCCTCGTGAATACTTGACAGTGTCGGATTTACATATAGGGTCTGGCAAAGGACATTTTCTCCCGAACTGCTACAACGAGAGAGGGTGCCGTCTGAAATGGGACACCTTAAGATGAAAGGCTAAACATCAATAAGCTTGGAAAAAAGAGTGATAGTTTATTCCACCGTCGTGTGGTCCCAAAACAATGCAGCTAGTGACCTCCTTAAACATGAAGTCCGGTTGCACGATTTCACAAAAAAACAGAAAAATAGAGATAATCGATTCCAACATCGGTCCCTCTCTCCGAGATTGTCCCCTTAAGAATGTGTCTATAAAAACACAAAAAGGTGCCACCTGAATGTCATCAATGGGCCTCCTTCAAGGGCGGGGTCCGTAAATATGAAAATATCTGTATTTTCAAATATCAGGATATATGTTACTGTATTTTTCAGGTCACCAATTTTCCTCAAGTGATACTATACAGTTTCGAGAAAAAAAATAAAGCGAAAGTTGCCTCCGTTATCCCGGCCTTGCTTAGAGGGCCGGCCTCTGGAGTATATTAGTTTTGCATTCACAAAAATGACATTGAAATTAAACATACAGTAAATTAGTACGCCTCCGCAAAAGCTTCGCTTTACAAATTTTCTCATTTTTGCCAAATATATCTGTGCGTTTAGCCGACCTGTGCTGCGGAGACCCTAATGACAATGTCCTGGCCAGGTCCTCCTAGAAAAGGCCAATGACCATGCACTGATGCAGACGCCGCGGGGAGTTGTTAAATGTTCTATTGATTTTTTTCTCTTATCCGTATTTCGCAGTCTTTCTCTTCTCGGCTGTCCCCGTCGCCACGCCTACAGTATGTCGGTTGCCACGGCTTGACCCTGACGCCTGAAAAAAATTTTGGGGGTGGCGTGCCCCGCCCCCCCCCCCACCCGCTTCCTACGGCGCTGCTGTCTGAGACAAGAAATCACACCCGCTAACTTGGTTAAGGAATAATTCGAGGCCGATTCCATGGTTGATATAGTTGGTCTAAATCACAAGTGTGTTTTTTAACGGAAGGTGCATCAATTATAACCGTTGTGATGCCCAGGCTTTGAAAGGATTCCGTGGCATGTTCGCGGCTTGTCTTCATATGTTGTACAAGTTCCCTGGCGATACCTCTTAAATACAGAAAACTTGAATGTCGAGCGGCTATAAACACGTCTGCCGTCAAACAAACCAATTTACTGAGATTGATGAAACTGGTCTTACAATGTAATTATCCGGCGTTCGTCAAAATAGATATGACTTTATGATGTGGAGTACGCAATGAGACTCATGGGTAGTTGAGCTTCAGTTGTTATGGCGCACGCTCAGGTTCCGACTCAGCTGTCACGGCGTGTCAGCTTAACTCGATGCGCTAGACATCGGTCAGTAATTACTACCAGATAAGACCAAAAACCCGTCTCATCTGAGTAAGTGGTGCAAGACCAATATCGATCAGGACCTAATAAAACTGGTGTCAGTGCCCTGTGTGTAGGGCACTGAGTTTGGCAGGTAGACCTAGTGGGTATTGTACCAGGCAGTGTGACTTGAATATAAATAACGTCAGTGTGAGTATACTCAAATTCCACAGAATTTCACTTTTAAGTGATTCAAAAATCACTGAAATTCTGCATGTTTTTTTTTTCTCACGATTAAGTACATTTGAAGACGCTGGCCTCCTTTTGCAGAGCAACTTGGGACTTGCAAGCCATTGACCGGTTACTTCTGCCCTCTGTTGGATTTTTTTCCATAACAACAAACCAGCGCCATCTATCCTGTGCATTTTTATGTCAATCGATCACAGCTTCGTTCGTCAGGTTGGAAGTCAAAATTGATGCGAATGGTAAAGCGATAATGACAATCCATGAAACTTTAAACGTACGACATGGAGTTTCCATTCAGTATTAACGTTCTGTTTCACCGTGAAGTCACCATACTGGACAATCGGTTGATGCTTTTTGCCCAAAAATGTCGACACGGTCAAAGCAGGTACGTTGTCCCAGTTGACACTAATTGGGTCTGAAAACAGCAGCCGCATGCCTTTTGTGTCTATCATTAGTTGCTGTTGAAGGCCGTGGGTTTGAACTAGTTGCCTGTTGACCAGTTCCACCCACGTGTGCTCCAGTTTGGCTTCGTTGGTATTAGCAAGTGACCGTTCACTGCTCCAGGGCTGGGAATGTAACCGACTGACTTTTCGGCAAATCATGCCTGACATAGATTAAAACACCAAAATAAAGTATAAAGTATAAGCATAAAGGACATCTTACGACTAGGTGGAAGTAAGTCTTCTGGAAAATGCCGGGTTACCAAACCAATAGTTGCGGGTCGGCAGTGGCCGCGAACCTCATTAGTCATCCTGAGCAATTGCAACCCAAAGGCGAAATTAGAGCTAGCTGTGGCACCGCGCCGCAACACAGTATGCACCCGGCATTCGCCAGATGATAGATGGCCCCAGATGGTAGTGAACAACACTGCTCGCGGTTAGGCACTATGACAGTGAGTGATTTTTACCCAACTCTCTCCACCGACTGGTATGGGGTCGTGGCAGGAGGTGGTGACATGTGCACGGAATTGAATTTTGAGCAGGTTTCTGTGGCAGAGGAAATTGTTACCGTTTAAATGGTAAAAATGTTTTCCTTTGTGCAATTAATTTACCCTATATCATGCCATTGTTGCGTAATTCGATGAAATGTTTCGGACGTATGGCGGCCCTGTGGGATGGCCACCATCTCTACTGGGGCCAGTTGAGATGATTGCTGTCTGCTTATTGCCTAGTTGATGCACCATCGCTGCACTCTCACAGGCGAAGTATAGGCAATACATGACTACAGTTCTTTTTGTGTTGATCGTATGATATTCAGGAGTTGACTTTTGACACCAAAAGTTTGTCTATGTGGGATGTGTCAAATGAGAGTTTTTGAACAGCTAGTTTAGGCTTCATGTGATTGCACAGAATATTATGACGGTCACCACCTTTCCATAACCTACTACTTTTATAAGAATAGACAGCAGACGTTAAAATTGGGCATTTCTGACCCACAAAGTTGAGTCTGTAATACGAAAAATGAAAGTTATGGAAAATTCAAAGGGGGTCCTGTAATTAGAGGGAATTGACCTTTCATAAGAAACCAAAGATATTAATTATCGCACTTATAACTTAAATTGTCTCTGGGTTGAACAGCCAGGTGGCGATAAAAGTCACCATTTTCACACGTTCAAGTACCCACTGTGTCCTGAAAGTCTCTCATGAAATGTGGACAATCATTTTTCTTTTTCGAAGTTCTCAATGGTGACTCCTTGAAAGGCACCACATTACTAACCTGTATCTGACCTGCAACCAGGCAGAACAAGATTCATTATTAAGTCTGGTTTGTTTTCAGCTCTGAAGCATACAAACAGGTATGCACTGTGATTGACAAGTTGGGGGAGGGGTCTGCAAAGGCCCAGGGTCTCCCTGCCGTGATTACTACGGCCAGGAAGCTGGAGTTCTCGGATCACAGGCTGTACATTGTCAAAGATGCAGATTGCAATGAGTAAGTTAATAGTCATCTGATCACCAGTCTATTGGGTTTTCTCGAGCATTTGTCTTATAAGGATTTTTTCAAGTCAGAGAATTAGGAGAAGTGTTGAGTATAGGCAACAGGGGGCACTTCGTTTAGAAATAGAGCTCTGGTAAGGCGCGCAGGTTTATACAGTACAAGAGTCAAAAGTATTCAGACAAAATTACGTGGAATATCCCGTCATGATCATGATGACCTGGGTTAAGCTGAACTCATCATCAGAGTAGTGTTCTCTCAAGACTGAGAATGAAGTAAAAGGTAATTAATGTAGAAAAGTTAGTAAGGCGGTTATAAGCCTTTCTTCAATTAGAATTTTAACACCATAATTGTTTTAACCATTACTTTTTACTGTCATTAGCTATCATGATGAGGAAATGGTATTTTGTCTGATTACTAATTGTCTTAAACTGTACACGAAAACTATGACTATATTAGGAGAAACGTCTATTTGTGCATGCACGTGTGCGTGTGTCTGTCTGTCTGTCTGTGTTTCCGTGTGTGTATGGCCATTTAACAAAATTAACAGCATGTTATGCAGTTGCAAGGTGTCATTGACATTGTTGATCTCGTTGCGTTATTTCAGTGGCAAGGGTGCAGTCGTTGGAATTATTAAAGTGGGACCAAAACGGTTGTTTGTTTACGATCGTCAAGGCAACCAACATGAAGTGGATGCACACTGTGTCCTAGACTTCTATGTGCACGAGTCACGACAGAGGTTGGGTTATGGGAAGAAGCTGTTTGAGTCAATGTTACAGGTAGGTGTGGCTGCTGTGGGGGGGTGTGGCTACAGTGAGGGGGTGTGGCTTCAGTTATAGGAATGTGGCTGAAATGAGGAAACTCTTAACAGCTTGGAGCCACACAATCACAAAAGGCCCTGCTGGAAAATATTACACACAGCTGTCATTCTCCAATATCAAGTTTCTGAGCCCAGTTTTCGATTACTAACCCATTCTCGTCGACTGATCTTCATTCAGAATCAGATGTCAGTTTCTAATATGTCTAACTAGGGCCTTAAGAGCAGAATTGTCCACATTTGGCTTCCTTTGGAACACCATGTACCAGAAAGGGGTGAACAGGTTACATGACACTTTCAGATACGAAACATGCTATGTGGACCGTTCTTAAAGCGCTGTTAGGAAAGCTGCTGTTGTGCTTTAAGTGACGAGGATTTTTACTATAAAATTGGAAAAATAGGCCCATGGGTGGATATTTGAAATTAATGACCTTTCAAAAACGTCAAGTGAAACCGAATGTACGACTAAGCGCATGTTCCAGAAATCAGGGGGCGTATTTTGGGGAACTGTGTCAGTTATCTTTGATGCAGCTTTACAGCAAATAATTCTCACTTTTTATTGACTCAAGACTTTTCAAAGTACATAAAACTGTTAGTTACCAGCAGTCAACCAATATATTTTGAAATGATAATCATGAGTGAAATCAGGTTTACAGACCATATTGTCTTGCCAAAATGAACAAAATTTTATTATTATCATAATTCACATCAGATACAATAAATTCTCACCAGCTTCATTCACAATTCTGCCGACATATGAAATCTTACTTTTAATCATTTTTTGCAAAGTTACGTAGACATGCTTTATCAACAGTTTGAAAAATTGTTGTCATTCATAGCAATATTAAAAGCCATTTAAAAGTGAAAAAGGGCAATTTTGGTGATTAATTTTGACCAATTTTGTTGATATTCTTCACTACGAGGTAGTAAACAAAAGAAAAGGACTAATTTGCAAAATGTTGGCTTGGGGAATTTTTTTTTCCCAATTTCAGTTTGGTTTAATTTTATTTGTTTATTCTAACTGCACCTGGCATGTTTTCAGCTGATTTTGAAGTAAACAACATGCTTTTATGTCCTGCAAGAACTTGTGTTGTTTCTCCTCCGTTAATTGTTGATCTACGTAGTAAGTCCCATGCTCATTGAAAATTTGCATCTTTTGGTTGTCATTGGCAACTAATTTTGTTGGGTCAAGATGAAGGATAATCATAGTGTTCACATTTACCGCACCCTGATTGGCTGGAATTGCTAAGTTGATTAACATTTCGAACATTTCGGAACTGTGCATTGGATGATCATTTAAATCTCATTTTGCAAAAAAAAATAAACAATGACCTCACAAGCCTATGAAAAGATCCTGATGCGATTCGATTCGTCCTTCCCCTGGTTTCAGTGAATGTGATTACAGTGTGAGAGCATAATACTATGATGTACACATATTGAGTCTGCATGTTGATTGCATTCAGACTTGACATGCATACATAATTGGGTGATACATGTGTATGGTTTTATATTTCTCATCCTTGCTACATTAACTTTATTGATCTCTTCATTCCCAGAAGTTATCCATTACACAATAATACTTTTGCAGTTTCCCTTCAACTGAAAGAATCCATGGAGTTATTGATTTTCAAGTTTTCCATTTGATTCGGTGTGATTGTTTAAATAAATTACAAATTGAAAAGCGTTGTATGCATTGACTACAAAGTAATGACAGTTGTCTTTGATACAGAACTATTGATTCTGTTCCAGTGTCAAAGCAAATTAATATTTTTAACTTTTTGACTCCATTTGCTATATGCTGCTATATGGATGCAGTGGACACTTGTTATGTTTGATTGGCATCAGTTAATTTCCTTACTTTGTTGTTGACGATGTGACCTATTTTGTAGAAGTTAATTGGTGATTAGTTCAAAACTAACAGTAATTTCACTATTTGTTTAGCCTACTGTATGTCTAACTTTGGTTACATTCCTCAGTTGAGATAGCAATCATTTCTATGTACATGTATAGGCAGGTTTAAGTAAAAAAGTTCATTTGGGATTGTTATACTAAATAATTATTAGGATTCATGCATGTCAATTTGTTAAGTTTTCATACATTCGTTGGTTGGGAGATTAAAGAATACGCTAAAATGTTGTCAATTTCAGACAAAAATTTACTTTCAAAATAGACATATTTTCACTTTCGAGGATTTCTTACCCTGTGTTTGCACTTAATTTCTCAAAGCATGGTACATGATGGTACATGATGGTACATGTACAGTAACAATGGCCATTCCAAGTACCCAGCACACCCACTTACTACTTACATGTATATGTAGGGCATGAAATTCCTAATTAACGAATTGCAAATCTATGTTTGACAGATGACCTGCAATTAGCTTCCCTACACAATTAGCTGATGGTGGTTAGATTAGAGTTGCCTAACAAATCAAGATGTCTGTATTCACATTTTCATTTGTCTAATAGATTGTGTAATCAAATGGGTCCTAATAGTGTCTACAGCTCATAAGCCCCTTTCACACCATGTCAGTTGTCATGATGCAACTTGATCCTGACCACTGGATCAGCATGAGTCACTTACATGAAGACTGTCTGTGTGTGCTTGCATAAACAACAGCGAATATGCAAACCATGTGAATTGCCAGCTGATCACCCCAATATATGCTATTGCCCAAGAGCATTAAGATGATCCTTTCCACCCTGCCAAAGTTGTGTTTAGATGTGTAATTGAAACTGGAGCAACTGATCCAGTGTAACTTAAAAAAAAAATACAAATAATTGCAGGCGGTCTGGTACACGTTGTACCAAATGTGCGCAGGCCGTGCATGTGGGCCATTGCACTGATCACCGGGAAATATTTGCTATGTTATTAATATAAATGTAACTTGCTCTTCCTATCAAACTGATGTCTAAAACTTGCCGCCGCGGTGTCACATGCTCCGCGTCAGTCGTGTTTACACGCACACTTTTACTTGATTAGCTGTTCCATGTTAGCCGCACTGTGTCAGCTGTCTCTGGTGTAAATGTGGCTGTAGTACCTTAAAAGTAACCAGATTGTGTCATGGCCATTTTGTGTTATGGTGTACATGTATATAGGTCTTCGGGCCTATAAATATTAGGAATGTGACAATATGCATTTTTAGCAGGGATTCCACTATTTTAGATTCAATTCCTGTTTCTAACATTACATATTCATTTTTTAAGCAGTAAGTAGTTACCAATTTTAACAACATTGTTAAATATTGATAAGATTCAAACTAAACTGTATATTTATTCACACATCTCAAAATATTCTTCAAATAATGATATTTTAATGTTTGAAAATTATTAAGTCAAAACTTTATGAGACACCTAACTGCGAAAATGGGAACTAAGGGTTGAATAGGACTGGGCCTTAGCATATCAATTTTGAAAATGGTTTCTCTCAAATCACAATTTGATCATAATTTGGTTTTGAAAAAAAATTCACTTTACCTCCATAGTGTGTCTTAAACGTGTGTGATTTAACGTAAGAATACAGTCTGACCATTTTCGTGTAACACACTCTGTCTGACACACTGTATTGTTTCCCTTGTTTAATAACTGGTTTGACAATTTGAGTTCTTGTGACGTTACAGACCGAGTCAGTAACACCGGACCACCTGGCTATTGACAGACCCTCGCATAAGTTCTCCGCTTTCCTCAGTAAACATTATGGATTGAAGGCACCTATACCTCAACAGAACAATTTTGCCTTGTTTGATGGATTCTTCAAAAATAGACACGGTGAGTGAAATTGATAAAGCTCTGAATTAATCCTGGTCTGACTACTAAGCAGCATATTCTTAGGCCTGGATTTGTTTTAAGAGTAAAACCAGCACGAGTTGGATTTACACGGGCCTTAATATTTTATCGAAGGAAGGCAAACCCTGATTTTGCTGAACTGCAATTGTACCGCAGAACCTTGTCTGAGTTAAGTGGATATCTGCCTCCTGTTTTTTTTTTTTTGTTATTTGACTTTAGGAAATCGTCAGAAATCTGACTATCAATAGCCTAAAGTTGATGTTCTAAGCATTTGACTTTTAACAGGCTATGGGTATCTGCCACCTATTTTTTTTGTCATTTGTCTTGAATGCCTGATTACAGAATTTCGAGATTACCGCCATAACAAGTTGTTTTTTGTGTTCACTAGACATTTCAAACAAACGTCAAGGAAAAGCAAAGCTTCATCTTTACAAGGGAAACAACTCAAACTCAGGTACAGTACATGTGGTAAAAGTCACTTACCATGACATAACTTCTAACCACAACATAACTTATATGAAGTTTGACCCGTTTCATGGCACATTGTACTTTGAAATTAACTTGTAGAAATTTCCATCCCTTCCCTCAATAGACCTGGTTGTCATAGAATCTGATGTAAGATGCTATTGCGAGTTTGGTTTGCCCCATTAGCCATACTTCATGGCAGCACAACACTAACAAAGAATTGTGTGGTTCCTGAAAATGAATTCCTGGTGAAACTTTGTGTCAGGATCGTTTTCTACTCAAAGAAATAGGATAAAACTAGAAATTAGCCAAAATATATGCATTCGACATTAGTTCTTTTGTAGCTGTTGATGAATGGTTTTTGTAACTCTTTGAAGCGTGATTCGGGTTGTGAAGCTGGACAAAAGTGCACGCGAAAGTTTCAGAGTTGGATTGATATCTGTATTTGCCTCATCATCTTGTAACGATATAGTTCATTCATGAATTGCACGTCTTGTTGCTTGTTTTCCCTTTACAACTGGCCTTCTTAAATAAAGCATGAAAGGTTTTGAAATAGTATAATTATGTTGATTTTTAGTCTGAGTTTAATATGACGATATTGCATTTTGCCGTTAATTGTTTATCTGTGAACATACTTTTAAAGCGACTCCTCATAATTTTGGTTCGTGACGCAAAACCCCTAAACATCTTGTTGAAGTCATGGATACTTAGCTGGGTTTGGTGGGTCAAAACTTTGGCGTTTTCGACACTGTCCTGTTTATTTGAAAACTATTGTGTATCGCCTTTTGTTTAATGTGGAGCCATGATATTTCAGTTCTTCCACACCCTGCAGTAGAGGCGCTGTGGAACGTACCCGGCACGGGGCGTCAGTCCAGTCTTTCTAATAGCAACGTTCCTTTAACGGACTGTGAGAAGGAAAAGGATCTCCTTAAAGACATACCACTACCAAAAGCTGACTCTTCGGATAACATTAATGCTCTAAACCGAGGGCCCATGCAGAGGTCTAAGTGAGGAAAAGATTATACTTTTTTGAAAGTTGCAAATTAATTACTTATTATTATTATTGTTACTGTTGTTGTTGACATTGTTACTCAACCTAATCATCATCTTGAGAGTTATGATGACTGTCACTGGTCATCATTATAAAGTTGGCATTCAATACAAATTGTCGAAGTCTGTAAAATGACCTATCACCACGGTTTTGTGTGACAGCTTAACTGACCTATCAGAACACAGCATTCTTGACACAACTTCGTTTCCAAGCGGCCATTTTACCTGACAAACAACACGTTGCCATGTAAATCTTGCATGACATTACTGGAACATTGTTTCTCTCTACTTTTGTATTCTGTTTGAGTGAACCTGTCTTCATTGTAAGAAAACTTCCACAATTCATTTTTAAGCTAAAAATTGGCCCAGAAATTGTGAATTTAAAAGGTGTGCTAGTTTTTACCTGTGTTTTTCAGCACACTGTTCAAACACACATGACTCAGATCGTACACAATAACATGTATCTGCTAACAGTGTAATTGTTATAACCTGAGAGAATTGTTTAAGGGCAACCTTACGTAAATTGTTTGGTGATGACTCAGGTTTCATGCACACTTTGAGTTTCAGTATTTTGCCCAATGGAAAACAGTGCCCAGGGTCTCATCTCCAGTTTCAGTCTCTACTAAGAAATCATCTATTTGTGCTGCATAATTAGAGTATAAGATTTTAGGATTACTCAAAGCATGTCATGGAATTGATCAGTTTTTGAGTCAGGTTTTGGGTGCTTCAGGTTTTGGGTGCTGAGATTTGAACCTGGCCCAGGAGTTACTTTGTACTATGTGCTTTTCCAGCTCTTTATCCAATGATTTGAAGACTTTAGCATTGGATGATAGGCGAGGGTTAGCGGCTCAGGGTAGTCGTTACAGCCGTTACGAGGCCATGGCAACACCCCCCAGTAAACCATCTAGTGCTGGGCAAAAGGCGACACCTGGTGGTGAGATGGATATGAATAGAAAAGGTGAGTCATTGGTCTCAATGTTGAAGTAGTCTGGCTAGCTTGTCTGAGCTTGGGGATTTGGAAAACAATGAGTTAGGCGTCAAAATTGTCTAATGACAAAACTTATCAGAGGATTCCACTATATAGTTAAAAATTGTGGAGTTGACGGTTATTGATTCTTGATCAAAATGTGTGGAATTTGATGGATTACATTTTTGACTTTGGTTTAGGAAAACCATAACATAATTATTAAGAAATAGTCTGCTATTGAAATAATTGTGTAAGTCTTCGATTCCGTAAAACAAGTCAAACTCCATGACTTCCATCCTTTTTCTGTTATCACGGAAAGTCGGCCACATGTTTAAAATGGCCAGTTTGCTGGGAATTGTAAATGATACCTTGGCTGAGTTTAATCAATCATACACACTGGTGAACTGCTTGTGTGAAGACTATTGAAGACAAGAAATGTTGATGATCAAGAGAAGTTTGTAATGTTAGTTGTGTCCCAGTTCTTCTTATTCGAGAAAGAAACATTCAGGGCTTGGAATTTTCCTCTTTTAGCAGAATTTAATCTTTTTTGGCTTCAATCTTTTCTTTTTTGATTTCCAGTTTTCTCTTTCCCGTGTCTTTTTTCATTATTTTGACTTTATTCGTGCAAAAATGATACTTAAATTTTACAACACAAAAATTACTTCTATCTCACAAGCCTAGTATTATTTTGTGGAACGATACGTCACTTGGAAATTTTTTCTCTTCATTGGTCATTCCAAGCCCTGAACATTTAACACCAAGGAGTGGTTATCGAATTTTTGTTATTTCGTATTCAGAATCCTCTCCGCCCCCGTTACGGCGAGATGGACCACCCAAGGACTACCTGTCTTTGAACACTCACAGGGACTATCAAACCAGGCAAGGCCATCTACGAGTGACGTCAGGAGCTACAAGTTCGTAAGTCTTCCTCCGTGGTATTTTAAGCTATGTGTGAATGTTGCACGAATATCACTGGTCATGAATTCTAGGTGACTCTGCACCAACAACCAATGGTGTGCTAGGACTCGGTCCATATTACAGGCGTTATTTGGATTCAAATCCAGTACAGGTAGAAAATTGTGACCACAGACTGAGGTGTCTTCTAAGTTCTTTTACATCCAATTAAGCAAGATTCATTACAGTCAAATTTTGAAAATCAAAAAACACTGGAAGTGACAAAACAGCATTTGTGTTTTAAAGGGAATATTTAATATTCCTCTACATATCAGATGACTATGGCGAGTGGGCAGTGATGTAGACATGTCAAGCACCTACTGTGTTGCTCCATTTTAAGTTGTAGGAGAATGAAATGTCCCATTATCACCCAAAACCAGTCATCTACATGTATCTGCAACAGTCAATCTCTACTTGTTTCATCCATCTTGTCAGTTTCATTTTCTGAGCAGTGTTGTATTGTTTGGAATTTCCTGCTCAAATCGACACCAAATCAAAGCTTGGGCCTATTTTCGAGTTTTTGGTAATTACATGTAGGAGTAAAAATAGAGGGTCCATCTACTTTCTTGAGTAGTTTCAAAAACTTGCTGTACATTTCAGTTACAATCATTCATCACAGCCGCAAGGAGGAGTTGGTGATGCCAAAAACTCGCCAATAGGTGGAAGCACAGGTCAAAACTGGCATGCATCCACGGTGAACACCCCACCTGCAAAAGATGTGAAAAACGAGTCGCCGTGGTATGCTGCGCCAACCAATCACAGTGCAAAGAAATACCAAAGGACTCGACTGTGGTGACCTTACCCATCTTATCTCTGATTAGTTGTTGGAGTGATAGCTAATTACTTGGAAACATTTCAGTGTTGTTTTCACTTTTGTGAAGTTTTGACGAAGTGGTAAATACTTCTCAGGCTGAACCATTGGTTGTGAGTCTCTGAACCATTCCAAACCAATTTGGCTGTCAGTCTAATTTTTAAATGTGTATGGTAGCCATTGTTGTTCAACTGGTCGATTTGTAATGACGCCAACATTTTGAAATTAGGAAGTTTAACAGTGCTTCAAATACGCGGTTTGTCAAAAAATGATTTCGATTAAGCCCACTTTCATTGAAAATTTGGTATTAACTTGTTTCTTGAATTACTGCTTAGGAAGAATTATTTGTCATTGTACAACATGACTTGACCTGACAATTCATTTTATGCATCAACAGAGCATTGTCTTTTAAAAGCCAAGATGTTCGTTTTATTCCTGTTGTGGTACCCTGCTATAAACAGTGGCTTTGACCTTTTAACTTCACTGCATTCTTCTCTTAAATTTTGTCTTCCAATGCCACTTTTTCTGAGCATTGTGAGTTATAAGTCCTAAGTTGCGATGGTGAGCTGCAGCCATGTTTGAAACAATTTTATATTGTTGCCATGGCAATTTTACACTTATTTTGCTGAAATTAAAATAATTGCCAAAATAACGATTCATCCATTTTCCAAAGACTGGTGGTCTTTTTGCAAATAATGGGAGTTTTAACAAAATGTTATTTTATGACATCTTCGTACTACAATCCATGCTAGTAATAGACTCAATGGTTCTTAATCTTTATTTTTGTTGAGAAATATAAAACGAAATAGATCTTGTTAGCCGCATCGTGAGTTAATTACCACTGGTTGATAATACAAGACTGTTACATGTAGATGAGAATATTCCAAATCGAGTTGTTCTTTGTCTTTGTTTGACAACTAAGTAATATTGATGTACTCTATTCTTAAAGTGGTTCAGTGGATTCTTTGTTGTTTCCCTGTGTTCATTATTGGAACATGCCAAAACAAATCAGACAAAATTACCCATAATTCCGTCACGAGTATTCATTACTAGCAGCATTTCCTGTCGTTTTACCCAAGAACACCATCAGAGTTGCTGGAATAATGAGTCATTACAGGTCATTTCCTTGGTGATCGGGAAACAAAAGTTCAGACAAAATGACCCGGAATTCCCACTGGTGACGACTACGCAAAAGTCGAATTCATCATCAGAGTTACCTCCCCTTAATGCCTGATAACTCAGGGGAATTAACTACAAAATTTATAAGTTTGATGAGCAATTCTGTTATGATAATTTTTGAAGGTTTAATAGTTATTACCAGTCATTTTGTAGGTATGAGGACAGAGAAACAGTATTTTGTCTTGATTACTTTTGTCAGGTTATTAGTATTGTGTACATGTGATGTGGATTTGTACTCATAGGGTGCATTTTTAAACCACATTTTTCTGACAATCTCTTGATGTTATTTGATGTGTATATTGCCACGCAGCTTGTTGCGTTAGTTACTTCATTCCAACTCACAATCAACCGAATAGAGACACCGTACTGTGTGTTGGTCGTATACATGTACACCGTATTTATAATTATTTAAATTGTTCAAGATGTAATTTTGTTATTTTTTTATTCCATTGTCAATCAACATGACATATTTTTATTTATACCAGTGACTAGTATGATGTCAATAGAATTTTATGTCTATTTTTGATTCTTGTTTGTAAAACGGTCCTAAAAATTGGTCGTCGTAAAGAAACTATCACCCCACTCATCTGATTATTACACAGGGTACTTAAATGGGGAAATACATAATGAGGGGGGGAGTGTTGCGCAAATCATGGAACAATGTCGAAATCAGGGGGGACAGTGTTGAAAAAAGTGCGAATGTCTGAATGACATCTTTGAGAAGCGAGGATGGACAATTTCCTCTAAGCCATGCTGGGTAATATTGTGAACAGTTAGGATTAGAATGTGCATGAGCCAAAACAACCGTCAGCTTTTTGTTATCCAGAGGTACATTTATGTGATTTATGTTTTCGGAGTTAAAATTAGGCTCTCAAGTGATTGGTGACAACACAGATCCTGGCATTTGTAATGAAGTCAAAATCATGGTGCAAATTAGAAGAGGATGCGTGGTTGGAACTGGAATTTCATTAAGGGCAAGCCGCGTATTCTTTAATCAGCCTCTGTACAGAGAAGAATGTGCAACAGGGGTTGCCATCTGACAGAGCTAAATTTCGATAAATGGTTGAAAGAATAGCCGAAGCGCATTTTTGACTGATAAAGTAACCAGACTTGATTTCAACAAATGCCTGCAAGACAGTGGCGAGTGTTATCGAGTTGTAATAAAAGCACAAAAAGGACAGGCCTTTTGTTGTCTTATAGCTCAGGTCAAAGGTTAATAACTTCATTTAATCTGCCCAAGCCCACGATATTTCCAAAAAAATGCATTCCAGCCATAACAACAATCGCAACAGCAAACGGATGTGTTCCTATTTTCAAGATGAGAGAAAAACCAAATATATTGGCTAATTATTGTACTTCATTTTCCCCAAAAGTAACATCGTGACGCCCAAGCACCTCTCTGATTCACATTTCTGAGTAACTGAAGCTTTCAACTTACAAATTCATTGCAGCCACAAATATTTTACAGATACCTAAAAATAAAGCTCCAAAATGTTCAATAAGTCTTACAGTACATTGCACACAAGGTGGCACTGCTGACAACAATGAATTTGGCAAGCTGGACAGTTTGCACATGGTGTACAGTAACTTTAAAAAATACCTGGTTTCAGTGCTGTAGTGGGGCGTAGGCGCAGCCAACCACCTTTTGGGATTTGAACGTATCGCCTACACACCGTAAGTTACGTTCCGCACTGCTCAAGGCGATACAGCTTTGGGCACCTACTTACCTCTAATTTTACCACTACAGCATTGCCTGGTTTCTCCCGATCTGTTAGTAAAAATTCCAAGGAAAAGCAATTTTGAATCACCTAAAATACACCCGAGGTATTTGGCTATGTATTTTTGTCGAGATGAAATATAGTTGACAGTATTAATGTACTACAGAATTCTGCCATTTACTACATGTAATTATCCAGCAGGGCTAAATGATGTGTTAAACAATTTGACACCAAGGTGGTCAATCATAAAATTTCATCGCACCGTAACACTTTTGCCGAAGGAATCCTGGTAGAAACCTGTCTGTTGTGAACAAATTGTTAAGGGCAAATCATGAAGCACAAACAGTGCCATCTATCAGAGAAAAGACTGTAAACAGAACTGTATGTCAGCCATCTTTTCCACCAGTGTCTATTTCCAAAGTCTGACCCAAACTCTCCAAGTCTTCATGACTTATTTCCAACGTGCCATCCTCCCAGGTCTTCACTCCTTCACCTTTTGATGCGAGTATCTCCTGGATATTCCTGAAAAGCAATATAAGGTAATGTCTTGATATACATATTATTAAACACGCGGACACAAGAATTCTGAGTTAGAAACAAGGCAACACAACTAAACTTTATGGTAAAAATTTTTCCAGTTTGGGATATTGAAAATTAATTAATTATGGCTTGAGCTTGTACCACGCTGTGCAAATAGGCAATACTCAGATTCAAGAATCGTCAGAACAGGTTTTCTATGTAATATCTAATTCTTGATAAAGCAACAAAATGCAATAACAAAAAAAATCCTGGCAAAATGGTGTCCCATAACTTCGGGGACTTTCAAGACTTTACTATCATTTATTCTTTTAGTTACCTCTTTCCAATGTCCTTGAACCATCCTAGGTTGTCAGCAATCAAATGATTGTTTTCACAGCCAGGACAACGAATAATGACCACACCCTCTTGGTACGCCTTCTTAGAAAATGTCTTGGCTGACCTTGTGTCACATACTTTACACGTGAACACAATAGCCAATCGTCCGCCAGCATCTACTTGGCCAAGTTTCGAATGCGACGGAGTGCAGTTTGACGAATAGTTTTTCAAGTTGTTTTGATTGAAACTTGAAATCGGTTTTCTACACTGGTGTGTACAGCTGGTGACACCTATCAGACATCTAGTGAACTTTCTCTGTAATTGTCCCAATGGATTCCCAGTATAGCTTTTGGAACAGCTGATGCTCTGGCTATAAATGTTTGGCCAAAATAGTGCAGACCACGTTATCTTCGTGCCAAGAATTCTGTGAAGAGAGCGACCAGCCATTATTTTGTCACCCGCTGTTGCACAAAATGATAAATCTCCACATCGACACGGCCTGTAAATATGTAAATGACAGTTAATTTAATCAGCACCTCATAGTCATGGGTAAGCAAATGCTCCATTATCATGACACCAATTCACTTTAAGGTGCTAAACGTATCATCTCACAAAACACTGACGTGGACAATCAATATAAAGAAACTCTCATAATCTATCTTTCTTGTTCAGACCCAAAGAATCGTTTGCTTATTGTGGCTTTAAATGGCATTTGACTTTGAGTACGTAAACCCATTGTACACTGTCACTAGGAAAATGCCAAGTTTTGAATTCGTATGCCAGGTCTCTTACGGTTATGGAACTGGTCTCAAATTAAAACGATTAGTTTGCCAGCCCACCGGCCTTTCTGTCTATGATGACTGAAATCTCAAGAATAACCATCTGTAATATTATTTGGTGTTAGACTACAGTATGTTGTCTATAATCTATGCTGACACTGTAAAGTGTAACAGCAAGCTGGCTGGCTAGAATTACCTCTGACAAAAATACTTAATTTGTTGATAGAGGTAGAACTAACTTCGTCAGTCGGCCATAGTCCTAAACTATATAATTACCCCCAATACCATGCTGATCACTGATTACGATGTAACTTGTATCGAGGTCAAGCTGCTGCAGCGCCACCAAGTGTTGGTTAACATTATTAATGAAGTGTATAATTCTTCAAATAAACGGTTTTAAAAGCATCGACATAACGAATTCCGTCACTTAGCTGAGGCTAAATACACTCAAATCCGTTTATGACTTTATAAATGTGTATATCTGTTAGTATTTCGAATATTAATTAAGAGGACTTATTTTTTAAAAATGGCGGCGCCCTTGTGCACGAAGTTTACATCTGTTTCGCCTATCAGACTGCGACATTCTTTGAAATCCGCTAATTTACAGAGAACACTGTTGTCTTTCCTAAATAGACCACATGCTAGATGCTTTTCTGATAACACTAATCAAGGTAAGGCACGTCGCTGACGTCGGAGAGTGCCGACTTAGTCCAGCGTGATTTTGAACTCAGAGAGTCGAGATAGATCGGTCTAGCTTGCATAAAGGCGAAGGCAACCTTTTTTCATGTCACTTTTAGCAAAAACAAGGTCTATTGATTATCCCAGACATATTTTTTACTTAAAAACAGCTTTTCGTAATTTAATTAATTTCTCGTCCTCTACTCCGGAAGTGACGTTTTGGGAGGCAAGAATTTCGCGCCAATTTCTTTTCATACAGTCAGACTGTGAGAGCTGTCAAGTCAGTCATTGTTCTACCTCGGATGTGATAAGTTCGGTCGTCGTTTGCTTTTGTTTACTTGTCAGTCAACACACCACGCTGTTGCTGCGTACCAGGATGTACTCATTATCGCCTCACACGCGCTTTGGGTACCTTGCATCGCTTTCCGAAGGATGACACACTTCACCGTACTTGGCTAGCCTGTTCGTGTGAAGAACGGAGCGCTACCCGTTCACGCAACGTAAAAAGCAGTTTCAAGCATTTTCAGCCTCAGATAGCGACAGATATGTACGCTGAATTGATGAAGGTCCCTGCAAAACAATGCCTGAAGAAGGGTTCAATACCGTCGCTGTTGATTCCTGGCAGTGTCCCATCGCCACTCTCGAGAAGTGCGTTTTTGAAGCGAGAAGCCTCGTGAGCTGTTTCCACTATAAACAGTGACTGGAGGCACTTCATCTACTGTCACCCATGCCTCTGAACGTACCCCCATAGCGTGCAATTCCAGGAACTAGTAATTCCCCTTGTGCTGTTGTCCAGAGCTTTAAGCAGCCCTGCAGCAATGTTGAGTACTGGGAGTGAATACAGGCCCAGTTTGACACCCAGTGAAAAGGACAGTTCGTCATCAAATGAACAGATCGGTGAGCCTAAGTTTGATAAGTTTATTGTGGACTTGTATTGGAGCTATTTAGAAGGTGCCACGTGTGTGACGAGGGAGTCGCACGGCGGGATGTAAGCAGTTTAGGTACTCAAGTCATCATCCACTGGGAGTGTGTCGCGAGACACTCAGACAAGTGGGACAGTTCTTCCTCAGTACGTGAGACTATAATGAGTACATCTGGGTAGGCAGCAACAGCAAGGCGTGTTGACTGACTCGTAAACAAAAGCAATCGACGACCGAAGTTATTACAACCGAGGTAGAACAATGACTGACTTAACTGCTCTGACAGTCTGACTTTATGAAAAGAAATTGGCACGAAATTCTTGCCTCCCAAAACGTCACTTCCGTAGTAGACGACAAGTAATTAATTAAATTACAAAAAGCTGTAAATAAGTGAAAAATATGTCTGGGATAACCCCAACGAACCCTATTTTTGCTAAAAATGACATGAAAAAAGGTTGCTTTCGCCTTTAACTCTAGGGATACGAATTGAAGACTTCTAGTAATGTCAACTACAGCTAGGTACCACTTCACTGTATTTATATTCGACAGACCTGAAAATCTCGTACTACGTGGGTAGTACTGCTCATCACCTCGTCGTGAAGCTTATATCAGCATGTTGAGCTAACGCCAGTTTTGTGTTAACTTGGAGTGTATAGTAGAGCACTCGGCATTTCCATAAAAACTTGATAAAACCACTGGCACAGCCATTGTGGTTTTCATCTGGGTATTAAGCTTGTGTGGGATCGGCATCTGTCCAGAACTGTAAGTCAGAATAGTCGCCTTACCTCCACGGTATGAGATTTATATAGCTCAACTACGCATGTTTCTTTGTGTCTGAAATATTTTAGTGGAAAAAGCTGATTTGCTATACGTGTTTTTAGAATTTAAAAGTGGCAGGGGCTTCAGTGAGGTTTATGATGAAAGCGGCCAAGCCCAGCGAGACATCCTCTACAAAGGCCACATCCCTATCACCTCCCTACAGAGAGGGCTGCTTGCTGTCGGTTCAGCAGCTATGGCCCTGTTGAATCCCAGACGTGATGGTAGGTGCTGTCGATATTATTCTTGTGTCTCATATTTTTCTGCCAATACATTTCCTACATGCTGCCTCGTCTGCACTACAGACATGTCTTGTTGGATATCCACCTATTCTCAAAAGATGAATTCATCGGAAAACCCTTTCACTCATAGCCTGCAAGGCTACAATCTGTAATTGAAACTACGAAATCTGTCTGAGAGCTGTATGTGTAACAATTACATTGATTTTTGCCCTATCATAAAAAGCGTGATATGTCTAATTTATTAATTAACTAAAGTAGGTTAACTTAGGAAATTGTCATATAAGGTTGTGAACAGGAAGGCATCAACCAATCTGCAATTTTTAGGCAAATATCTCCAAAACTGTAGAATTCAACTCGTTGAAAGTGTGCATTTTCTGAAACGAGAAATCCTGAGGAATTTTTAATTTGTACCAATCTGTCATTGACTGCATCGCAAGATTGTGTATTTTAATCAAATTTAGGAAATCAAAAGGCACATTCACGGAAATCATCTGTATCATTCAATAACATGACTAGATTCCATTGGATACATGTATATGTTCAACATTTGAATCTTAAAAAACGCTGTGACAATTTTATAAATTATGTTTTTCAATCCTGTGCAACTTATGTTTGTTTTAGAAAAGTTATAAAAGACTTATTTTTTCCATTGCCTCTGCAAAAGTTGACCATTTTAAATGCAATTCCTAAAACTTTTCTGGAGACCAGTGAAGCAAGGATAGTATCTGAAACTTTCATATGAATCCAGTCTGCTATTTATGAAAGTTGATATTAGCCAAACATAGAATATAACTAGGCTCTTACATAACCTTAAAACATATCTTAAACCATTGTAGATAGATCACAAACATTTTGACTCCGATCTGCATGCCACCTATTGGCCACATTAGGTGACCTAATGAACATAGTCCAATTAGGCTTCTGTGTTTGGCTCAGTAGTTAGAGCGTCTGCACGGATAGCAGAATGTCTTGGGCTCAAGTCCTGCTCAGGTGCAGGAATCTGTTTGGACTTATCTTCATTAGGTCACGTGATGTGGCAATAGGTGGCGTGCAGAACAGCCTTAAAATGTTTGAATGTGTTAGCCTTAAAATATCAAACTTTTTCAGACATGGTTGCGATCTGCGGTGAGACCACAGCATACTACGCTCTCAAGTACATGGAGAAAAAAATGGAGTCAGATCCTGTTGGACGACAGATATTATTGTGAGCAGGATACGCTTCATGAGTTTTTGTGTTATAACATGCAAAGAAAACACAATACTCTAATCAAACCATTTATAACATTCTTAAATTTAATTCTTTTGAAAAGAACAGTTGTTCAATGCAAATATTATAACTTGTCTAGACTGGTTTGATTCTTGCAAGGTTCATTGAAAGACTGAAATTTAATTTCAAATTTAAAAACAATAAATCAGCTGTCATGTCCATGAGTTGTGTGAATGAATGTTCAGTGGCCATTTCTGGTCTTATAAAGAGTTGAGGCTCTCTAGAGCATATTTTGTAAGGGACTTAAGAATGTTCAACTTTGAAGCATTGCATTACTTTTTAAATTCCTATAGTACATGTATAAATTCCAATCTTCATCACAAAGCTACTTTTTATTTAAGTCACTTCCTGTTATGAAATTGGTCTCAAATGTTTCCTCAGTAAAAGTCGTGGTCATTTCAGGATTATGAAGAAACTGACACAGCAGGCTCTACAAGTTGGCGTGTCACGGCGTGATATGTTGTTCCCAGAGAATGGTTTCAAAGAATAACAAACTGCTTTTCTTGATTTTCAAACGCTGAAATCACTTTTCTTCTAATTATTGTCTAAAAGAAAGGATTGCCGTTTTGGATGTAGCCAGGGTTTATTACCACGTTTAGAGCCAATATGCATGTTATACTGTCTGTAAGTCTTGGTGTGATGTGGCTGCAATGTTGCCGATAACGCTTTGTTCATTCTTTCAGGGAGCAGCCAAAGATTAACAAGAACACAGTTGATTTAGAAAAGCTAAGAAATTTACCTGAACACACGTTTGGTAAAGCATATGTTGAGTGGATGGATGTCAGGGTGAGTGTTGGCAGTGTGTTCTGATGTTACTCAAGACATTCACTTTTTAACTGTGTAGTCTTATCAGTTCTCGGCTGTACATTCCATAAGAGCCACTACATGTGGTTAGCATGCGCTGATCTGCTGTGTGATCCAGTGGTTATCTGCATGAAACAGTCGAAATAGTGCAAGACGAAGGTAATCAGAAAAATTACAGTTTTCCTGTCATGTCAGCTAATTCTGACAACAGCAAAATTTCCAGTAATAACTATTAGCGTGGCAAGACTCTAAATAAAAAATGACTTGGCCACTATCGGCTCACGTTAATCCCCTTCATTTTCAGTCATCTGACGCTCACATTCTCGTGTGCGACTATACACTGTAGTATTGGGGCTTGCACATATTTCAAATTCATTTCTTGGTTTGGTCTGAGATAAGGCAATTCGACACTAAGAAATCTCGGGAGCTATTTCCAGTGTGTTAAACCATCGCCAGCATGCTAATTTACAATATTTTTCATTTTCCAAGGGTTTCTGACACTGTTGTGAATGCCTATATTTTTTCAGTGCTTAATGTGAATTTGGCTAAGCATTTTTAGGACTATCCTTTGTGAAAAGCTGTGAAAATAAAATTTCACCTGTCCGCATTATTGTGTCTTAAATTGGTTGGGGTTGTCCTGCAAATTGTCTAATAAAGTTTCTATAATTGCCTCTTTGTGTTCTATTATTTTCTATCCCACCAGGGTTTTGACCCGGATGGCCGTCGAGCCGTCCACTTCATAGATGAGCCTCAGCTAGCCTATGTCATGCTACGGTATCGGCAGTGTCATGACCTCATACACACGCTTCTTGGAATGAAGCCTGACATGCAGGGAGAGGTCGCCGTCAAGTGGTTCGAGGCTATACAGACCAGACTCCCTATGTGTGCTGGAGCTGCCATCTTTGGACCCATTCGTTTCGGTCCCAAGTAAGTTGCCCATGTCAAGATGTGACTCATGCTGGCTCTTGTCTCCAAAGTTGTTTGTAAAGTGCCATAACTCCGTTTGTGATTCAGAAATTGATGATAACTAAAACAGTCGATTTGATCAAAGTATTGTATTCCTGCCCTAGGGATGGCCTAACCCTTATTTTAAAGCATAGTTTGGAATATTTTGTTTGTTTTTAGCTTGGTTGAAGTTTTTTCACTGTGTCACTACCATAGCTTTCTTTAAGTTCTTTCTCCATGTGGTCATTAATAGATATGTGTGGCTCTCGTATAAGTAAATATTAGAACAATGAAAATATTCAAATTGTTTTGATGTAATAAAAAATATAAAAAGAAAACTCATGGTGACCACCAAGATAACACCAAAAACACTATTATACTTCTTAAGAAACCTTTTTCTACGGTGGTCCTTTACAAAAATATAATATACTGACAGCCCTTTTCAAAATTAATTGCTTGTCAAACTTTGACCGAGCTTCATTGCTCAAAAATGTGACTAAATATCTTACTATCTTGTAGTAAAAAGAATGTCAATTAATTCTGACAAATTTTAGACCAAACCTCTAATCATTTAAAATTGTTTTGGCTTATTGTTTACTATAATTCTGATATTAATTTATTTTTAACTCTGACGGAATTGCGATAACTTGTATTTGCTTAATGGCAACTGGGACTCTAATTAATATAATCTGATGAAATTTAGGCTGCAATGCCAAGCACTGTTCACGGAATCAAGTCATCAATTCTGCACTCAAACTGGGTCATTGACTCACAATGCCGACCAGTAGATGCTTTACACATGCACTCTCAATTTTTGGAAGGCCTTCTCACAAACGGATTGCGACTGGACAAAGTGTTCTGACTTAAAAACAGCAACTGCAATCTGCCAGCAGACATATTGCATTGCCGTAGCACCCCCTGTTGTTCAATCTATTTTTACAAGATATTGCTTGTTCAGTGATTATTGCTAAATTGAAAGATTCTTAATTTGGACCTTGAGAATGTAGTGCTTGGATGGGATATAACAGTGTCATTTGATTCAACTTTGGCACCATAAGGGAATTTTTATATGACGTAAGACTAATAACAAACTTTGCTTAAACCATTCTGTTTACACTGGGGTCGTGGAAGCGGCTTCGCTCTGCGTTGTTCTTGATAGAGTCATTAAGTCATTGATCACTGTGTCATACAGGCTAAAAATTCCCAGAATTCCCTGCCATGAGAATTGAATGAATTGAAAATTGCCCATCTTGTTCACACAGAGAATGCAGGATTCACAGTTGCCTTGGCTGCAATGTTTCGATTCTTAAATTGGCCCAAATGGAATCCTGATCAAATTTGTTGAGTAATTGTCTGATGTAACGTGCCCGAATTTTGAGACCCAGTTTTCTCTACCGAATAAGGGGTATCAAACTGGTTCTCGAAATTCAGGCAGGCTATACCCTACTATTGTCATTTGTTGTCTAAACATTCCTGTGCGTTTGTTAACTTGAACTTTAACGCTGATTATTTGTTACAGACAGAGACGAAGATACATAGAGAAATATTGGTCTTGGGCTGTTAGGAATGGAATCAATGCCAAGTTTTATTTAAATGTTTACTATGAGAAAGAATGGGAAAAACCCCTGGACCAGCTACGGAAGGAAATGAACATTCAGCCGCCGCCTGAAGAGAAGTAATGTGATTGGTCAGATGTGGTGTGACGTTGGAATGTCTCCTATTCCAGATCTGAGTTGGTGTGACGTTTGAATGTCTCCTATTCCAGATCTGAGTTGTTTTCAAGTTGATTTACCAATATGGACTATCAAAGCCAGTGTTCCAGGCAATCTTTGGACCAGCTTCAAAGGAAGTTGCGTGGCTTCAAAAAGTTTCTATTGAGGTCATTGGTGATGTGATAATTGCCCTGCACCACACAAAAGGAACTTGGATCAACATTCCTGATTCTGTGTGCTGTTGGCGTTTGGAGTGTATAGGATGCATGTATGACAGGTCGACCGGGCTGCAGTCAGTGATCAAGTACTACAGGTCAGGTATTGTTGGAGACTTTTGATTACGCTGTCACTGACTTGGACAACAAAGGAAAAGTCGACGTGTACTTCACAAAACACAGATTATCCTGATCGTGGATTTGTTGAAAACAGCAAGATTCAGGTTATCGACTTTCTTTTTTCAGGTGACTGTGCCATTACTTCAAACTTCCAAATAACTGAAAATGAGAATAATATGCTTTGGTGTGGAAATAATTTATTTAACAGGTGCCAAATATATTAGAAAATAAATAATGCTTGGACTCTTATGCAGTAAATATGATTATTGTCAAATTGAAAACAACAATTCCGTTTGGAAACTTATCGAAGTAGAAATCAGAAAACTTTCAATCCCAGCTACGCAAAAGAGGCTGCAAAGAAGGCCCAACCAGATGATATCGTTTTGAAATAGAGAACATTAATGCTGTGACATCCAATGTTGAAAATGAACCGTGGGTGTAACTCAAAAAACTTTACAAAAAGAAATTTGTTTTACACATTATTCATAAATGAGGGGGTAGTAAAACATAGTGAGCATAAGGTGAGGTTGGAAAATACTTGCACTTTTAAAGTCTGCTGTAGTGTCATAGCAACTGAAAACACATTAACGCCCTGAAAGGTGATGATGAAATCATACGTGAGGTTACAAGCATACAGAAAATGAAAATGTATGCAAGTTAATTATTACAAAAATACTCTAGTGTTAATTTTTTAGAAATTTATCTGACAGTCGCTTCGCTGGCGCTAATGGATTAAAAAATCTGTGCAAGTATAGGGTAATATTAGAAAGAGCATGAACAAATATAAGCGTTTCATGTGGATATCGTTCACCCAAATACGGCAAGATGCCATTGAAACTATTAGCTCATTTCAAGCACCTGAACCCGTGCTTTTTGTCAATCACGAATTTTGAATTTGCTGTTTTGGTCGCAATGAAATTGGTCTCGATCAGTCTTTAGTGAAAGTAGGTGTGATTTCTGTGCTTTGAAAGAACGCAGGACCAGTTTGATACTCTCCTAGGAAATAAGTGCCTTCGTTTCTTGTACCAGTTCAGAAAAATTAGCTCATAAAAGTTCACGGTTCACGTAGCCTGACGTGAATTTGATGACTCTGGGCTACAGAACTGGCTTGGAGAAATAATCGTGGAATGTGGTGACGAGAAGTGCCCAGTCCCAATGATCACATGATATGGTTTACGCCCGTGTTTGCAGAATCGGTCTTTTTTCTGGCAGATCCTTTACCAAATATAATAACAAGCGTTCATGTGACTAGTGTTCATATCGGCTTAAACGATACACTTTCCATCTTAAGGAAGTAAGTTAATTACCTACGAGCGCACATGTAACTTTCCGCACATGTCCAACTTACGATTGGAGATGTACCCAGGCAGCAAAAGTATTTGCCCGATCTACCATTCAACTTAAACAATTAGTATAATTCGAAAAATTAAAATAAACGATAAATTTGTATTCCGTGTGCCTTACTGTTCCAAGGCAGTGTAAATAATGTTTGTTTTGGCTAAAATGCAAGCTTTTCAGTGTCTCATGCAGCAGATATTTCGTAACTGGAGATTTTCATCGTGTGAGATCGTATATGCAGTGTATGCGTGTGACTCGAGGATTTTCAGCGCCTTTTATGATGATCGAATCACAAAATTTGGGAAAGCCTACGGCGTGCTGAGTAACAGCCAATCTGGGATAGAGGGACGTGGGCGCACGTAGACGCAACACTACGACACCTTTCTCTGCTGATTAACATTCCCCCCCCCCCAATTCTGCAAAAAAATGAAGTCATAGTTCATAAAAAGTGAGCGTACATTCGGAGGGAAAATCCAATCTTAGGCAACACACGTGGTGCTTATCCATGTTGTACGAAAAAGCGCGCGTTGTATCTGATTTTTTTTCCAAGCTAAGACGAAATGAAATTAAAAAGGTACATTGTATGATAAAGGGTTATGGTCAGGTTTGCGGCCGAAAAACAATTGTAAGATTGTTGTAAAATGGGGTGGACTTTTTGAAGTTACTAAATGTAGCTTGGCTTGGAGTGGGATTACTGAACAACAGAATACTCCGTGTCTGTTTTTAGGAATTCATAATAAGTTAATAACCCGCAATTCTCGTCTTATAAAGCCATAAAACTTCGCTTGAAATGTTTTTTTTTTGTTTTACGCGTGGATTTGACTCAGCGGTACAGCGCATTTGCGATCGCCTGCTACTGCGAAGTTGCTGGGTTTGATTGCCTGCTACTGGTAATGTCAGTATAATTACTTTTCGCATCGAGAATATCCCTTTAACTCGCCAAAACTAGGTCGTAATACCAACACCGAAACCTGAAAGTGTCGTGTCAGCCATTATTCTTCAACATAGCTTTGCTGACACTGAGACGCAAAATCGGAAGAACAACCACGTAGATGTAGCACTGAAGCACATTCGCCTCTTCGCCGCCCCAGAATTCACACTGTGCACTCAGAATCGAAGTTGACACTTGACGTGGGTTTGTTTACCTCTACAACACCAGCGGTGGTAAAAACATGGGCGCATGCGTACTTGTCCTGCTTGGGTTTTGGGGGTGTGATGCACAAATGGCACAGCTTTGTCTGAATTGCGTCAACATAGGCCCATGTCGAAGTTTCAAAATTGTCCGTTCCTTACTAGGGAAAAATCGTCCACGATTACTTTACATCTGATGTTTAAAGGGCCGGGAGAGGCGAATCAGTGCGGCCTTCCCTACATGTTCACAAGAAGAGCATACTAATTTCACTGAATGTACCTCAAAAATGCTTCCAAACTTAAGCTACCCGAAATATTTTATGTTCAGTTCAAACTGAAGCTGCTTAGTGCAGTTGAAGTCAGTGTACTGTACGACTGTAGTAAAATACCGTGCACAGGAAAACGCCATCTAACGGCACTTATATTGATGAATAATGAACTGAATAAGCGAGAAAAAAAAAACAAAATTTGGGAAAATTAAGTTATGTTGCTCTTATTTTCTACATGACCACCCAGAAAGAGCCCTCATGGGGACTTTTTCAAACCTTGTCTCTGAAAGAGCCACTCGGGAATTTTTCCTCATTTACTCTTCCGGAAATCCCCGGCGGGGTGTTGTTTTCCGAAGTCTACTTATATTAGACTGCGTGTGTTTAGAACTGTCATCGACTCGTTACAACAACTCTTTGTGGTTATTTCGACCTTGTCAAATTTTAAAGCTTCAAACTTTTCAATTAAGAACTTGAAACATGATTTTATTTCTAGAAGTCTTTCGTACCACCATATCACTGAACTATTTCAACAAGAGTATTACCAGAAATAAAGAAACTGTGTTTTAATGTACTGTCGTGGACAGTAAATGTAGTTTACCGATTGACCATTTAAGGCAAAATCGTCAAAACTGCCGAGTTGGGCCCTCAAAGACATCTTAATACACGAAGGTAGAACAACTAAAACAAACAAATTAATACAAACACGGTGTTGTAAGTTACGAAATCTTCTTTTTATGAAATCTCAAGTTATGTCTATTGATCAAAGAGATTTTTTATGTTCTTTGTGGTGAAAAGAGGAAGAGTATTTAAAGTGTCTCTTAGTAACCGCAATGAGGACTTTTCATGACCCGGCACTAGAGTCGAATTTACGGCCTACGCGACATCGCTCCGGTAGAGGGTGCGGTTTCAACAGCTGTTGTCTGCGGTACAGAAAATCAATCCTATTTTTTCAAATAGATTATTCATCAAAAGTTGGTGTTGAAGATAAGTATATTCTCGTTGGTGACGTTTAGAGACTGATTTATACTAATTTCAGTTTCCCTTTAAAGTTACGCAGACTCCTAAGCTGCCAAAGTCGCCAACAAAATTTTTCAATCCTGTCCGCCCTCGACTGTTTGTCGGCCACAAACTTTCACCTAGCATCTCCTCGGTCGATGCATTTTACTCCTTGACCAAAAGTCTAAACTATTTTCAAATGAATCCTGTGGCTAGTTTGTGCGAAGCCCTAAGCTGAATCCGGTACTTTAATTTTTCGATAGCACCTACTGTAGGCCTATGTACATGTACATGCAACAATGAAGTTAAGCCTTTCATAAACGTCGAGTATTAAACTGTTGTTTTAACGATTATTATATCAGGGTTGAGTTTATAAACTAATTGTACGGCATTCAAACGTTTTGACAATCTCTCAAACGGAGCTTTCAAGCGTAGGGCTATGTAATTATGTCCTATGAAGCAAAGAAATGAAGACGCTATCCACTATCGCCAGGAGGCGTGTCGTGATACATTTTTAAATACATGTACATGTACACTGTAGCATGGACTTTGCAGCCCATAGCCAATGATGTAATAAGTGTCGATAGAACGACTGGCTTACTTCCGGAGTGCAGACTCTCGGCGGAGAGAGCGGCTGTCTATAATTCTGAATTTTACGTGCTGAAGAAATCGCTCTACATCATTCTTGTAACGAAATTGTAAAATATTTATTGGGTTTCGCATCATGCCTATTTTTTCAATTTATGAAAAAACAAATTATGACAACATTCCGGGAACTTCGTCAAGTCTCAGTTATATATACACTGTACCATTCGGATTCTAATGAAACCTGCTTACGTACAGTATGCTATTGGCTAAGTAGGAACGCGGTTGCCCTAGACGTTGTTAGAATTTGTTTTTAAAATTGTTTCACTTTCACACGAAGTGCTGTCAAAATTTTTTGGGTTTTTTACGAGCAGACCACAGATGCAGGAAGACATCTGTGAGTACCCTAAGTACTCTGTGTAGAATGTGTTCGTGTTGATTTCTTATGGAGGCAAATCTTTTTTTTTTAATTTTACTAAAAATAAACATGGTCACACAATAAATGACGGCCGGACTAAAGTAAAATTTACAGTTTAATTCAAAACACTTTCTATTTGCAGAAAGCATATATTTTTGCTGAGTTTACAGTTTTGTAGATAATACTTGTAGGTCAAAAGCAAGTGGACAAACTGTACTTCTTACTGAGTCTTTACCTTCGGGGCATTCCGTTCTACAAAATGGAGAGTTTCGGATGTTTAGATTTTGACTTAAAGTTCGCAACGGTCACAGAAATAGATCAAGTTAACACTTCTCGGTTTCTGTTGTTTATACATGGAGTGTAGACGCAATGGAGCTAATCACCGATATGTTACTTTTGGCTTCAGTAACATTCTTATTGCGTCTTACTTTGAAGTTTGAATTTTGACCAGTCGATACAAGGTTCGTCTTAACTTTAACAAGACTATGACCAAGAGATTTGATTGTAGAATTTTATTAGTTCAATTAGTACGCAGTTTGTTGCTCATAAACGCTTATACTGGTGGGGAAAAATCTTTACAAAAGCGTCGGTTTATAACAGAGTTCAATATAGATGGCGGCGGAGTTTATATTCATTTATAATTTTTTATTTTTTTTGTGTTTTTACTTTTGGCATTTTGTTTCACTTCTAATGGGAGCTGGGTTCTAGATATGTGACCTGGCTATAGTTGGCCAGGTCGCTAATGAGAACCTGAAAAAATCCACAACGTTGAAGTCTGGTATCTATCTAAAGAGTGGGGTTTATGTCGGACTGGCTGCGTATTGAAGTAAATGGACGGGTATGCTGAAGCAAAAGTCACGACTCCTCTCTCAAAAATCAGAGTAGGCCTACCCTCGGGACAACTGTACATTCGATTACATATGTAGGCCTACACTGTACGTTGCATTGTTTACGCATACGTGAGTCATAATCAAACTTAGAATTCAAAGATTCTCATTAATCCGTCTTCATTGAGTCACTGTTTTCTTTAACTTGCGATCGCAATAGCTTCCTGAAGTCATTCGTCGTTTCAAGTATCGCTCATAATCTCTTCCGGGTTACATGACGTCAACAGATGCCAGACTATCACTTTGCATTTAGAAACCTAACAGCGGTCGGGGCGTGTGTAAGTGCGAAGTGACGACGGTGCGCTTAAGTTGTTCTAAAAACAGCAACTGATGTGTGTTTATTTCGAGCGACAAGAGTGTATCATACAAAGGTGCAAAAGCAAATAGCAGTTAAAATGAACAACGATTCTTTAATAGTTGTGAACCAATAACATTAAATTCTACATTAAACATAGCACAAAAAGTTACATGGATTTATTTAGTCGTAATTTTAACCTTTTAAAAGCTACGCTTTGGAAATCATTACAGCTTAGCTCCCCTATACATGGACTTGCCCACGAAGTTCTAAACGTGTTGTTCTTGGAAAATAAACTTTGAGTTGAGATAAAACCCAGCTGGCCGAAGGCAAAGGGAATATTTAGTGTTTGTAGTCAACAAGTGAAGAAGACGCTTACGATGTCGGACAAGGAAGTAATTGGTGTGTTAACACTTTTTACGACGTTTCTGTTATGGTTAACGCCATCGTCAGCACAAACAAAGTAAGTATTTTCGTAACAAAATGTTAGGGAATGTACGGTGGTTTTTCGGGAATGTTAAAAGTAGACCACGTGTAGAGGCGCCAAGCTTCACATTTTGTGTAGAAAATACTAAATGTGGAAATTAAANGTATGTCTTATGGTTACCACATAAAAACGAAAAAGGTGACTTGAATTGAATTCCTGAAATAAAAAGCTTACCGTTTTTTTAATGTAAAAGTTGTTTACGTCTAAATTCCTCGCAAGGAAAAGTAACCCGAACGTTTCGATACAGGCGACATGATTACGTTGTATGTGCCAAATAACAGTGAATTACTGCGTTCTGTTTGAACGGCGACAGCCTACACTATCGAGACGATCGAGTCGACGTATCGCTTACTACTTGGGAATTCGTAACTACATTTTTGTTTACGTGAAAACGGCTTTCCAGATCCTTCCAAAGTTTGTCGGTCGTGCGCGCGTTTAGTTGTGGAAATGTTTAATGGCGACCTTGAACTAATTGTAAGCACATGTGTGCGTTGCAGAGCTGACATTCTGGTTCAGGATGCAACTGCAAGACGGCAACAAGTCGGTCTATGTTTGAATTTTGTGGAGCATAATCAACAAATTCTCGAATACACTGTAGCTGAGGTCTTGCAAAAACGATGGGTATTTGTTTCACGACCTCCGCACTTGGAAACAACTCACACTTGCACACAACGCATTTCGGCTTAAAACGTTCTCATACAAAAAATTATTAGCCTTCCTACATACCAGTAACGAATTACATAACTTTCGAACAGTTAAAGTTGCCACTTCGGATAATGTGAATGTGATGCATTTAGTTATTTCATTCTGGAATCGAGATACCCCGCGGTCATCAAAGGCACTGAAATATGGTTTTATTCTTCGGTGCTAAAAAAGTTATTCATTTCAAGTTATCAACAATCTTTGGTGTACCACAGAAAATGAGATTGCTTATCATAAATTAACTGTCTTTGCTTTGTCATTTTGCTGGATGATAAATTATTTCAAAACCTGAAAAATTAGATGAATGCGGTAAACATTGTTCACGATTATGAGTCATTTTGTACCACTCTGGTGCCAACCATGTATTAACGACAGCAGATGGCGCCCTTCAATAACATTCACCGTCATACGGACCAATATTTTGTGTCCACCTTGACGCGTTAACCAACGCATTATAACACCATTTCAGCTAAATATTTACAGTGCTAGCTGTGTACAGTCTGTCACGTCACGTGTATCTATTCTGCAACTTTATTCTGCAAAAAACGACCTGTGCAATACAAACACGAGTTCCAGTTCCGGCGAACCCTGGAAACTAGGCATCGTACGGTTGAAAATAGGTCTTTGTTATGGTTTACAAGAAATGAAGCTGTCCACCCCCCACCAAGTTGGCAGGACGGGAGACAACGTTAAAATCCCCAGCCGAGGTCATGCTCTAGTTGTTAGTGTGCACAGACACGATAAGCACTAATGATTTAACTTGTGTTAAAAATACTCTTAATTCCATTCTTGCTCGAACTTGTAATACGTACATTTAGGACCTCATTGACAAGCCGTCTGTATTTAGCCACTTGTCCAGATTAGGCTTTCATGAAAATTATCAAAGTCCTACTTTTTGTCAGCCTCTCATGCCAAAGTAGGTCATTTAAAAAACAATTGCTTTCAGCGTTTTAGAGAAAATGCATAAACCCTAAACATGTAGTATCTGAAAGTTTCATACGAATCTGAGCAGTCATGTCTGAGATTCATTGTTCTCAAGTTATTCAAATTTGGTCATTTTTCTATGAAACTGCCCTTTTCCATCAGTTCCCCACGTAATGCTTTCCCAACGTTACATTATTCCATATACAAAACATGCAGGTTTGATAACGAGAATTTGATTTTTACTTTTCACTTTCTGGTGGTGCACAGACAGCATCACTGGACTGTTTTCAGTGCTGTTAGTCGACGTATATTGTACAGCATTCGACGGTGCTATGAAAAACCTCAAATACATGCCATTAAATGATGACATTTAAACCAATGAAAACAAACTGGAAATATGTTTAAGGTCGTTTAGGACCTCATCGACATGTCGGTGTTCAGTCGCAACCAATATTAAATTTCTTATTGAAGCGTTTTGGGGTTTGAAAACATCCCCACTCTTATGAGTCCCGGATTGATGCCCCAGAATTCAAGTTGCATTTCCAAGCAATGCTTGTTACATGATCCCCATGGGATTTGCAGTTTTGGGGATTGTCGCCCACGCTAATACATGTACATCAGGCCAGGGAGTGTTTTTAGAGTCACGTTTCGATGTTCCAGTTGGTAACGGATGTTAGGGGAACGATTTTGTGAGCAGAAGCAGCTTCATTCATTTCTTCTCTTTTCGACCGCTAAATTCTGAGGAATCGCGTGATTGACATTCGTGAGTCCTGCGTGGCTGGCCTGGCTCCTCGATGCCAGTCCATTTCCATTCACGAAGCCTGGATGTATACCAGAGTGTCTTCGTAACTGTTTTGCAATTTGTTTTTATATGGAAAAAGAAGCCAAAATTTTACACAACTGTCCAATATTGGTCTGAGCTAAAGGTTGACGTCAACCGGGCTGGCTTAAATTTCGACCGCTGTGGCGTTGCGGCAGTAGTTATCAGAGTGGACACTAACTGTAATAAACCAACCGAAGATACGTAAACAAAACTGGGCCTAATTTAGAACGTATGATTAGCACACCCACAGCCGTTGCATTAATTATGTGTAAAATGTGGTTCATCGGCAGAACGGTTCCCGGCTTGCATACGCCATGAAAAGAACGACCTAGGCCTATTTTGTCGAGAGGTCGGCATGACAAAAGCCTTACGCTGACACAACAGCTGGGAGAGTTGCATTCCGCTGTACAAACAATCTGCCTTGCTAGTGCTGTACGTGCGTGACAGTAATTGTTAAAAATGATGACATATGCGTGGCGTCGGGGCCATTCCCAGTAATTTGCTGCGTTCAAGAGTAATTAACTCACAAACTATGGACAAAACGGTGTGAAATATCGTCGTCAGCGTCACCGCAGCTATCATAATACATCGTCATTCACCGAAAACCTAAAATTTAGTTTAATTCATTTCTGTTCACTCGTGGTTTCGAAGAGCTTCAATATGAGACCATAAACACGGTCGTCAGCTAAACCGCCGTAAGACGCGACTAGGCCTACTCCAGCCCAAAACTTAATTCCAGTGTGAGTGGCCGTTTCAATAAAGAGAAAGCAGATCCGCCGTGATCGGAGAAAGTGAATTTTTTAAGGAATAATACATGTAGTTAATCTGCAGTAATGTCTTCTTCCTCATTATTACGTGGACTAAGTTTGGAATTAGTTTGGGCACGATTTTAATACTTAATTGACAACTATACATTGAACGTGAAGTTAACGTGATTGCCTGAACATTGTATACATTGTTCAGTTTGAGTCTATTAGTTTCTATACGAAAATTAAAAACCCCTGAACGGAAACGTGCCGAGCCTGATGGGGTCAAATGGCATATTAATTTCACTTCCCAAGTAACGCCCAGTGATCAAAATTTTATTTTCACGTTACAGCCCCAAATATCTTCTAACTGCTCCCAACATTCTGAGATTTGATGTGGAAGAAAGTGTGGTGATCACGATTTTAGAGGCCACCGAACCAGTGCAGTTAGAGCTATACCTGGAAGAATCTCCGCTGCGCGAGTGGCGAACAGAATCAGTGAGGGAACTCGTAGAACCAGGTAGGCTAATGTGGCGCCATCTACACTCGTTATTGAATCCAGTGCTTCAACATGAAAATGTTTTCCTAATGAACCGATCAATGGGTGGACAGGAGATACTGTAACTCTGTGTGCCGCCAATGCGGGCCCATGACCATGACCGGGGGATCTGACTTCGAACAGCGACAGCCATTACAAAACGGCTTTGCATTGGTTCTAGATACCCCTGTAACTCCATCTCAGTGGGTCCACGCCTGCTATGGGAGTTTCCAATCCTGTTTAGAACAATTCGGTTTCAAAGGTAATATTGTATCCCCCTAAACTAAGATTTGGAAAATAGGCACTATAGTAGTCAATGAGTTTGCTTCAGTGTTTTATTGTACTGGAGTACACAGTATATGCGTAGATTATTTTCATCACAAGACGAAAATCTATCAAGGACGTGGCGGATTTAGAGGGGGGTCAAGGGGGGCCATGGCTTCCCCTAAAATTCTCCCAGATTCCATTTGGCAGTTCGGGCGTACGAATATCTGACGGGCAAAATTCTGGCTAATACTCTACCTTGCCCCCCTTAACTCAAAATCCTGAATCCGCCTCTGCATGGCGTTATGTTAGTCGGTCTTTGGACGGGATATATTTGTGGTTATGACCCTGAGTTCCGGGGTAACCGAATGGATTAAGCAATTCCGAGAAAATATCTTGATCACGGAAGTGGACTAATTTTTGGCAGCTTAGCCGAATCGTTATCAGGAAGTTTTCCGGTTAATGCGAAATTATTAATGGTTTCAGTGTTGCCCGTCTTATCTGGGAGCGTTTCACGTTCATGACATTTTACATTTGTATTTCCAAGAATCTAAGGGTATGTGAAGTAATTTAGTAACTGGAACTTAGAGTTTCTGGGAGCAGCGAATTCAGATAATTGTAAAAAGAAACAAGTTATCAACGACTTTACTCTTTCGTTATCGGAGTTGCTTACTAAAGACATGTCAACAACAAATTTATTGGTTCAATTTAACGCAATGAGGCAAGTCTATGTCATTCATATTAGAATTTACATGCTTAAACAAGCAGGCAAAAAACAGAATCGGTTTACGTAATATCTTTGTTTAATTTTTGTTTCAGGTGTTCCCACCGAAATCAAAATCAAGGCACCATCTGACAAGTCGTACACAGTATTGGAAGACCGGCGTTACGTCTTCCTCGTTGCCAAGGGCACCTCCAATGAGCTTGAGTTTCAAAAGGAAGTCGAGATCCTTGTTACCCCACAAAATGGATTCGTCTTCATACAGACAGACAAGCCAATTTACACGCCCAATCAGGAAGGTTAGTGCTGGCACTATACGACCCGTCTACACGCTGTGACTTTTCGGCTTGGCCTACGACCGTAGTTGTGTCCACCAGCGCAAGTTGGGTGACGTGCGCTAGGTTAAAGGTGCATTTTGCCCTGCTTAGCTGGCTGAAAACGAACCGAATTAACCCATCTGCTCTCATAAATTAGTATAATAATATTTGTTACTATCATGCATGTACAGTTGCCAACTTCAGTCATGTGCAATGCTTAGGCTTACACGCACCTTTTTGAATTCGCAATTTTAGGGTTAGGCATACCCAATAAACTCTGAAGTGTTTTCTTAGGTTCTCGATGGTTCCCGTAATCTCGCTAGTAACGAGAGTAGAATCCTATCACGAAAAGAATATTGCGAGATTGATTTTTTCAGTGTGAAGAATCTAGTTTTATTTTTGCCCTTCAACCAGTTAATGCAGGTCGGCAGTGGGTGTAGATGCTGGCATTCATTATCGCACTCGAGGTATAGTTGCCGCTCTCGTGAGAGTATGTCTGACTTAGTGGAAAGTCCATTCTTAAGAAAACAGATTTCTTAACATTTGACCAAAATTACTGAACTGCCTAGTATTATACGCTAGTTGGGGCAAGAAATGTTTATTGACCTGGTCAAACGCATGCAGCGTTAGCGGATCGGGATGTCGCCAGGACAATCGCAATTTTCAAAAAAGAAATGTCCGCACAAGACTTAAATACCCGACACTCCGCCAGAGTCGTTTGGATCATTTCCGTGGCCAAGAGGCACCCCCAACGGCGGCCCGGGAGGGCGTATATTTATCACAAGGTGCACTAACGGTTCAACTTATGTCCTCAAAATGTCCTTCCGTTTGCAGTGTGTGGTAAACCTACAGGCTGCAACGAGTCAATAACCTGAGGTGGCCGAGGTTAAATTATTCTTGTTCTGGTCTCTGAAATGTCAAAACAAAGTTGGTTAACTTACAGATTTGACTGCCATCTATCGGCCAGCCAGTCAATTACATACGTAATCAAGAATGGGTGGAACGTAGTTTGCTACCGAATATGTCGTTAATCTGTTTATGTTTATTTGCAGTGCAAGTCCGAATTGTGCAGGTTGACCACTTGATGAAACCTCGTGACACTCCAATTCAAATTGATGTTTTGGTAAGGCACAAAGCGGCATGGTAACCAATAACTTTTAAATTACTTACATGTACAACATTTTAACCCCTTTACAGTAAGATATTTGTGGGATATTGTCAGTGCATTGTGGGAAACCTTTGTTTCAAGAATGAAATTGAAGTATGAGCACCAACATTTCCAGCCAACAGGTGGCGAGGAAAATGTATATCCGAGCCGTAAAGTGGTACGTGCTAAAAACTGGCGCCTGTTTTTTTTTCAGTCCTGATGCGATTCGTTATCACCGTCAATTCAACCTGACCAACATGTGTAAAAGCATGTAAACCATGGATCAGAAAACATTTACTATCGACTCGTTTTAGACAAAACTACGTATTAACTAATTCGCGTCATGAGTATTTCCACAAATCGTGAAGGCAGCTAAGTGCGCAAATGCCGCGAAGCATAGTCATGCCCACAATTACACGTAGTGTCATCTGGCGGTTGATGTTTCACCGAACTATCGTGCTTTGGCGGAGATTATGACCATGCGAAACGGTAAAATACAAAAAAGAGCATAGATCAAAAAAGTAAGTACGTGCCACGCCCAAGACATGACGTAAACCCGTTAAAAGGGAAATGTACGTTGATTTTGAAAGTTTCTAAATTGATACGCTTTCTCTCTTATTAGAATAACACTTTATAAAAGGATGCCAAACCCGGCTTTGGGCTATGAACGGATATCAAAATATCGTTTCCACATAGCTCTCTGAAATAAAATAATGCTCAGTGTAACCCTCGACAACCGACCTTAACAGGATACTGTATCAACCCCGGTATTGGCCTACATGTACTAAAACGAACATTCCCATCCAATTCCCTGAAACAAAATAATAATTTGTAGCCATCGACGAAAAATTTCAGGAACTCGTTTCGAAGTCTGCTAGACGGGCAAGTGTGACCTACGCTTCTAGCGATCGAATTTTAAGACAACTGTGGAGAAAGACCATCCACCAAGAAACATAAATCCAATCTCAAACACAGGGAATATAAGTTTTTAGTTAATTCCTGCTTTTTTTCTCAAGATTGGCACCAATGATCCATTATCTGGTGACAGAATGAGGATTGGCTGAAATCAACAAAACGGGGTTTAATGTCCTTTTAAAAGTTTCGAGCAGTTTATCCCAAACTGGTACTGTAGGTGTGACTTACGGTCTAAGAAAACTGCATGTACACGACAACTGTGGGGAAAGGGCATCTACCACAAACCATAACATCCTATCTGTGTCTAAGAATGAATAAGATTTTAGTTGATACCTGCTTTTATATCTCAAGTGTGACGTCAATTACTTATTAGCAGCTGGCAGAACGAGATTTAAACAGCGACGTCTACCGCCAACGTGAGACATCAAAGTTGTTTAATGTTTGTGTGATGCCAAACAATGAGTTCTATTGTATTCTTAGAATCCTAAAGGAATAGTCGTTGAGAGAAAAACAGATGTGTCGATCCCCAATGGATACTACTCGAAGACTTTTACGTTTCCGGCACTACCTAACTTTGGAAACTGGTCGATCAGTGTGCATTATGGGAAGGACAAGAAGTTAAACGAAACAGTGCAGTTTGAGGTGAAAGAGTACGGTAAGTACATGAACATTTGGTTTTACATTGGGTAGCAGACGGAGACGTGTCATGATGCCCGGATGAAATATGGTCGAACTGCAGACATTTCTAATGAAGGTGACTTTTCGCTATGGTTATAAAAATAAAGTTTATCGAATTTAAATATCTTAATATACATACAACTCTTTACAAGTTGTTTTTTTTTCAGTTCTCCCGACCTTCTCCGTGAAAGTGAAAACTCCAGAATACATTTTGAATAAGATTTACTTCATCCCAGTAGAAGTTCATGCACAGTAAGTATCAAAATCAAAGCAAGATGAACATGGATTTTTCCGAACTTGATGTCAATTGGTTCAGAAGCACTCTGAAGTACTGGCAAATGGTCGTTGCGGAAAACTGATTTAAATATCACGTCAAACCAGTAGAATAGAAACGGGCTAGTGGAATGAGTAACCGCTAGATGGAGCAAGTGGTTGATGTGTCTGTGACTAGGTGACTGCGAGCCTTAGCAAAATAGCGTGACAGCTTCTTTATTAGGCCGGGAGGAACTTTTGATACATTGGTGACCACACATTTAAGCCCGGGATCTGTTTTTTTTTTAACTCGAAGTCAATCTCGAAATTATTTTCGACATTTTCATTTTGATTTTTGTGGTAGCTCAAGATAAATTTCTATTATTCTATGCTTGAGTACAAAAAATTACCGTCTAATCCTACCTGGCACTAGATGAGCCCGGCATTAAGGCTAACCTTTCGAGTATGAAGTCAAAAGTTCTAGCTTTTACTCGAAATCTCGAGTTTACAATCGAGTTTGTAATTCGAAGCTATTGATCACCACGTGCTAACGTGGAGTAGGAAGTCTGTCATATGCATAAATCACAATGTACTCTTGCACAGAATAATAGAGTTTGACACTTATCTTGAGTTCGCACTAAAAGTAGAATAGAAAAGGCAAAAAAAAAATTCGAGTTCGATTTCGGTGCACAAAGGTTAAGAACTTGGGTCTCAGGCGCGAGATAACTATTGCAGGTAGGAGTTCAAAGATGTAAACTGCCAGTAATATAATGACATAGGCGCAACGATGTCGACTGTGGTGAGCGTAGAGGGGGTAGTCAATAATAATAAGAAATCGAAAAGTTAAATATTCTGAAGATTCCGAAGAGACTCTGTGAGAGCTTGTCTTCTGGGTTTTCATTCTTAACATATCCCTGAGGTGAAATCCTGACTTGTTTCAGATACGTCTTTGGAAAAAATGTTAGCGGACCGGTGACCATACGCCTGGGTGTGGAGACAGAAAATGAACTAAAGATTTTTGGAACAAAGACAGGAAGAGTAAGTGCAGACGTAATATCGCCCACTAAAGCGCCGCCCCGTGGCCTGCTTCTAGAAGACTACAGTTGTGTAGCCGAAAGTTGATTTTGATTTTTTGTTAATGACTTTTTTTTTAATCATCTCCCGAGCAGGCTTTTTCGTGTTTTAGACATATTTTCTACCTACATGTATGATCAAACTGGCAATTGTTTTTATTGTACATGTAAATGGTAAATAACTTGCGGTGGTGCGTCTTTTGGAAAGGTATATTTTTATCAATATTACACAGAGTACGCTCTGGTACTCGTGACATGTCTCTTGTTTTGACACTTTCGACCTGTCAGTTTATTTTGTGTTTGTGCTTTTACAGATGTCAAATGCCGGTTACGTGACCTCATTTACGACACGTGACATACAGGTGCTAGGAGCGGATTTCTGGTTTCTTAAAGGTGCCAAATTATATGTTGAAGCTACTGTTCGTGAACAGGAATCAGGCATTCAACAAGTTGGCAAAGCAAGGAATACGGTATTCGTCACAGCACCGTACAATATCAAACTTTCAAGAACACGGTCCTTTTTCAAGCCCGGATTGTCTTTTACAGCGGAGGTAATTATATCATTCTGCTCTACGTCGTGATTCGGTACCACAATTCCCAAACAAT
This sequence comes from Phoronis australis, assembly GCA_002633005.1. Classification (NCBI taxonomy): domain Eukaryota; kingdom Metazoa; phylum Phoronida; family Phoronidae; genus Phoronis; species Phoronis australis. The sequence goes on from NMRA01000277.1 coordinate 405,533, forward strand.
CAAGCTATTACGAATAACCCCACGTGAGAACAAAAAACGCGCAACCCCTGCTTTGGAAAGCTACATTTGTATATGTATACATGTGTATGCAGGGCTTTGTTCCAAGTAGTTAACCTAAGATCATGCGTGCCCTATGTTTAAGTTCATTAAAAATTGTTCACCCAGCGTACAGCTAAGCGTAAGTCTAATATTGCCAAAAGCCCTGGAAATTATCGTCAGCAGTCCTCTGTGAATGCTTACTCTGTCGCCAAGGTTACATACATTGAGTAGTAACGCCATCCCTGTCGTTCAAAACATTCGTTATCACATGTTCAATGTAAATAAATACCTTGCTTCGGGTTATGATTGACAATATTTCAACATTGAACATTAAGTTAACATGTTTGTATATTATCTCATATATCAGATCGATGTGACGCACGTGAACGGTAAACCAGCAAAGGAAACGGGCATTAACGTGTCCACCACCTTCCGCAATCAAAATGGCGAGGCCATACCGCCATCGTTCGACGCCATTGAGTTGACCAATGAAAAGGGCCAGGCATCCGTGAGGGTCAGGCCACCTTCCAACGCTCATACTGCAGTAATTCAGGTACCTCTTTCCCTTAGTCACATCTAAAAGAACCGGTGAGCATTTGTATAAAATATAAGAGATATTTAAGTCACAAAGTTTTTTATAAATCAACCTAATTCCACAAACATTGTTCTCAGTTGCTGCCATAGGTGGCAGGATTAAATATAGATAACGACTTGTGAGTTAACGCCTGTGTATCCAAACGGTTACAGTATACTGTGAGTTAACACATTCATACTCAAACCGTTACAGCATCCTGTGGTTTAGTGCGACTCAAGAAAAATATCCACACTTGGTTAACTTCAGAAATGGCCGATAGATTCAAATTAAACTTTCAGAGACGATGTTATATTCACGGATATACAACATTCTGTAAGGAATAGTGTTCATAGTGTACCTCTTTGTTATGCGGGACTGGGAGAAAAATGAGAATCAGAATGTCAGACCTGAAAATATCAACAGCCTTATTCTAAAGGCTTCCTACTTCAGAAAAAATATACTTATATGCTATTTGGGATTGTCTTTCTGTGACATTTGACTTAATATGAACAGCTGACGATGGTCTGGCATAATCTTAATGAACAAGTGCGTGTACATATACATTCATTCTACGCCTAGATTGTACATTTTTCAGGTTTTTGAATTTGCTAATTTTTACCTAATACCGTCACGCTGACGTTTTTCGTTCAACAAATCCTTTCCAATATTTAGGTTATTAATGAGAATTTTCGTCTTCGATAGGTATTGACACACACTGACGTTGCTGAGACTGAGGAATTTACTCTGAGGTCGGCCTTCTCCTCCAGCGGCAGCTACTTGCTAGCAGAAGTCAAGAGCGAACAGCCCGTGGCGGTAAGGCGTGTTTTAGAGTGATATACTGAATAAGAATAAGCTTACACCTGTAGCTTGTTCACGTGTTGGTTGATCGTGGCGTAAATATTTGTACGATTGTTGTGGTTGTGAACAGACTGCTGCAGTGTGGTTTCTCACACTCAAAAATGAACATCGGGTGGCTCAGTGTAATTCATCGAAATTGCGCGTTTGTCGGTCTTATCCATTGAGAATAGACTTTCCGGTTGGGGGATTTTTCGGTTTAGAGCGAGGATGGCAGGACATTCCTCATACCGTTGCAATAAGGCCAAAAGGCACGGCTGGTTCCGATCTCGGTCATAGTTCTATATTTTAGTTTCTCACTCTAAAATATCCCACCTCAGAAGAGTGAAAATGATGTTATTTGGCACTCATGGCTTGGCAAATCATGCAGCTTTTCAAAAACAAGACACGCCAAGGTCCAGATTCTAATCTCCAAACCCAGATTCGATTCAGACTCAGACTCAAAACTAACCAATCGCTCGACATTGGTCAAGCTTCTAGTAAAGAGATTAAACGCCGTGTTCAGACGTTGGCTGTCATTGATAAGTCTGGGCGATTTGTTTAGTCAGTGGGCACAGGTCTCAGAATAAAACAGACCAGAGCCAACAGGTGTCCTTGCTGTCCTGTATGAATTATTGCTGCCACAATGGATTTTATTGTTATTCTTAACGCCACTGCTAGCTTAGTTATTTGTACAAGTTTAGATATTTCAAGACTATAATTACGTATATTGTACTGGTATTTGTTCTTTTTAGGTGGGCGATGCCGTAAGGGTTGAAATCACAGCGACAAAACCGTCCGATGTGAGCAACTTGGTTTACATGGTTACGTCTGGGGGCAGATCAATAAAGACAGGAGTTATACCTGGACCGTCATTTCCACATCAGCTGTCGATTCCTGTAGTGGCGTCCATGTCGCCATCGGCTCGTTTATTGGTTTATTATGTACATGGAAACGAGGTCGTGTCCGATTCACTTCTGATGGATATCGCGGATCAATGTGGAAACCAGGTACGGCACGTATTTCCAGTTGGATAAATTTTCAACTTTGTTGGCTGTGTTTACGTTCACTGAAACATTTTACTGAATGGATATAAATGTACCATGTTAATGTCTGTGCAACTTGTTGGTAACTTTAAGAGCTAAACGCGTGCTTCCTTAATGGTGCCGCGCGGCAATACGATTGTGTACAGTCAAACTGTCTGTCTATTCAAAGGTCGTCGTTTCAACTAACAAGCGGCAGTACAAGCCGAAAGACTTCGTAACTGTCGAAGTGAAAGCTGACCCTCATACGAAGGTGGCCATGCTCGCTGTTGACCAAGCTGTCTATCTGATGAACAGCAGGCACAGACTGACACCCAAGAAACTGTTTGACACAATGAAATCTTGCGACACTGGCTGTGGAGTAGGCAGTGGTGTAAACAGCGATGACTTATTGCAGGTAACACGTGCTTGTAGGAGTCCAGCGACTCTCTGTCAAATAATGGACAAGTGATGCTTCCCAACATCCATATTACCAACCAAATAACTAATTGGGAAACCAAGAAAATAGGTAACCGGCACAATATCAAAGGATAAAAATTCAAACCCATACAAAACAGTTTTCTGCGACTTTTGTTTTGAATATCATATTCATCCTGCTGAAGGGACCTACAAGTACCTTCGCCATCACAAAACCGAACACTCACCTGAGATTATACCTGACAAACATATTACCGAGTAGAGACGATGGTGTACTCAGTTTGGTAGGGCGCACGTTCCACCTACCACTCCTCTGGTAGTGCCTTGCCTCCTCAACTACTAAATGTTTGAGTGAGTAGTTGGCCTACAGATGGTTTAGCAACTATAACTCAGTTCATTCACAGTTGCTTGAGCCAGCGTGTACGGAGGTTGGCCCAATAACTAAATTTTGTAATATAGGACAATTTTCAAGTACTTACATGTATAGAAAAGCACGCACACGTTAAACCATGACATTTCATTTCAGGGCATGGGTTTAACTGCTTTGTCCAATGCCGATGTCCAGGGTTTCCCTCGCACAGCTTTTGGATGCAGTGACCACCACATTTTACTACGGAAGAAAAGAAGGGCGTCGCCCATTCCCCGACGGCCATGGATTGGGGGTAGCCCTGATTCGGTTATGACAAACTCTCAGTGTTGTGCTGTGGGCAGGCAACGACGCAGAGGAACATGCTTGGAGCGCATGGGCAGAGAACTTTTCGGCGTCAGCGCTTCCTGCCGGACGAAGTTTTTGAAGTGTTGCAATGAGGGGCCGCTACGCCCTCAACCAAATGGACCTGATTTTGACACGATTCAAATAGGTGAGTCAAGTCATAACATGGACGTCGCAGCACTAAAAAAACTGGGTTGCTATAGTATAGCCCCCCTCCCCCAACCCCCTACGGTACCCCGCCCATTCATAAGCCAAATTAACTCTTTCAACATTCATCCAAATGGAACTTGATTTCAAACATCCAGGCAGCGCTAAGTAGGTCAAGACAGAATCATAACCTTCTGGATAAATCTTTTCTAAAAAGCAATCGATGAAGTCCATTCGGACCATTGGTTTCTTGGTGTGGAACGCTAACTCACGGAAGCAGAAAACTCGAGTCACAGGACAAAAATAAAACAATGACTTTCAAAGACGTCACTTTGTCAGATATCAATTTAAAAAATAAATGGCCAAATAGAATCGTCTGGCAGTATTCAAACCGGCCATTGAGCTGCATAACATTCTTGTTCTGAGAACAATGCATTGAGTATAATTATTTAATTTTCTCACGGTGAACCACATTTCCCGTCACATTGTACATTTTTCAGCTGGACGCAACCAGCCAACTTCGACCGGTCGCGGGCCAGGTGGCCGCCTTGGGCATGCTGACCCAGTCACTTATCAATTCGAAGACATCCCAGCTTTAGAAGAAGTAATCGATAAAATCCCAGCTCGCGAAAATTTCGATGAAACCTGGATGTTCACCGAGCTTGAAGTTGGGTAAGTCTTTGTAGAGCGCTTTGAAGTAACGATTCGCATAGTGTGAAGGTGAGACAATAGAGGTCTCTAACGAAAGGGGAAAAACAGCCACCGAAGTAGATCATCTTGCCTGAAACGAATTTCAGCATGCACGTGTAAGTTAAGCAACTGCACAAAATGTGTCGCAACTTTCCCGCTGACATGATAGCAAATAATTTGCATTCTCATTATGTAGACCAGTAACAAAGAGATTTTAGTCTTCGGTTTGTTTCAATGAAATCGTAGCTGATATCTCAGACTGTTTCGAAACCTGTCTTTAAATTTGTTGCAGAGCGGACGGCAAAGCCATATACCGGACCACGGCTCCCGACTCCATCACTACATGGGTGATACAAGCGTTTGGAATCAACCAAAATTCTGGTTTCTGTGTAGCCGAACCGAGCTCTACCAAGGTGTTTACGGAGTTCTTCATACAGCTGTCCTTGCCGTTTTCGGTCATTCGGCAAGAACAAGTCGAAGTCAGAGCAACGATTTTCAACTACGGTGACAACAACTTAGCTGTGAGTTCAAGTGAATGACTTTGCGACTCGAGATGAGACAAATGAATGTTGAGGCAGTAGGATAATGCCAACGGTGGTGAAATTGTTGGTTGTGATGAAGGGTACATGTATGATGGTGGTGGTGGTGGTGGTGGTGACGTGATGATGATGATGAATGGTGGTGTTGATGCTTGTGATGATAAGATGTTGTTTATGTTGTGAGGTTTCACGAGGAATTTTGTCAGAAAACACACCCTTCTTTGGGAAACGGTTGGTGAAACTTAACCTTCTGAGAGACACCTCTCATACATGTATAACTCTTTAGTCGGAATCACTGCCATGGGCGGCGCAGCGTTGAAAAAAGTGGGGAGCTAAAGCCCCTTCAGCCCTTCAGCTCCCCGCTGGTGCACCGCCTATAGACCATGTGCGGCATACATGTAGCCCTCTATGGTGCGCCGCCCATGACTGTATATTGAGAGCACAGCCGGCAGGAGAAGATCGAAGGACTGTGTCATTGTCGATGACGACCCCTTACGGACAGGGATGAGAATTTTGAGAAGGGTTACTTGCATATATCTCCTTATGAGCGAATAAGTACATGTATATGTAACAATCTTTCAGTGTTTCTTCAGTCAAGGAAGTGTGCCTCTGGATACTCATAATGGCAGGCATGCACGGAACTGTTCAAAGTATCACTGATTATTGATGAGGACATTTGCCTTTGGAAATATACACGTGTATATCGTAAAAAGATGATTTGAGGTTAATGCCAATTAACATGAATGCACACTGACGTGGCCGTCCGCACGCGAACAAGTGCGGTCGCTTGGTGACATGGTGTCAGTCATGCTGGTGGGACTACTGTATTTGCTGGGAGGGGTTGCCAACTACTTGACGTCCAAATTGCTCCACGAATGCCGTGTTTGTAGTTGCACGTTGCTGATAGTTCACCAAAAATCTTTTTGTTTTTCAGTTGGCGGTGTACACTATCGTTGGCCCTGGTTTATGTGCCAAGTCCCGACCAGGCGAGCCGAGCGACAAGATCTTTGCCCGTGTTGAAAGTCATAATTCCACATCGGTGACATTTCCTGTTGTTCCGCTAGATGTCGGTATCCATACGATTGAGCTAATCGCTACATCTCCCCTGCTCGACTACAGTGACAGGATTCTGAAATGGCTTAATGTCATCGTAAGTGGACTTTGCAGTTATTCCGTGCTACACTGTAGCTAGTTTTGTCGTACACGATTAGTCACCAATNTCATGTATATGTAACAATCTTTCAGTGTTTCTTCAGTCAAGGAAGTGTGCCTCTGGATACTCATAATGGCAGGCATGCACGGAACTGTTCAAAGTATCACTGATTATTGATGAGGACATTTGCCTTTGGAAATATACATGTACACGTGTATATCGTAAAAAGATGATTTGAAGTTAAAGCCAATTAACATGAATGCACACTAACGTGGCCGTCCGCACGCGAACAAGTGCGGTCGCTTGGTGACATGGTGTCAGTCATGCTGGTGGGACTATTGTATTTGCTGGGAGGGGTTGCCAACTACTTGACGTCCAAATTGCTCCACGAATGCCGTGTTTGTAGTTGCACGTTGCTGATAGTTCACCAAAAATCTTTTTGTTTTTCAGTTGGCGGTGTACACTATCGTTGGCCCTGGTTTATGTGCCAAGTCCCGACCAGGCGAGCCGAGCGACAAGATCTTTGCCCGTGTTGAAAGTCATAATTCCACATCGGTGACATTTCCTGTTGTTCCGCTAGATGTCGGTATCCATACGATTGAGCTAATCGCTACATCTCCCCTGCTCGACTACAGTGACAGGATTCTGAAATGGCTTAATGTCATCGTAAGTGGACTTTGCAGTTATTCCGTGCTACACTGTAGCTAGTTTTGTCGTACACGATTAGTCACCAATCTCGCAAAAAATGTTCATTTTGTTTCTCGGAAATTGTGATTTAACAACATCTGATCTCTTCTCTGTGGATTTGCGCAGTTGTTTTATGTATCGTATAATTTTTTCTGCCATAAGATCTTGATTCGAGCTATACATGTACGTTGTTTCAATGTTCCCAATCGTCATGAAGAGTCCCAACGAAAGACTCTCAAAGCGGCGCGTTCATGGACGTAGTAAAAAGTATTCAACGAAAACACTTCGTCGTGTTCTAAAGTGGACCCTACTCAGTAGGGTGTTTAGAATTTTTGAGGTTGCCGAAGGTTGGTACCTGGTCTTGATCTAGAGGTACAGTGTATATACTTATTAGAGGTCATTGTGTTAGTATCTTTGAAGTTTTATATTCACCTCTTACGCATTTACAAACAAAATTATTCTCGCAAAAAGAGATGATCACAAAATCGTTTGTAGCCCGAGGGAGAACCCACTATCGATGTCTTCAACACCATCCTCGACCCCAGTGGAGAAACACTTCTCAGTGATCAGCCAAGCAACGAGCACGTGAACTCCAGGCGCCAAATGATGTCAGAACTTCCAATACAGAGGGATATAATTGATCTTGTTCCCCCACCCAACGCCGTACCGGATTCCGCCCAGTCAAGCATCAGTGCCATAGGTTAGTGTTCCTTCATCACTATCGCATTTCTACAGATTTTTTTCCACGATATAAGACCTACAGGTAACCTCGGTAATTAAACCGTTTTGTTTTATTTTGTGAGATTACTAATGCCTGTCCCTATGTACATTTTAGATGTTTTTGGAAACAGCCTAGGTGGCAAATTCCTCGAACTCTGTATATGTTATGCACAATATTGAAATATAATATCGCCGTAGCTTTATTTCTTCGTTCTCAGAAGATTGATGTTTCCCTCTGCGTGTACATGTAGTGTCGAAGGTCATATTCATTGCGTGGCTTGGAAGCTAATTGGACCACTATGTAAAATAAGTCGAAATTTGCTCTTTGGAGGACTTGCTGTCTGAAGTTTGGAACAAACGTGTATGATCTTCTTGGAATGCACGGGGTGTTGTTTTAAGCAAAGTCGCTGTTTAAATCGAAGCACCTCATAGCAACGCGCCAATCATTGCTGCTTAAAATTTTGCATTGTAATTGCATTGACCGATAGCGGCTTGACTCGCAGGTACAATGATGGGCTCTGTAGTAACTCACGCCATAGAAGGCGTGCAGGATATGATGGAGTTACCGACGGGCTGTGGAGAGCAGACGATGATCAAACTAGCACCAACTACATACGCTGCGCTCTACCTCAAGAATACTGGGAAGCTGACGCCAGAACTGCAAGATAAAGCATCAGAGTTTATAGCCTCTGGTAGGCAAACCTATACTGAATTCATGTTTGGAATAAACTACCGAACAAACATACAATATACGAACTGTAAAAAGCGTTTTTCAAGGTATTGATTTGTTTTTCGAATTCATTATTGGATGTTTCATTTATCTGTGAAAGGTTGAGAATGTGACTAGTGTGTTTCGAACGTATCCACGGTTTTCGGTACACAGTGACGTCTTGATTACACTCCACACACACCAGAAGTATTTTTGCTTAATTTAACTATACATGACTCGTCTATATTTTTTATTGGAATCAGGCCTCATGTGGCTATTCATTGGACTTTTGCTTAGCATTCAGATAACCCCGCGTTTTCTTGAGACAAGTGTATGATTCATTCTAGGTTACAGCAACGAGCTCTTGTTCCGAAAAGACAGTGGTGCATTTTCTGTGTTCCAAGAGTATCCACCGGGCACTTGGTAAGATTGACACTTAAAGGTTATCTCCTTCTGTACTTCAAAGTAAGGATCCAAAAGAAATCTATCAAATTTTCAAGAATTTACAGGAGAGCATATTGAAACATATTTCTTCATTTCCAAATTCTTGGAAAATAGGAGCTAGAGCAGTGCATTCGCTTAATGTTTTACCACAGTTTACATCGTATTAATTGGAACTGGCATTTCTCTTCAACAAAGAGACAGAACATACATGTACATGTACAGCACGGTCCATAGGGAAATCACTGCTTTGTCGTTTTCAGGTTGACTGCGTTCGTGAATAAGGTGTTTTCGCAATCTCGTGCGGTTCCTGGCGTTACTATTGAAGATAGCGTGATTTGTAGCGCCATTTCCTGGTTAGCCACAAAACAGAGGGAGGATGGAAGCTTCATGGAAGATCAACCAGTCATTCACAGACAACTAACGGTAAGGAATGTCTCGTGAACTTGTCTTCGTTCAGTTGCTTTCTGCATTTACTGTTTTGTGCTCTTAAAATTATCTAATTACTAGTAAGGGCACTGGTGATGGTGTTTGAAAATCTACGTTAGACGTGTTCAAACAACGTTTGCAATAGCGTGACATCTACTGGATTAACACAAAGAAGTGCTAGTGCAGTATTCTGGCCTGCACAGAAATGACAATCGTGTGCATTTGGTGTGGACATATTTTCAACTTATGCGAGTGTGGCATTTACTTAGGCCCTTTCATTAATTTTCCAGGGCGCGAGCGCAGAGGACATTTCTCTGGCGGCATCTGTCCTCATATCGCTGGCTGAAAGCGAGCTCCATTGCGAGGGAACTCGAGGTATTGTGATGGAGAACACAGTATACTATCTAGAAAACAAACTGGACGACCTAAGTGAACCCTATCTGATGTCAATAGTTGCTTATGCGTTGAAAATGGCTGACAGCTCTAGAAGCAGCGAGGCGTATGTGCGTATGAAATCGTTGGCGCAACTGAATGAAGGTACGTGAATTTTTGCGAGATCATTGCTTGCTCTCAGTTACCTCCGTCTCTTTAATGCTTAATGTTTTTTCTTTCATGGCACAACTGGGAAAATATTCGTCAATTATTTACTTGCTATGAAAAACGCGTTCTGCTTGCTAGGTAGTTTCAACTGCTATCTGCTTTGCGGAAAATATAGTACCAGAAAGAAAAAAAAATAATTGCAGGTGGTCTGATACACGTTGTACCAGACATGCGCAGGCCTATCATGTGGGCCCATTGCACTGATCACCTGGAAATATTTTTATGCTTTATTAATATATGGTTAAAACCGAGCTGAGGAGCAAGAAACCTGGCACAAGGGTTTAGCAGTGTGACCTGGTGGGACTTGAACCCACGACCTCGAGCAAAGAAAGCGGGCACTTATCAACCAGGCCACACTGCCTCCTCGTACCAGAAAGACCTCACTAGCGACTTTCTGTGAAACCTCACCAATACCGAGAGCAGGTTCCGACTGTTAAGGATATTTCCTAGAAAGACCTCCCAGGAATGCTATTTGCTACAGTATTGTCCCAAGAAGGAAATGACAACACTAGACATAAAATCTTTGCTTCAATAGCTTCCAGTACAAGATGGTGGAGTAGAGGCGAACACGAACATGTGACTGCTGATGACGTGGAGACGACGTCTTACGCCCTGTTATCGGGACTACTTCACAACGATATGGACTATGTAAAACCGATTGTCAGATGGCTGAATCTGAACCGAGGCTCTCGAGCTGCCTTCAAATCAACACAGGTTTGCTACATGTACTTGCGTTACGTTCTAGCGATATCTCTTGACTGACGAAACTTTTCTTGTGTTTTTAATTGGTGAATAAAAAGGAACGAGTATTTTTAAGATTGAAACTTTTGTTGATATTCCTCTTGCCAAAACACTTCCTCAATGTGCCACAAGAAGACTTTGTTCTTCGATCTTGTCTTCATATTTGTTATTTTTGTACCCAAAACCTTAGTCACGCTTGTCGATTTCGCAGACTTTGGAGTTTTCAAACGTGTCCCAATCTTGTGAGGATTGGTTTCGAACACTGAGTAATATAGTGTTTCAAAGATTTAAGTGATCCAGTCACATCCGGGCCTGTGTTTCAACGTTAACCATTCTGCTCATCAGGACACTGTCGTGGCTCTCCAAGCTCTCTCTCAATACAGCAGTAAAATGGAACAAAACAAAGCGATCCAGCTTCACTCCAGAGTGGTCCGTCAGAACGACTCGGTACCAGTTCTAGAGTTTGATCTCACAGAGGAAAACACAGTCGTCCAAAGGCACGAAGAGGTACTGTGTCAAAATGTGTTCCTTTGCGTCTCACTACGCACTTTCATAGTTTGGCTACTTGTGTTACGCTAACTGGCTTTCGTTAACCAATTCCAACAAATTGAACCAGGCTTAACTCCAATCCGGAAACACACCATTCAGGGCATTAACAAATTAAAATCTTGCCTATTTTCCTTTCGATGGTAGTAAATAATTGCTTCCATGGCAAGAAACATGTTGATAAATGTTTTTTCCCATGCTATAACTTCCTAAGCTTTTAGTTTAATAAATTGTCACATGAACTATGCCCGTGTACATTTATTCATCGGATATTTTATTCTTACATAAATTTTGGATTTTTTTCTGCAAGTTTAGTGATCGTCTTTTTCTCTTAGTTTAAATGTCGTTTTGTGAGAATAAATACAACCCAATAAATAAATTACATATCAATTCCATATTCAGTTGTTATGCATCTTAACTTTTGTATTCAGTTCATCCGTTTCAGCTAAGCGTCATTCTTTGTCCTTATTTACATTCCGCAGCTTCCGCATGGTCTGCAGTACCACGTTTTAACTCAAGGTATCGGCACTGGGCAATTGACAGCTGAACTGCAGTACAACGTTTTCACGAACTCCACCTTGTGTCGCTTCGAAACTAGCGTGACTGTTGAAGAGCTAAAGATACCGCGTGACATTCGTAAAATACCAAAGTGAGTGTTTTCTTTCAGAACCATAAGTGTACATGTATGAGGTATCATACTGCACACCTGTATGCTGTCGTTGATGCCCTATTCACATTGAGAACAACTCCCAATGCGTTCCACTGGTAGACCAAAAGCTATGATGGTCTACTGCCAACACCGCTAGTTAGCTGGGTCAACGGGACTTATTGTGCCTATTTGTCTTCAGAAGCAAACAAATAATTCAAGCAACGATTAATTTGGGACCACTTTACAGCAGAAAATTGCCAAGTTATTTCTAACAGAATTGGGTTTCATAGCATACCAATCAGTTTCGAAGATCTAAATTTTGTCGACTTAGAAGGGATAAATTTGGTTCTGTTCTTTGATCCATTCAAACAGTTATTTAACTCTTTCAGTTATGAAGACGAAGACTTCACGTGCCCTGGCGCAAGCAGTGAGTTGCTCCCTGGTGCCGTGGCCCGTATTGCATATAGACCTCCTCCGCTTCCTCGCAGATTTTCCCGCTTTCGCTCTCAATCGCGCTTCGGGGGATTCCGCCTGCCATCTAGAAGCCGCCTCTTAAACCAACCGTTTATCGATCAACCGGAACCTGCGGGCGAGATTCTGACTGAGGCAGAACTTGCCCCTCGCCTCGCCCTCATGTCTGCACGGTCGGGCAGGAGTGCCATCAGTATTTCTAAGCTACGAGTTTGCACGAAGTAAGTGGGAGCATTTTATCAACTACAGTACAACCTGCTCTGGTGCAAGTGACCCATAGTCACTGTCTTTGCACTCCAAGCTGCATTGGTGGAACTCTTTCGTATAAACAAACTTAGGCTCCTAGAGAAATCACTTACTGTTTTGCAAGATAATATGTAGTGCAGGTTTTCACCCGCTAAATTCAGATATACCGTAAGTCGATTGAAAGGCGAACAGTGAACTTTGGGTTAAAATCGTAAAACAGAAATTGCGATTCTGCCACGTAAGGATGACGTCATTACGAAAATGAAATTTACGATCAATTTAAAGTAAACCATACATGTAATTGCAGGTTCTTGGCAAGTCGTGATACCGGAATGTCGATCGTAGAAGTTGGTCTTTTCAGTGGCTATGAGCCAGTCAACGCTTCATTAGCTCACTTGGTATGTTATTTGTTATCTCAAATCGCTAAGTAGATTGTGATGGTTCCAAAACTAATGGTGCGCAACTTTGCCTGAGGAATTCTTGCCTTCTAATGCCAGCTTCATAGACAAAAGCGAGTCTTCAAGGAGGCAATTGTAGTTGGCAGTGGATTATCGAGGTTATTACTTTCTTTAAATATGCTAATACAAGTGCATTATCTTAGAAAATGGTATTTTGGACAAAAGTACGTGTGTGATCATGTTTACTGTGACGTAACTCAACTGCCTAATGTCTATCCTCCTCTATTCAACAACTGAAGCCGTTTAGTATTGGCGGGATTGAATAATCAGAAAATGGAATTTAATTTTCAGAAAGAATGCAACTCCACATCTTTCGTCATGAACTACGAGATAACTACGAGGACTGTTGTGTTCTATTTGTCTAAGGTAAGATTTGTGAATGACGGAGGCATACACACCTACAGCTTGCACAAGTACGTGTGCATTGTTACGGACTGCCAATGTTGCCAATCTGAAAGGATTTGCCTTCGACGGTAGGAGTCTGAGTTTAATCTAATCAAATCAGTGGGGAGGCCGCGGAAAGGGATTATTGTTCGTGACGGGTCATATGCGGGGAATCGGGGCCGACCGGGGCAGGGCATTTCAACGTTAACTAATCAGATGGGGCACCGAAAGACCTGCTGAAGAAAATGTGGGCATCGGTTTGTATCAGTAATCTGAATAAAAGTGTGTCTGTTGTCATGTTGTAACTTTGTTTTTTAACGTTTTGACTAGACATACCTGTACGTCTACGTGCATATATTGACCGACAGATTTCGTTTCCAGATTCCGCACGACAACGAAGTTTGCCTGGAGTTTTTCATCCAACAACTCTACCGGGTGGGCAACACTCAACCTGTTGCCGTGAACGTTAAGGACTACTACCATCCAAGTAAATAAACTTTAAAAAAGAATTATACTACTTATTCAGGTCTCAATAACGACATTAGATCTGATGTATGTTCCGCAGGCGCCAGACGTCCGGAAGAGAGCACATCTAGTGTGACCCCCTGTTTCGCTTAAAGCTTGGCGATATCTCGCGAAGACGTGCGGGGTCTTACTTTTTTCGCGAATGTCTACGGAACGCACGTATACCTTCGGTCATCCAGACCTGCATGCGCCTTCAAAAGGGTCCCTACTCACCCACTAGACTAAAGTCTTACCAGATCGCATGCTCCGCTTGGACTGCAAAGCAGTAGATCACGCGAAAATCTCGCCAGACTTGCAAGGTACCGTAGCCTTCAGCATGCCCGCGGCAACTCCTTGAACTTATATTAGAAAAGGTTTTGATCGTTGTGGACCCACCTACAAAAGATATTTGAGTTTGCATTCATGTGCGTGTTGTAATTTTAAAACTCATGGGGTGAACTGCAGCATAATTTGCGTCCTCGGCAACTTTTTAATATAAAGAAAACCTATACGATACCAAGGTCTTTATTCTGGCCATAAAGAGGCCTGGAACGCGATAAACAGACTAAATCGCATTACTGGAAGTGGTTCTCTGACACTGAAACAGTATTCAACCAGCTCACCAGGTATTTTTAGGTTTTTTTCGTACAGATTTTAAATTCCTGTCGATATCAAAACCTTTTCTTTTTGTTTCAAATTTCATAAAAACGATCCGTCAGGAGCTCGCCACTTCGTCGATCTTTCTCCCACAAGACAAAGCACGCCTCCTTATTTGGTATGGCAAAACATAGACGCAGTACATTTCCCCTTTATGGAAAGTGCGACATTTGACCTCAAGCGACTTCAAGCAACTAACTGAGCCCATAGTTTTTCCTAAGCGCGTAATTCAAAAATCGTGAATTTTGTGTTTTTTCTGGAAAGTGAATTACTCTGTACCAGACGTTGCGAGATTGTACTTTTCATCAGGGATTGTTTATAAGATATTTTATAGCTTTCGCATTCCATGCCTCTTTAAAATACGTTTAGCCAATAAAACATGATTGATTTGCAATTGGCCTAGAAAATATGCCTGACGTTACGGAGACTTTGTCTAAACGCCACCAGATACATCCTTGAAATAATGACGTAATGTTGCATGCATCAATTTTGCCTCTGACGTTTCTGGATGCCTACATTGCAATATATGAATTATAAACCAACAAAGAAAATCAACATAAAAAATATGGCGCAATTTCAACATCAACGTCGCATATTCGCATATCACATCTGACGCAGCCAAGTCAAGTTCTTTTTGAAATTCATCCTGGTACGGGAATTGGGGATAGTTATGCCTATAAAAGATCTTTAACCCAGCCGCAGAGCGTCTAAAGCCGCGCACCGTACCAGTGACTGCTGGCAACTCATCGGAGACTCAACTTTAACACCCTTCGCCGCAGAGATAACTCTTGGACTGTCTCCGGTGAGTCCATTCTTTGTTGAATGATGTTTAGGTAAAAAGAATAACTGTTTTTTTACAGACTCAAAGTGCACGACGTTCTATCACCCTAACAGTGGAAGTGAATTACTGAGGACAATTTGTAACAAAGAAACGGGCCAGTGCGTATGTGGCGAAGGTGAGAAGGCTAAACGCAATGTCTTCTTTGGTAATGCATGATACCTAATGCGATAAGGTTAAAATGTTTACAAGCATATTTTTCCCAAAGGTACGTCCTGCCCTGGGTGTATTTGCGGACTTGTGGAAATGGGAAACGGCACTGCTTGCGGCAAAAATTATGCGCGTATGCATCACGCGCTGTGTGCATTGTATTGCTCACTCACTTGGAAGTAGCAAGGCTTATACTGGGAGCGACCGATTAATTCGCTAAGCAAAATACTCTCTCATACTGAAAGACAGCGTGCTCCTCCAGCATAGCGCATGGTTTAATCTCACAAACTTGCGTGATCTCATAAAATTCTAAATACATGTACATTGTACGCGTTGCTAACGAATTGGCCACCAAATGGTCAGGTATTGAAACAAACACTAACATTTCACTAACCACTATTATGTCGCTCACTCAGCTAATCGTCATCAACGATTGCTTACTACATGTACATGTAAGTGCGATGACCATCGCTTGTGAACCGCTCTTGTAGATCTCTCTTCTTTATCTGTAATGTCGGTCAAACCAGGTTATTCCATTGCATCCATTAATCTGTTTTTTAGTCGTTCACATAACTTACGCTGGATATTGAGTATTGTTCAGACTGTAAGTTTGTTATATTTACATTCCAGGTCGATGTCCCACGTGTTATAACGTGAATAAAAATGTGAGGCGCTTGAACCCTCCCAATGAACGAGCGGATGAGCTACCTATTGGGATGGGCGGAACCACAACGGCGGACTTGAAGAGAAAGATATGCGACCTGTCGGAAGTTGGTAGGTACTAAAACGGTTTCCGGTCACTGAATTTGACATAGTCCCCGCCCCTTCATGACCGTCAATTTCGCTTTATGGTGCCAGTTTACATCGCCAGTGTTGTTATCATCTTGTACTGGTGAGCATTTCGATCGCCATCTCTGTTAAGTACGGAACAGGCGGTTTTGGCCTATTAAAATATCTGATCAACGACTTCTCCCAACCAACTCTCTAAAACGATATGCTTTGTAATTCTCCTTAATTCTCAAAACCAAATGTTGAAAACGCCTTGCAGTGCTACACAGAAAAGTGTAACCTTCGCTTCAACGAGACAACTGTAGGCAATGATCAACGTACACGCTAAGAACCGTGTGCTCTTAGTCATACACTGAGAATTTGTTTTTAGTTGAATGGTGCTTTTGTCACTCAACGAAGACACCAATGGCGCTTTAGAAGTGTGCAGAACAAGGGTTGAATGGGAAGCAAGTGGCGGATTTAGAGGGGAGGCCTAAAAGGTCATTCCCCCTTAAAATTTCTCAGGTTAAATTTGGCAGTTCGGGGATGCGTTCTGAAATGGCAAAATCCTGGCTAATACTCCTCCCTGGTCCCCCTAACTCAAAATCCGGGATCCGCCCCTGGAAGCACCTAAACAGGGTTTCGTATCCATTTAAATATACATGTACATGTATTATCGCCTACCTTATCACCATCTTCCCCACCATGTCTCCACCATCGTTGTCAGAAGCGTCACGGTACTACCAAACTACATTACCACCAACACCACCTGTTGGTCGCCACCTTCGCCATCATTAATCACCATCTTCACTAGCTCAATCATAGTCGTCGTTTTCATCATCATGATCGACATTAGCGCTCTCACAACCAAGTGTCGCAATGCCAACCCCAACGTATGTCACTCCGTTTTGGCGCTAATCGCATGCTGTATGTTATGTGCTCATCAACATACATGTACAAGGTCTCAACTTCCATGGTTTGTCTCTTGCAGCTTATCAAGTCGAGATTCTTAGTATCGCAATTGAAAGTGGATACAATATCATTAAAGGTCAAGTTCTGTACGTCTTGAAACAAGGTATGGTAACTCCTAAGTTGAACAAATAGATTCGTTAGAGAAACAGCAGGTGTTGTTAACCATACATGTATGAAGTTGTGTCTACCGGCTTCGTTTAAGTCGAAATGGCTGAGCCTGTGTTTGGGGAATAGCGTGGCTGAAATTCAATACAACTGGATGTTTGTGTATTTTATGCATCGAAAATAACCCTTCATAAGAAATACTTAAAGCCACGAATTAGATCTTTCTTGGGAGCCTGATTTATGTTTGGTAATTATTGATAAAGAATGCTTTTAACGTTTTGTCAACCACAACAAAAATCGCGTTTCGATAAGCAACGACAATTTAGGTTTCATTTGAGATTTAGTCTTCTTATTCGACTAGCTCTGCCGGGTCACCAGCTTTAAAACTACAGCAAACATCACGAATTTTTGGCCGACCGGTCGGAAATTGGTCGACGACCGGCCGTCGACCGGTCGTCTAGCCGACCAGCAGCCGACCAACAACGGTCGGCTAGGAGCCGTCTGCTGAGTCGCCTCTGTGGTCGGCACTTGGGTCGGCTAAATGGTCGCCTAGCGTAGACGACCAATTCGGATTAAGCGTGTCCTTGGTCGGCAATTACCATTTTAT
>NMRA01000277.1:429151-479634 GCA_002633005.1 Phoronis australis
AACATACATGTACAAGGTCTCAACTTCCATGGTTTGTCTCTTGCAGCTTATCAAGTCGAGATTCTTAGTATCGCAATTGAAAGTGGATACAATATCATTAAAGGTCAAGTTCTGTACGTCTTGAAACAAGGTATGGTAACTCCTATGTTGAACAAATAGATTCGTTAGAGAAACAGCAGGTGTCGTTAACCATATGAAGCTGTGTCTACCGGGCTTCATATAAGTCGAAATGGCTGAGCCTGAGTTCGGGGAATAGCGTGGCTGAAATTCAATACAACTGGGTGTTTGTGTATTTTATGCACCGAAACGAACCCTTCATAAGAAATACCCAAAGTCACGAATCAGATCTTTCATGGGAGCCCGATTTATTTTTGGTATTTGATAAAGAATGCTTTTAACGTTTTGTCAACCACAAAAAATCGCGTTTCGATAAGCAACGACAATTTAGGTTTCATTTGAGATTTAGCCTTCTTATTCGACTAGCTCGGCCGGGTCACCAGCTTTAAAACTACATGTACCGTTGTACATCGCGACAACTTTTTGTGCAGGATCTCAAAATCGTGTCATATCTCAGCCTGGCTTATCACACGCACAATGTACGACACTCAGGTCGTTTAGACACCCCAATGTTGGTAGTTCCATAAAATTGCCAATGTGCTGTAATGTGTGTTACTAAAACCCGATGTTAAGTTGGAATGCAGGCACTCACGCGCGCACACACACACACACACACGCACGCACGCACGCACACACGCACGCACGCACACACACATACAGGTGACTAGGTAACTCTGTCCAATCAGCTGTGATTCGCAGTAGAACCTTGTACTGTCAGGTTTCATCTGGGCTAATTTCGATAGAGGCAAGAATATGTCAAAGGAAACGAGCGTGATCACGAGCTTAATTGCTTGTAGTATCTCGCACGACCATGCATTTTTGCCTAGTCCCGTGTTTACGGTACCCACACCTGGTAACCGTCTGGTAGCTGTGTACTCAGTTATTGAACTGCATTTTTATATAAAGATCTGATCAGAAGATTCATTTCAACCTGACAACTATACATGAGCTCTACACATGTAGATTTGGTCGTGTTTATTTTAGAATTACCTGGTTATTGGATTTAGAGCATAGGGTATGTGGAACCCCACACTTTTTTTTGTTTTATGAACTCAATTGTGGGTGTATGTTGATAGATTTCTTGCATGTTTTTCTTGGTGAACGTCACCAGCCTTGGTGTTCAAGAATCTGCTGCCCCAGCACCGAGTAACTATTTGAAATTTGTTACCGCTACCGGTCACATAAATTTTGGTTTTGCGTTGTTATCAAAAAAATTCCACACTACATGTATATTCTATCCCCAAAACGCAGAAACAGAGTCTCATGATTACTGGGTTACATTTCATTGGCGCTTACGTTTCCACATAGGTTATCGCGACACTCCCGACGGCTCGTTGGTTACGTTCTGGCAGAGGGGATCGTGCCAGTGCAATAGTTTAAGACCGTTGTTCGAAGTGGGAAAGAAGTACTTGGTCGCGGGCCCGGAAGGAATGCACTTTTCGGACATCACAAACGCTCACAGGTAAGAAACAGTTGTGAACAACAAAGGTCATTGTTGACCAATGGATCGTGAGATTGGAAGTCGTTCGGTTGCAGGAGCCGAATCGCTATTCCCTGCCACCAGATGGAAAGAACGAAGGACATCCGGAAGTCTCTACTTAAGCATGCGCGATTGCGCTTTCCATGAAAAGAGCAGCGATAAGTCTCGAAACACTGAAGGGAATCAAACCTGGCACCAGCTAGTCTATACGTAATTAGCAGTAACAAAGTCGATTCCTAAGTTTCCATGATTTCGAGTTTGTTTTTTTTTTTTTTCTTTTAAAACTTCAGTCCACTCGTAGCGCAGACTCAAGTATTTAAGCGAACGTAACTGTTAGAGTCACCAGCTTTCATAAAAACAGCAGATGTTATTGCTTTAAAGCTCTGGTCAATGAAAGCTCATAACTTCAGGAAATCGTCCCTATCAAACAATGAATTTATAGACGCGATTTCCTGTCGTAAAAACGGCGATGTTTCTATAAGTTTGTGGTGGTACTACATTTGTGGTAGCACTACATTGTAATACTTACAAGAGAAAGTTGGTTCCACAGGCATTACTTTTCCAAAGACTTCCAGAATTCAAAGGGAGCATCCCCTGGCGTATCTAATATGTTACAAGGGCGCCCAACATCAATTTTCTGCTCGACTTAGTTGGTTATTTCTGGAATGATGGAGCCGGGAAACTGGGTCTCCGAAGCTCCCTAACATCCACCTGGATAGCCCTAGTTGTTTTCGAAAATACAGATTCATGAAAAATCTTTTTATTTTCCATTAGCATTACCAGCAGTATAACAGACGCAAGCTACGTCGTGGAGTGGAATGATAGAGCGAGCGCCACCAACCGGAAGGAACGTCGCCACGCTGCAAAACTGGCTTACGTCAAGAGAACAGGCTGCAGTAGCCACTCTTTCACATCAAGGTTTGGTCGTTTTCCCACGCCAAGGGTTGGTCGCTTCCCCTCGCCAAGGATTGGTCGCTTCTACACGTCAAGATATGGGCGCTTCCCGTCGTCAAGGGTCCCTTAATTAGTGTTGGCTCTATTAGCCATACTGGCCGGCAATTAACATGAGGGGAAAGCTGTGGAATCTCGTCGCCATTGTTTTCAAACCTTGACATCTGAGTCACTCTTTGACCAAACGCGTGCGATTATATGGCGGAACATACATGCTGCTGTGTCTTCGTAAACTGATTACTGACGTTTGAGTGCACTTTAATTGAGCATCAGGGCATTCATAATAACTCGTGAGCAGATTTCCTTCAGTGAGTGCTCTTCAGCCCTCAACAGATTTACCTCCTAGGTCCCAAGGACCATTAATCCGGCAATGATGTGAACATTCAGATATATACAGGTGAGACTACGAGCGCCGCGAATGATCTGTCTCTTGCTACACTCTCATTTGCCACAGAAGTAAATTTTACATCGAACTTAGTTAGCAGAGTTTCTCGTTCGAGAGGTTTTAGAAATACTCTAGAAATTCCCAGCAAGCATGTTGCAAATACCGATAGATACCATTTCGTTTCCATTATCTGTTCAATATTTAATTCATGTGCTTTAATTTACATTTAAAAGGAAAACAAGGTATATACAGTGTACATGTATGACACTGTTGAATCGATCTATTTTTAATTTAAAAATTTTGTCTCTGCAACTTCACGTTGTGTTATTGGAGAAGTGTGCATGTTCTGGTAACGGTTGTGACGTAATTACAAATCTGCTTTCGATGAACAGGTTTGTTTTCTGATTGATATGTTACTATGTTAAATAAATATTTATACAATTAACTTCGCTGTTGTCACCGTCTGCAATGGGTTTCAAAATAAACTGCTGGACAGCTTTCGGTAGACCTTTGTATAGGTCTTCCAAACCGTGGTCAATCCATAATTACTGCGCCATTTCGTAGTTGAGCTGT
This sequence comes from Phoronis australis, assembly GCA_002633005.1. Taxonomy (NCBI): domain Eukaryota; kingdom Metazoa; phylum Phoronida; family Phoronidae; genus Phoronis; species Phoronis australis. The sequence continues at coordinate 432,658 of NMRA01000277.1, forward strand.
GGCGGCAATAGAAAATTATTTTGTTGAATTTTAGCCAGAATTATCGCGCTTACTCGCTATTTGTTAATTTCTGAATGAAGTTCTAAAGCAACAGAGTGCCTGCCGAGATTTTGTCAACATTTAAAAATATGTGCTCAGTTGAAAACAACTGGATATGTAGTCGAAATCTTTTGGGTCGAATTTCAACGACAGTGTCGTGTTCACTTAATTTTTTTTCGGAGTAACCCAGGTTTCGTGCTCTTGCGTTGCCTTGTGTGAATCAAACTTTGGTCTACCGAACCGGCGCAAACCTGAGTGCAAACATCGGTTGGGGATCTGACGCTACCTAAGGAATTTTATGTTCATCAATTCCAAAAGAAGACGATATATCTAAATATGTAAATCTTAAACCGACTCAGAAATATAGATCACAAACTTTTCAAATCTAGTGCGCACGCCACCTGGGTTCCAACTACCTGTCTGGGTCAAAAATCTTCAGTCTCACATGATGTTGTCAACAGGTTACGTGCGAAGGCGATATATTGGAAAGGAATATTTTTAGGAGGCACTGAACTGTTCTCACAGGGGTTTGCCTCTCAGAACACACGTCAATAGACTCTTCACTCTTTCTTCACTCTGTCAAAAACTGCATGCAATTAAAGAAAAGTTTTGAGTCATTTCACATCACAAGCCCTACAAATGAGCACAGAAACTTTATTCTCTCTTGTATTTTTAACCCTTTCACTCCCAGTGGAAACCAAGTCAGACTAGAAAAATAAGGGCAAAAAATGCAAAATCGGCACTTTTCACCCACAATTCAGCTCTTCCCTGCCGATGCTCGATTAAAGCCAACATAAGATTCCGAAAGCAAATTCCCTACCAATTCCAAAAATGTGGTCCAAAGCACTGTCAACCAACTAGTTTTTTTTTACAAATCTGACTTGTTTGAGGGCTACCTGAAATCGCGGCCAGTTTCTCAGTTGCTAGGCCTACACAGCTATGCAAAATTGCAACAGGGGGCCACCATCTTGAAGAAGAGTGCAGCTACAGCCGAGTAAGTGGGCCAGGCCTTTTTCATTCTCAACATGTTAACAAATACAAACAAACCATGTTTGCTGAGCCTACATACAATGCCTACCTACAAAATGCCCCCAAACTTGGCCTATCTCAAAATTTTAATATTTTGGAAGTGCAGATAGGCCGCGACCGCACCCTAACAGTTCAGTGCCACCTAATTTAGACTTGTGCTCTGTACCACGCCCTTGACAAAGAGCTCATCGCTCAATACGTGGGGTTATTTTAATATATTTTAGCACTTTGCCACCACAGTTGGCAGAATTTACTCAGCGAGTTCACGTGATATCGAGCTGTTTTGCTTAAGACTGTTGCTGCTCATGCATGTACGTGGGCCAACTTCTTTTGAAGACCTTAGAAAAGTTGGAAATGTTACTTCTGCTTCATTCAAAGAAGCCTGCTTCAGTTATGAAACACCTTTTGACGGACCAAACAGAGTGGGACAATGGTCTAGCAGAAGCCAGTGAATTTCAAATGCCAGCTCAACTTCGAGTGCTCTTCGCAACAATATGTATATATTGCGAGCCATGTGATCCCATGGCACTTTGGGAGAGGTACAAACTTCTCATGTCAGAAGACTTCGTTACACGCCCAAACGTCAGTAAGCGGCAAGATTCCTGCAACATGCCGTTGCAGCATATTACATCCATCTTGCAAAAAAACGGCATGACTGCTTCCCAGCTGGGACTTTCTGAACCGCAAGAAATTTTGAATGTTAATGATGTATTTGACACAGCTACTGAACTTCAACATGCAACAACACACTGCTGAATATTGAGCATTGTCTGTTGGTGGACAACATTGTCAAACTGGATCTGCACTCTCGGCCGAATCCAGATGAGAAAACTGCATACTTCCTTGATGGTCCAGGCGGCAGTGGCAAACAATGGTCTACAATACCCTCATTTCGCATTGCAGAAGCCAAGGAATAAATGTTGTCTCATGTGCTTGGACTGGGATAGCTGCAACACTATTGAAAGGAGGCAGAACAGTACACAACCTATTCAAGTTGCATGTGCCTATCCTTGATACCAGTTCTTGCAATGTGTCATCCACGTAGCCTACGTCCCAACATGCAGAGTACCTAAGGTCTGCGCAGCTGTTAATAATAGATGAAGCGTCAACGGTGCCAGACGAGGCTGCGAGCCATTGACAAAATGATAGCGCACGACATCACTGCCGACAACGCCATCTTTGGTGGTAAAGTAATTTTGTTGGGTGGTGACTTTCGGCAAGTTCTGCCAGTTGTACCCCGTTCTTCAAGAACTGTGATTATGGAAAACTGCCTGAAAAGCAGCCAATTGTGGAAGCATTTCAAGTTCATGCACTTAACGAAGAACATGCGTGCAGAAAAAGATCAGCAAGAGTATGCAACATGGCTTTTGAAGTTGAGCAATAGCGACCTTTGCACATCATGCCCTGAAATATATGCCACTTGACAGAGTTGACCTTCCCGATCAATGCTAAGTTGTCGGACATGGTGAAGAAGTCTTTAGAAATCTTGGAGATCCAGAGAGCATCATTTTAGCCTCCACAAATGATACCACTTTTCAGATAAACAATTAAGTACTGGCAGAGTCACCTAGCTGGAGAGTCAACTGTTTACCTGAGCTCAGAGAGAGCCATCTGCGATGATGAGGAAGAGGCACACAATTATCCAGCGGAATTTTTAAATTCATTCACTCCTTCTGGCATGCCCCCTCATAGTTTTACAGCTCAAACCTGGTGCTATCATCATGCTACTGAGAAATATTAACATTCGGGAAGGTCTCTGCAATGGAACTCGCCTATCTGTATGCCGACTCCACAATAGCACCATAGACGCCAAAGTAATTACTGGAGCTGGACTGGCCAACGAGTTCTAATACCAAGAATAAAACTGGCACCATCAGACAGTACGTGCTTTGCCCTTCATCCGAAGAACGCATCCAGTTTCGTGTCCGGTCTCGCATACTCCATCACCATCAATAAGGCTCAAGGTCAAACATTGAATTTAGGCATCTTTTTCCAGCCCCAGTATTTGCTCACTATGGTCACGTGGCATTCTCTAGAGCAAAGTCCCTAAAGAATGTCACTGTACATATTTGTTGACCATGTGGGGCAAGGAAAGGTGAACGGCAAAATTGTAACCAAAACATTGTGTACACAGAAGTTTTATAATCTTTACAATTTTTTCACAAAATCTGTCCTTAGTACTATAATGTCACAGTGGTGTGTGATATGGTCTCCATAGTCTCATGTTCTTCATTGGTGAGAATTGCTTGCAGGTCTTGGCCTAATTAACAGTCTTTGGTTTGCACTTTTATGATCACGACTGTTTTAACGTTTTCCAGATGTTCCACCGTTAATGAGTGTTTTTATTACTGCGCATGCTCATATGTCGCGTGAGAGTTAGTTGCCGAATTATAGAGTCGATATCGTTAAAGTAAAAGAAGGGCGTCAGTTGTTATTATTTTGTTATCGTGTTTCATCGTAAATCGTTTTTAAAAATAAGAATTTAGTTGAGCATCATCGGCACAATTAGACTTGTGTAATACCCTGAATTTTTTGTGTACAAATGCTTCTTAAAACAGATTTTGTATTTGTATTTGTATAAGCTCTCTATATTTTGGTAATGATTACAAAATGGTTTTTTATTAGGTCAGTCTTGACCCAGTCATCCTTAGTTTGTACAATTATTATAGACTTTTGTAAATACTCTGAAACTGTTTTGTGTGCAGAACAGTATTTTAATACTTACTTAAGTTTTCAATTCAAGAATATCTGATTATCGTACATTATATTATGACAGGGTCAAAAGTTTTGGAAAAAAGTACTTGTACTGCCTTGGGAAAGCATCCCGCAGCCGCACACCCTGTCTAAATCTGAAAGAAATTCTGAATCCTTGAAATAAAACGGTCTCTTCAAGAAATTTTCCTTTTTTCTTGCGACGAACACTAATGTTCACTTGGAGGTAGCTGTTTCCCGCCGGCATTTTTCACATACACTAGCTTTTACCCGTGCTTTGGCTGTATATAGTTGGTTTTAAAAGCATCCCGTTACCTTCACCAATCAGCCATACGGGTCTTGACTCCGTGTGCAGACAACACTGTTGCGCTCCATAAATGACAACTTCTACGCAGAATACAGGGATACCTTTTACGCTTCGTAGGGCAGAAAAGATGCCCACAAAAATTGTCTTTTCTCTAATAAATGAGCTTACTTAGAATCAGCAAGAATTAGTCATCGCGGAAATTCCACACCATGAGTCAACACAGAACTAATGAACTGAAAATATTACGTTATACAGGTAACTATAATTTTCCGTATTTAAAACATTTTAAGACTTTTACTTCCGACAAATTTTCGGTAATTTGGTTTACTTATAATAACTGACAATTAGCTGTGTCACATTGGTTGTGTCTAGTTCTACTGCGCGTGAAACCGTTGGTTTTTATGAACCCAGTCTGTAGAAACTTTTGCAAACAGCGCCATCTTTTGCCTAATTCACAAACTGGCTATAACAATGTACTGTAGCTTCTTACCAGCACTTGAATGTCTACACGTTTCCCTTTTACTAGCGCTTTACTGACGGTCTTTGATTTTTTGTGATTCAGTTCACCACGGGAGCAGTTTAGCATGTTAAATTTTACAAAATTGAATGCTATCTGGACTAATCGGTTTGCACCGGCAACAGTTGCACCCGACCAACGTATACTCCCAAGGCACTTTGAGTAGGCCACATCGATCACTAGCCCAAAAGCCAGGTAAACATATTTGAAGAACTGCCATAATTGCCTCTAATATTGTAATTTTATTTGACTAGGTCCAAATAATCCAAATGCGGTCAAACTGAACAAGCGATATAGACCCAATGGGGCTATTCGGAGAATTCTCCTCGCGGTGTCGCTGCTGTACTAGTGGTGATTAAATTGCGCATGCGTGGCTGTCTGCATGTAAACAACTGGTAAAAGATGGAATTGTTATCAAAATACGTCGTCGCGCTAAGCCTTATTACTGCTAATTTCCTTGGTGCAAGTCTTCGACAGATGGCCACAAATTCCCAAAAGACCTAAGGTTACTATATTCGTGTGCAATTGTGGTCAACAGGGTCAACTAACTGACAAAAAGTGTGTGGATGCTGAAGCCCNGGTCCGACGTCGGTAAACAATCGCTTGCAGGGTGGCGGGACGTTGATAAGTGGTCGGAATTGAATTGGCGCGACGTCGGTAAAGGGTCGTATTTCCGCCGTCGGGCCCAGGTCGTACCGTCGTCGGTTATTAGTCGGCAGTCGGACCAACGTCGGGTCATCGGCGGCCCGACTGCGACGTTCTTACGACGTTGTTACAACGTTCATCCGATGGACAAAATCACGTTGGTCCGACGTCAGACACCAACGTTGGCCCGACGTAACGTGAGTCGTCGGACCGACGTTGGACCACCGACAGCATGCTATCTGGGATGTGGGGCAAGGAAAGGTGAACGGTAAAACTGCAACCAAAACATTGTGTACAAAGAAGTTTTACAATCTTTACAATTTTTTCACAAAATCTGTCCTTAGTACTATAATGTCACAGTGGTGTGTGATATGGTCTCATAGTCTCATGCTCTTCATTGGTGAGAATTTCTTGCAGGTCTTGGCCTAATTAACAGCCTTTGGTTTGCACTTTTATGATCACGACTGTTTTAACGTTTTGCAGATGTTCCACCGTTAATGAGTGTTTTTACTACTGCGCATGCTCATATGTCGCGTGAGAGTTAGTTGCCGAATTATAGAGTCGATATCGTTAAAGTAAAAGAAGGGCGTCAGTTGTTATTATTTTGTTATGGCGTGTTTCATCGTAAATCGTTTTTAAAAATAAGAATTTAGTTGAGCATCATCGGCACAATTAGACTTGTGTAATACCCTGAATTTTTTGTGTACAAATGCTTCTTAAAACAGATTTTGTATTTGTATAAGCTCTCTATATTTTGGTAATGATTACAAAATGGTTTTTTTATTAGGTCAGTCTTGACCCAGTCATCCGTAGTTTGTACAATTATTCTAGACTTTTTTAAATACTCTGAAACTGTTTTGTGTGCAGAACAGTATTTTAATACTTGCTTAAGTTTTCAATTCAAGAATATCTGATTATCGTACATTATATTATGACAGGGTCAAAAGTTTTGGAAAAAAGTACTTGTACTGCCTTGGGAAAGCATCCCGCAGCCGCACACCCTGTCTAAATTTGAAAGCAATTCTGAATCCTTGAAATAAAACGGTCTCTTCAAGAAATTTTCCTTTTTTCTTGAGACGAACACTAATGTTCACTTGGAGGTAGCTGTTTCCCGCCGGCATTTTTCACATACACTAGCTTTTACCCGTGCTTTGGCTGTATATAGTTGGTTTTAAAAGCATCCCGTTACCTTCACCAATCAGCCATACGGGTCTTGACTCCGTGTGCAGACAACACTAAATGGCAACTTCTACGCAGAATACAGGGATACCTTTTACGCTTCGCAGGGCAGAAAAGTTGCCCACAAAAATTTTCTTTTCTCTAATAAATGAGCTTACTTAGAATCAGCAAGAATTAGTCATCGCGGAAATTCCACACCATCAGTCAACACAGAACTAATGAACTGAAAATATTACGTTATACAGGTAACTATAATTTTCCGTATTTAAAACATTTTAAGACTTTTACTTCCAACAAATTTTCGGTAATTTGGTTTGCTTATAATAAGTGACATCTAGCTGTGGCACATTGGTTGTGTCTAGTTCTACTGCGCGTGAAACCTTTGGTTTTTATGAACCCAGTCTGTAGAAACTTTTGCAAACAGCGCCATCTTTTGCCTAATTCACAAACTGGCTATAACAATGTACTGTAGCTTCTTACCAGCACTTGAATGTCTACGTTTCCCTTTTACTAGCGCTTTACTGACGGTCTTTGATTTTTTGTGATTCAGTTCACCACGGGAGCAGTTTAGCATGTTAAATTTTACAAAATTGAATGCTATCTGGACTAATCGGTTTGCACCGGCAACAGTTGCACCCGACCCAACGTATACTCCCAAGGCACTTTGAGTAGGCCACATCGATCACTAGCCCAAAAACCAGGTAAACACACTTGAAGAACTGCCCTAATTGCCTCTAATATTGTAATTTTATTTGACTAGGTCCAAATAATCCAAATGCGGTCAAACTGAACAAGCGATATAGACCCAATTCACGCGGCGGACATTAAAATCCAAAGTGAGGCTCACTGCGATAAACAAAGCGGAAGTTGACATTGCATGAGTTAAATAGCCGGTCTTTCGATTCCAACCTGGATATTGAATTTCAATAATGTGTCGACAATTAACCACAGAGACGTAGAAATTACATCAGAGAACAAAAAGTTAAGGCGTCAAAGAGGTCTGACGAAAGGGTTTAATTTTTTCGGAAAACTATGTTCGAAACATGAAAAGTAAATATAACCAAATTGCGACGATCGTAGTGTTACGGATTATGCTGATTGCAGGGTTACGTTTTTCTTGTAAATTGTTGATCAAAATACTTTCTACGCGAACCAGGTCATCTGCTCGTATTGTTGACGAGTTGAAGACATATTCTACAGTGGTGGCTGTCATGTGCAATTAATTTGATGATCAAGAATGTTAACATCAAGCATAGCCTGATCCTATGCACTCACTGGGACTAACAGTTGACTTGCCATTGATCTGAAAGAATAATTGATGTTATTAAATATATTTTTATGAAAATAAAAAACCAGGCTCGTAATTGAAAAGAAAAATTATTTGACCATCAATTCTGCTTTCTTGGCTTATAATTCTTACGTCTATTTCATGTGTTAGGTTTCAAATATCAATCTGGACCAAGTTGAATTTTAAAATTAAAACACCTAATTTGTTCGTCCAAAGCATAACCTCGTTTAAGAACTCAATTTCAGTTAACTGGACAAATCAATCATAGTTATCATGTTTCTCCAGGAGCCTCTTTCATCCGAGGGGAAAGGTGCCAGTGCCTACTGAGAGGCGATTTTTTCGCCGGCAAGTGAGGGCGGGAACAATCACCTCCCGATCACCATCAATAGCACCCCTGCCCTGTTGCAAGCTCTTTTATTAGGCTCTGTCTCAATTTAAAGTAGCCTTTTATGCTCTGTGGTTACAGGTGATGTGAACTCAGAGAGATTTTTCACTGGGGGAATTTTTATGCCATTCATGCTCGATGGGGGGATTTCGCGTGATATTTCAATACTTTTGAGAGGGGAATAGGGCCGATATTGGGCCCCAAATTCGAGGGATTGAGAGCCTTGTCCTTTTTGGAAAGAAAAATTATAATGTTTCAACCCGTAATCATGAAAACACAGCCTGGCTGTATTCTCCGGTCGTTACTATTATGCTTGGCAACCGAGATGCGACAAAATATTATCTCGAAAACATTTACAAATTTTACACCGGCGGACATATTTTGCTTCGTCGCGGCGTATGGAAACGACCCAACGCTTCCGAATCTCAATGTCTTTAGGGATTGTAAAGCAGACAGTTGAGTATCCGTATTTTTTCTAGCCGTTCGCGGAGCAACGCGAACTGAAATACACAACTATCGGATAAGCTAACAGAGCTATCGTAGTGAACCTCATTTTGGAACGCGTCTCCTGTCGGCGTGAATTGGGCCTATAGACTGCCGCCTGATACTAGTAACACTTAATACACTACACGCGTAATATTGTAAAACTTTTACTGCCGCCAATTCCTATGTCGTAATGAGAATGTTTTCACTGTTAAACCTAAAACAAATACATGTACTAGTAGCAGAAAGATTGTATCTGCTGAGGGTTAGTGGTTTATAGCGGGGTTAGGTTTAGAGTTAGGGAAAGATTTAGGGTCAGGGTTTGGGTTAGGGTTAGTGTTAGGGCAACAGTTAGGCAAATGCGACTTCAGGCTGACACATGTGTTTTAGTGGGAAAATTGAAAATTTATCGCTTAGTGGTACAGTACCTGTGTACAACTTTGTGACCAAATTAGCATCGGCATGCACTTGCCCATTGCTTATGACAAACAGTCAAAAATGAAGAACCTTCTTGTTTTTGCCACAAGACAAACACTGCATTGGAATTTTAGGATGACGCTGAGAAAATTTAGTGTTGAATTTCTCATCAAAAGTAAACCTCGAAACAAATGCGCATCCCTACCACCGCTGTACAACTGTCATCAAGTAACGCACTTTACCGCTGTAGTTCAGCTTCTTGAAAAATAGAGTCTTGATTTTGAGGGTTAACTGGAAGAATAAACATGTTTCCAGTCTACGCTAAAAGGGGTAAATCCCAATCAGGGTCCTCATTCGGTGCCGGCGGCCATTTTGGTGAAAATTGAAGGATGCCATACATGTATAACTGCTGGTGGGTTATTTTTAAGCACCACCATTCCTGGTTTGTAATCTACTGTAAAATATTTTTCACAAGAACCACTGAATAAAATGTTATGGCCTGATACATCACAGTTGTATAAAAGGGAACGTACAATACAACTTGTGGTCACAGCCCGCTTCTATCATGAAAAAACTCATAAGGTAGCTGTCAATTAAATAACTTCTTGATCAAATTGATGAAGTATCTCAACTAAAGTAAGAAAAAAAATAATATTACTGTTTTTTCTAGATGATGATGCATTACATATCTCAAACACATTGTAATGAGCCCTTTTTCTCTTGCAATACGATTCTTACAAAAACAGAAAGTCAAGTACTGTAAATATATTTTCAAAAACTGTATTGGCGATTTTGTTACTGCAATTCCTGAAACTATGCAAGAGCTAGTGCATAAGTTGGGTACGCGAATCACCAGCACACAACTATATCCTCTTAAAAGAGACAGAGTCGACGCAATATTTTTAAAAAACAAATATTACAATGATACTACACCTTTTCGGATGCAACATTTTAATACTCATTTCTTCACCGGGGACTGCGTCTATTTTGCCAAATAAAACTTTTGCATTTAAATCTACGCATGAAATGGCAGAAAAATTGCCCCAGAAATTTTCATAATCGTTTGATTTAGTAATTACCCAAAATGCTATAAAGGAATCGCGGAAATTGCATTACGTAGAACCGACACAGTATTTATTGTTCCAAATATTACACTACACAGGTGAAGCTTAAATCTTGCTGTCGGTAACATTTTAAAACTTTCATTGCAACCAATTCTTATGTCGTAAGAATTTGCCCATTCCTAGCAAGACCTCGGTTTGGAGAATTGGCTATGTGTACCGATCAATGCGCGTGGAAGTGTTTGTTCTTTTAAACCCAGTCCGTGGTCATTCAGTGTTGCGAACAATGCTATACATGTAATTTACCGCGTAGACTGGCTGAACGATAAATAGCTTTCACCAACACTTTGCTCGTAGCAAAACATGCGAATGGTTAATTCAAGCGTCGCTTTTACTAGCGCCATTTTGCTGGCAGTTGTTGGTTTTTACGACTCTGTTAACTATAAGGGCAATTTAGCACGGATTTTGAAATTTTACAAAATTGAATATTATTAGGATTAATCAGTGTGCTCCGACAACAGTTGCAACCATACGTTGTACAGTATGTTCTCACTGGTCGAAAGCTTAAATCAAACTTAAGATCACTTTCTTGGAACGGACTTATGACAAATTGAAGTTTTATCTTAAAATTGAATTAAAATAAAGTCTTCTCTTAACTAAGTCAGTCTTCTTGGAACGGGCCTCAGAATTAAAAAATTCAGTAGCCAAATAGGGGAATAAACGTGGGTATGGGTGACCCACTAGGCGGTCTCAATTGGCCAATTTGGAGGACGTTGCAGTCATGTTGTTCTTTCTTTCTCGTTTCTCATTTTGTTGTGGTTTTCGGCCCGAGTTGAGCAATCGCAGTGTATCAACGAAATTATTTTGCGCCAATTACGCGGGGTGTGGTTCTAAATTACTCCTACAAATTGGTCGCAGAATTAGTTTATTTATCTCCCGTTACCTTAGTCAATCGCTGGTATACTACACGGGTTGGCTCTATTCATGATAACCCTCACGCATAGGAGGAGAACACCTTTTCATTGGCTTTGAAGGGCAGCTTTGCCCGATAAAAATTTTTTTAATCTTCAGATTAAGCAAGTACATAGATCGCGGAAATTAAAGATCTAGAGCCGACACAATATTAATAAACTAAAAAAATTACGTTACACAGGCAACTTTATTTCTTCGTGATTAAAACATTTCAAACTTAAAACTCCATCAAGTCTTCCACCGTTTGAGTTGAACAATATGTTTTGACATCAAAATATGGCAAATTATTTGTGTCCAGTTCTACTGCACGTGAAATCGTTTGCTTTTACTAACCCAATATGTAGTAACCTTTACAAACAGCGCCACCTTTTATCTTGTTCACAAACTGGCTATATTGATTTTCCAGAACTTGAACGGTCACAAGTGTCCCTTTTACTGTTTGCATTGCTGGGGTTTTCTGTAATTCAATTAACCACGGGGGCAGTTAAACATTTGAAATTTTACAAAAGTGAATGTGAGTTGGTTTAATTGGTGTACTCCGACAACAGTTTGCACCAATTGTATACTCCTGCGAAATTAGGCAGGCCAGATCGACCAGCCCAGCCAGATAAATTCTTGAAGAGCTAACGCCACGTTAAATAGTCTGCCTAATTATTAATTTTTATTTCGAATATTACAATTTCATTTGACTGGGTCCAAAATGTCCATTAATGACCCCGTACTGAACAGGCGATAAGGACCACCAACTGTGTATTTTGAATACATAAGGAAATCGCTGAACAAGTCTCCATCGATTGCAATGCGACGCCACTTTATACTCGCCTCAGTCATGCTTGCAAGCACGAGACATTTATCGTTATTTAGAACAGGACGGTTCTTTGTCATGAGCATTCGTTACACTACGGCTGGTTTGTCGTAGGTCTTTTGCACTTCATTCTACTCTTTAAGGGCAGCAAATGTGCCCCAAAAAATTTCTTAATCAGTTTGATTAAGTAATTACCCATAATGCTGTAGAAGATACGCGGAAATTGTTTGACGAAGAACGCGGACAATTTATATAATATTTAATTGTAATACTATACAGGTAATCTTTACTTATTTGTGTTGACAATAATTTAAATCTTATATTGTAGCCAGATTTCATGTTTTAAGATTTTCTTAGTATTTACTACACTCTTACTTAAGGGGAATTAACTGTGCTTTATTTAATGCGCGTAAAGTTGTGTGTTCTTTGAATCCCGTCCGTGGTCATTGTTACAAACAGCGCCCTCTTTTACCGCGTACACAAACTGGCTGAAACGATAAGCTTTCACCATCACTCAGTCGCTCGTAGCAAAACATGTGAACGGTTACAAACGTCATTTTTACCAGCGTTTTGCTGACAATCTTCGATTTTTGCAACTCAATTAAAATTTAATTACCATTTGAAATTTTACGAAATTGAATGTTATTTGAATTAATCAGTGCGCTCCGACAACAGTTGCACCTATTGTATGCTCTCAGGGCTTTGAGTAGACGTGCCTGAGTGATCGACCAGGCCTGTAGCCAGGTAATAATATTTGAAGAGATAACACGACGTTAATCTGACTAATTTTTAAAATCGTTTTTGATATTGACAGGGTCCAAAACGTTCAAATGACGTCATACCAAAAGGTGATATGGATGGCTGATTGTGTATCTGTTGAATGCGCAAGGTACAGTGTAATCACTGAACTTCAGCACAAGTCGCATCAAACACGTTCATGATTGAACTGAACAGACACGATACTTAAAACTTATAACACTACATGTATACACACGTAATTGTAAAACTTTTAATGCCACCAATTCCAATGTCGCATTGAGAAGTTTCCCATTTAGCATGGGCGCACGCGGGGGTGAGCTCGCAGGGGCGGATCCAGGATTTTGAGTTAGGGGGGCCAGGTTGAGTATTATCCAGAATTTTGCCCGTCAGACATTCGCACCCCAAAGCTGCCAAATGGAATTTGGGAGAATTTTAGGGGGACCATGACCCCTTGCCCCCTCTAAATCCGCCACTGGCACAGGGGGGCTCGAAGGAGCCTCCCCGAATTTGACGAATTGGGCAAACGGCCGGGTCCGTCTCAGTGAAACAAAAACTGAGTCCGGTTAAACGAGACAAAAGTCCACAAAATCCAGGGGACTGAAATCGGTGCGGATGCACAATTCGTGAGCCTGAACCTAGTGGCTAGTTAGGTTTTTTTTTTAATCCTCGTTGATTTCTTTCAGTAAAAGCTCCGCATACCGAACGATTCGATCCCCCCTATACTGTAGTCTTAGACTGGGTGCGCGCATGTTTACTAGCGACACAGTACTAGCAGAAGCCGATTGTACATGTATCTGTTGAGGGTTGGTGGGTTATACATTTCCAAATCTTCTACACGTAGGGTTGCAGGGTAGGGTTAGAGTTGGGGTAAGAGTTAGCCTACCCGACTAGAACGGTTCTTTGTCTTAGCACAAATACTGGAAAGCTTGGTGTCGCATTAGGGTTTATATGAAAGTGACCGACAAATACACAAATGTGCGGTCTGAAAATACTGAAATTCAGATACTACCACATGGGCGACGCACCATAGGAGGCTGGGGGGGCTACAGCCCTCCCCACTTTTTCAGTGCTGCGGGCGCCGCCCATGGTCTACTGGCGGTGCACCCGCGGGCCACAGGGGGGCTCGGAGGGACATTCGTCCCACTTCTTCCACAGTGCGCCGCCCATTTACGAAGCCTGCATGAATTAGGGGTCACGGACATTTTTGTATATTATACTTTCAAGGGCATGCAGTCTTGTACATCCCCAAGTTATTATTTTCAGTTTCCTCTTGCGAGCAGCCAGTATAACTTTTCACAATGAAACGTACCTCCACTGAATCAGTTCCCGTGTTACCATTGGCCGAGTTTTGGTGTTGCCGTTTTTGCTTACATTGGTGATGAACCTATCACGTGTTATCAAAATTATTCGGGAAAGGTTCTCTTTGAAGCACAATCTGCAGTAGAAAATGTAGTCAAAGACGGCTCATTCCGCATCAAGAAATTCTCATTTTGCTCCCCAGAAGACCACCCTAGTATCTCCAAATTCACCAAACTTTGTGGTGTCATACTTTACAAAAATTCTCTCATCCCTAATGTGATTCATAAGACTGAACATACATGTAGCTCTGATACTAACTCCCAACTTGCCAGTTGTTGACTACTGTGGTCGTTGTAACCGTGGACTAACACTTAACTTACGGAGGCGCACAACATTCCTAGAACTTTAAATTGAGGCACGTAATTCCGTGCCCTATAAAAATTCATAAAGTTCAAAAAGTTATTAACTCTGCAAGGCGATAGCCTTTGCCGCGGAAATTAAAGCTCACGCGAGAGACGTTTATACATAATAAATTGTTTGTTATTCCGTGCAGGTGTTATACCATTCTACTCTATCTGAGATTGAAACACTAGAATTTGAGAAATTTGTGACACAGTCAGATACAAAATTGAACACCACGTTTCGAGATTTAATGGATTGACAGTGCACGGTTTTACTTAGTCACAAAATTGGTTAACTTTTACTCGACCTTGGCCATATTATTGTTCACAGCGCCACCTAGCATGAATCACAGCAACACTGAAGCCCGATCGAGTTTCTGATTCGGTGAATGCGTTCAAACAAAGCATTCAAATGTGATTGTTGCTCTTTAGCAGTCTAATTACTATATTTTGCAACTTTTTGTTTCTCATTATTGCAGTAAAAATCGAACATATTTTGAACTCCTACTTGAAAGTCTCTCACTACTCGGATGGTGCTACATTTGTAGCCTGAACGTAGGCAGTGTGTCTGCAAGATGTTGGTTACTTTGAAAGCATCTATCGTGTTGAGAACTTTGTATTTCTTCTTTGTTGCTCTCTGGCATCTACCTATACGTACGTCGAATTAGAGGTCAGGATATTGCGACTTTTAACGGCATTATATAGTCGAAGAAGGCAGAGCAAGAATGGAATGTTAACGTATGTACGTGGTGCTCCTGCCCTCGGATTCCGAAATCCGACGCAAAGATTGCTCCTCAACTTTGACAGCAGAGTAAACGTTACTACGTCAACTTTCGGAACACCTGTTAATAATTTAGCTTACTCAAGAGTGTACTTTTTAATGACACTAGTTTTGTGTCAGACTTTAGGTGACATTTTTACTCAAATAGGCGCGGCAAACCTGTAAGTCAACCTCGTACCAAGACAGGGAGAAGGGGTGACTCGTGAACATGCACCGTTAATTATTGACGTGCGTGACATGCACTGCACTGAATTAAAAACCCGGCAGCAAAACTGCCTCCCAAAAATATCGAAAAAAAGACTTAATAATACTTAATAATTATTGCCTAAACGCGGAAATTGTGAATGTAATCACCTGGCGTTAATATATAAAGCTTTTAATATTACACCATGCAGGTAAATTCATTCTTTCGTCTTTCTAGGATTAAAAAAAATAAAAATGGTGAACTTCATAAAGCTATTAGTACAAACATTAAAGCGGTGTTTTATACAAGCGTAGAATTGACGGTGTCTTGTGGTAATATGTGTGAAAGTCTATATTGTTTACCAAGCATCTAGTTATCGTTTGCAAGCAGCGACACCTATAGTCAGCAAAGAAAATGAGTGGCAAGCGACGAGCTTTTTCCGAATTGTAATACGAGAAAGGGGAATGATCTAAAATGAACAAAACGGAACTATAGATCAGTCTATCAACCTACACCATATACATGAATACATAGGCAATCGTCTGAAAAGAAAGCTCACAATGATTATACAACTTTGTCGGCATATTATTTGTTGTGTAGCCTAGGAACACATGCATGACATCGTGTTTGTGTTTAATTTTGAGTCAACATGAGGTGTTTGCAAATGTAAAAGTTCTCAGTAAGGCCCTTCGCACTTCCCAACTTCTTGCGACGAGAGGAGGCCATCTCAATAAAAAGTCAAATTGGATGTTTTCAAAACTCTTCGAAATGGTCAAAATTCTGATCAAATTCACTGTTTGATGTAGATCATCACCAAAAGAATGAATTTCTATATGCCCAAAACGCTGGGAAATGCTTACTAGACAACACGGTCCGCCTACAAGGGTAACGTGCATTTTGAGAACCAGGGTTTTCCAATACATGTACAGTGTACATGTAACAGGAGTCAAACTGGTTCGTAAAATGCGGAATGCCTTTGAGAGACCCAACTTCTATCATGCAAATAAATTCATAGAGGTACACTGTAGCACTTAATTACTTGACTGAATTGAAGAAGTATGACACCAAGAAAATTTATTAGCGCACGGTGATCAAGTTGTTCCAGAGGGCATACGTGTCAACCAATACGGGAACTATACGCAATGTTAAACGGTTGTCCGTCACCAGTTGGTCAAAGTAGTTGATCGTTAATTATTTCAGTAACACGTACTGGAGGACTACACACAAGTGTTCTGTGAAATTGGGGAAATGAATTCAGTAGCGGATTTAGAGGAAGGCAATAGTACCATAACCCACGCCCCCCTAGAATTCTCACAGATTCTATTTGGCAGTTCGGGGGTGCGAATATCTGAGGCCGGACAAAATCCTGGCTAAAACTTTTCGCTGGCCATCCTAACGCAAAATTCCGGATCCGCCCTGGAATTCAACTGCCCTCGTGGTGTTCTCAACAGTATTATGACGGTTCTCTTTTGTTCTCGTTCTCTGGGGCCATGTAGGGAGGACCATATACGAAAACCGCGATTTCACTTCAAAGTTATTCCGCATAAGATAATATTGAATATCAGGTCACCACTTAGATTTCCATGAAAACATATCAGGCTCGGCGGTACCCAATCGATGGATCTGCGGGGAACTCAAAAATTAATGTCCTCTGTAAACGAAAACCTAACATTACCTGTATGGCAGAGAAGCGGGCAGTCAAACTGCCTTCAAAAAATGAACTGAAATGTAATATTACGCATTTAACGCGGAAATTACTCTTATGTGTGGATGTCGTTTATATATCAGCTAAAAATATTATTCTGTACAGGTGATTAAAGACAAAGGTTATTATAACATTTTGAAACTCTTAAAAAGATTTTTTGTTAGGTTTTGGGGACTAAAATTGCAGCTGTTAGGATCCACGTGAATAGGATTGACTGTATCTGGTTTTACTACGCGTGAAAGTCTTAATTTTTTAAGCGGTGTTAGGTCGTCGTTTGCAAGCAGCGCCACCTATCAATTGAGCAGAAAAGTGCGCAGCAAGCGACGAGCCGTTTTGTAATTGACTTATCGCAAGCTCCGCCCCCTTGCGTGATGTCGACCAACAAACAATAAGTTTTCTCCGGCAACGTGTTGTTTGTTGGGTAAAATGGCGGTTTGGAAACGAAGCTGTGTCAATAATGCTGCGTTCTAAATGGTCAGTTTAGCGTCACTCAAAATCCTGGCGATAGGTCAATTGCTATCGAGACAGATTCAACTTACAACCATTGAAAAGTCGATGTGGCTGTCATTAGAATTCAGTTTTCTGTTTATGCAAAGCACACTGATATACGCACACCGCACGACTCTCGACGTTGTCGATTTATGTTAGATATATTTGATTTATTCCTGCACCAGTTGCAGGTGCTCAGACCGTAGTTACAAACTTCATGTACGGTACCTCGCACACTGACCGTGACCATTATCTCCATTATAAACTGTGCGCTGTTCGAACGAGAACCGCGCTCTGATGTCCCCTTGAGGATGATACTGAGCGTCACAGAACAGGCAAACACTATGCCTACTCGCTGTTGGCGGGATTGCGGATATCCTACATGGGCATTGAAAAAGGTACCTAAATGCCATCAGCTTTCTGAGGAAAGTCGTGACCGTAAGAATATGGTTGCGATTCCTTTCGGGTATACAGTCCCTTAATTGTATAGTGATATGCCTGTTCAATTAAACTTATTTCTACTCTTTATACGTAACTTATTGGCGTGTCCGAAGGCGCGTGCTCTTAGATATGCTCTTTGGTTCCGTGGAGGATGGTAGCGGCATCGTTCATAACATTATCTTGAAGTTCGTGTAACTATACAGAGGTGTTTATATGCGTCATTGGCATATGATTGACAGTGGTTCGGGTTGTAGCGACTTAAAAGGATTCACTTATAGATAAGGAACTTCAAAAGGTTTACTTTTTCAACACAACGCAGATTTTTTGTTGTTTGCCCCAGGGTATGTAAAGCCTTTTTAGTTAAACAGATTCTAGCCCAGTCTTTTGTATGTTTTAAAACCCTAAAAACGGATGGTCCGGGAATACAGATTTACACAAAAATGATTTTTATAGAATCTTTTAACAATTGTGTATCTTTGGCTAATTAATGGGCCACGTCTTAAAAGTTCCATTTTGAGGTTTGCATAGCTCAATCTACTTTCAATCGACGAGATTTTCAAATACTTCAGTTTTGTGGCCAGTGTTTGGAAATCTGATTAAATTACACCGAAGCAAACAAAAATGCAAGTATTTTTGTAGAAGTGCTCGACAAATTTATTTCAAAGCTTTAGAATAATTGTCAAGATACATTCGAAACAGTTGAACCATACACTTATATCGATAGGCATTATCTTGGCAATGGTCTAATCTTTTTATTCCATATCGAACGCTAAATTGTTTCTCTCACTTCCATTCGTTTTTTCGAGTTCACGTTCTTGGTGTGACCACTAGATTGGAGCTAAAAATTTAAGTCAAATAAAAACCCAAGGTCTCCAGTAAAAGCTCGAAATTCCGACTTCCGAATCGAACATTTAGCCGTAAATTTGGCATCATTAAGTGCCAGTTGTTATCATGGGCGGCACACCACACGGGGCTTGGGAGGAGGGGCTAAAGCACTCACTTTTTTCAGTACTATGCCGCTCATGGTCTATAGGCGGTGCACCACTGGTGGGGGGTTTTCGCCCCCGCCCCCCACCCCCACTTTTTTCAGTGCTGCGCCTCCCATGGTTATGTACTTGAGTTCATACAACAGTAGAATAGACAATGACCCCTCCACCATCCTAAATTCGCCCGCGACATTCCGTGGCCGCTTGTGGTGAAAATAAATGATTTCATATAACTATATGTATGAAAGCTGGGTTACTTTAAAGTACTGCCATTCCAGGCTTGCGTCATACTATATCTTGCAAAAGAACAACCGATTAAAATTTTATGGTCTGATGCAACACAGTTTCATAAAATGATACGTACACAACTGACTTAAATTCAACAGACAGCTATTAATCTATTAATCTCTTGGTTAAATTTAAGAACTATGTCAAACTAAACTAAGATAAATTATTAGCGTGGTGATCAGGAAAATTTTCTGTTATTTTCTCTAAATATCAAGCATTTTCCTTGATTCCCGAAGTATATCCAAGAATAAAAGGCAAACACGGAGAAAATGTCAAACAGGTAAAATTGCGAGTACTACAGACTCGAACTCACGACATGAACCATAGTACACTCGAAGACAGGGCAGGAGCGGATTCAGCACTTTGAGTTGCTGGGGCAGGGCAAAGTATTAAGCCAGGATTTTCCCCGTAAGACGTTCGCAACTGCGAAATGAAATTAGGGATAAGTTAAGGGGGTCATGGCCCCCTTCCCCCGAATTCACCACTGTAGATTGAAAGAAACCTAACTCGAATTCGCACAAACGTAGGATTGAACATGTCGATAATTATTGAGTATTAATTTTGAGTACAAAAAGTACTCAACGTGTCCACATATTTATTTCGGTTATCAAGGTCTTATTGGTTTCAAATAAAATCTGAAAATGAGATTAAATTTCAAGTTCAAACTCGACTACACCAACATTGGAAAATAGTCATTTGTACATACTGGAGCCGATTTGAATTAATGACGTAAGACGAAATCCGGAATACGACATCATACACGCGCCAAGCACGAGCTTGAACTAATGTCGAGCAGAACAGGAATCTTTGTGAGTTCGGAGTTAACCTCGGTTGTTTTGTGCGTGCCTGACGCGTGTTTCAAGCAGGTCTTCATCGTCAAACATTGGCTGACGATTGGTGACAGGTACTGTCAGTAACTAATATCCTTCTTGAATATTAACTCTGAAGCTTTAGCATTAATGAGCATAAATAGACACTTTATTGCGATATAATTGACATTAAAGATGCTGTCTCATTAAAGTGTGAATTTGCAAATGAAAAATTACTTTGCAAACAACCACGGTTCTTCCAGTAAGCCGGAAACCATTCGAGCACCATTCTTTAACAGTGCTACGAAAGGTAGCTCATTATGGCTTCTTATTGGTTAAAGTAATGATACAGACGTCATTACACTCAATCATTCCCATTGGTTGAAATCTGGGAAACCCCTTTCAGTTTACTGTATTGTAATATGCCGGTGACAGGCTTTGACTTGGATAGTTGCAATTGATTAAAACGGTCAGTAATCGAAGTAAACAAAATCATGAAGGAAACCCCGATCCAGTGGCTTAAGCAAAAACCAGTACACCGCATAGAAGGTATGTGAACTGGTGGCGATGTGATTGGTACAAACTTCCGGCCAAGTATGCGCACTGATGCCAAAATATGGATTTCCATAGGTCGACCATCATGTTTCTACAGGGGCACTTTTCAATATAGGTGGCGCTGTGTCAGAAGGTGGAACCACTTACCATTACAATCTCGCAAAAGTTTTGTTTTGAGAGACTATTTTTATGTAAATGAGTATGGTAATATTTCATCGTTGCCCTAATGTAACAGATAAAGTCTCCAGTGAACATTAAAAATGTGTATTTCACCTCGTCACGCATACGTTTCAGTTCAGTTACACACGATAAGGCTCAATTTCATATAGGCAAAGGAAGAAAACACCCTTCTCCTAAGCCTGTCGCTAGCGAAGTGCCCGACACATACTGTCACGCCCGCATGTCCACGTAACAAAGGCGCACTTAGACGCAACAAAAACATTAGCATAAGAATAAATGAACAACAACTAAATAAGCATAAAAATAAATGTACCGTTGCTAACGTCCCGTCACACTAATAAAACAAGGCATAGTTTTTTTGTTTGTTTTTTTATTTTTCACCAACAAATAGCGATTGCGTAATATTTGTATTTACGGTGGTTTTCTATTAGTTCACATTTGTTTTAAGTGTATCAGTTGTGGTGTTTTCTTTAATGCCCATTTAGTTATTTTATTTTATGTACAGATCTTTTGTTTTTCTGATTATATTTGTAAACAGAGTTCTCCAGGGTGTCACAACGTTAAATATTAACGATTTAACGAGACATAGCAACTTTAAATAAGGCCGAAAATGATAACTGGTTTGGGTCCGCGTCTTACTTATCTCTAAGCATGCGTCTGAGACCTGACATCAGGTTGCATTAATGTATGGTTTCAGTTGCAGGAGCGGATCCAGGATTTTGAGTTAGGGGTGCAGGGTAAAGGAACAACCAGAATTTGGCCTCATGCGCTCGTCCAACCTAAAATGTAGGGATGTAGGGGTCTCGAATTTTTGGGTTTGCGGACCTTAATACTAAAAAAACGGTAAATGTTCGAGGCCTATGCATCGTGCATTCGCCCCCCGAGCCCCCTTGGGTGCGCGCATATGCTAGTCAGCAATTCGCACCCCGAACTGCAGGACTGTCTCTCGTCATCTGAATTCTACACATTTAGAACTTTTGTTCAAATCCTTTATACTTCCACACATCGATTATTGTGATATTGTATACAAGTCGGCCAATACTGGTGCACTCCAGCATTTGGAGAAGTTACAGTATCAAGCTACCTTACTCATAACCGAAGCTACAAGGGATCCAATAGTGTTAAGGTTTTGAATAGTCTCAAGTGGCCCAAACTGTCTACTCGACGCAATCTTCACATGAACACATTTACTTCAAAGTAATAAACAATGTCAACAACGTCTCTGTCAAAAAAGCATTTGATCTATACACTAGACAAGACCATAGTAGTAATTTGAGATCCTCCACCCCATATGTAATTCCTCCGTCATTTAGTCAGGCATTCAGAAGGTCTACAGTCATGATGTGCATCAACAACTGGAATTCTCTTCCAGTCTCTTTTATGGAAAGCAACTCATTTATGAGTATAAAAAATAATTTTAGAACTGTTTTTCATAATTTTGATAACTCAACACCCTTAACTCAATTCACCCTTCCCCGCGATAACAAAATAGCATTGTACAGATCAAGATGTGGTCTTTTCCTCAACTCTTCAAATGTCCCCTCATCGAATACATGTACCTGAGAGACTCACTCTTTCATGCACTCAATGAAAACCAATCAATTGTTAACGCTCTCAATTATTGTAACAATATCCCTACTAGACTTACGATATTATTGAATGGTAGTCCTAACCTTGACCTTGTTCTCAATGAATTCCTCCTAAGCAACGCAAGTAAATTTCTATGTACCGTTTATCAATATTGTTGCTTCTGATTTCCATAATGGCTATGTACATATTGTTGTTTTTATATATTCGTAATAGCATGTCTAAGTATTGGAATACTTACATGCATATTAGATACGACTTAATTACCTCTATGTATAGTAGTTTCATATATGATATAGTGCTTCGCGTTTTCTGGGTTTGTCATTATTTCTTTGTATGTTCTGTGTATTCTTCAATAAATATATATCACTTTAAAAAAAAACTGCCAACTGGTATCTGGGAGTATTTAGGGGGTGCATGGCCCCTTGCCTCCCCCCCCTCCCCCTAAATCCGCCACTGAGTTGGAACAATGGGTACAGTACACTGTACATCATGTCAGGTGTGGTTGTCTGACAAGGGGCAAGGAGGATTCAGACCCATTAAGTTGACCTCAGGTTACCTGGTTTGCTTTTTGAAAAGTGGACAACAAAAATATAAAATGCCGCACAGTTTTGTCTATGAGAGCATCAAATTTCAAAAAGTAACACAGACCAAAAGCAATTGTGCTATCACTGCATTATTGGAGCGCGGCTTCAAAATCTCTGGTGAGCTTCACCTATCCTTGTATTTGCAGAACATTCCGATTACCTCGTAACAGTCGCACTCGCACTGACAGGGCCGCCGGGTCAGAATAGAATGGTTGATGCACTTGTCGTTTAAAGAATTGGGCACTGTGGAAGTGCAAGACCAGTTCACATGCAGTTGGTATAACCAAACGAGAATAAGAACAAAAACTCACGTCGTACACTGAACCAACGGCTTAATGAGCTCACCCCAGCTGTCAGAGAGGCGGCGGTCGTCGGGTGTGTGCAAGACTGTCTGCCGCACATTGCACACAGATAAGATTCAACGAGAAGTCATCACCACCGTGGTGCAAGTATCTAACAAAAATAAGCAAACTGACAGCGGTACTCCCAACGCCTTACGGCATGGAAACGTAGCCCTGAAGAAGCCACCTGCTGTGAAGGCCGTCAAGCGGGAGAAGAAAATCTCGAGTACATACGGGTTGTTCACTCAGGACGTGGGCAGCAGTCTCATCGCGTCCGGTGCCATAATGTCGTTGCACGCGCTCGATCAAATTATGGGGAAAATTTCGAGAGACTTGTGCAAGGGAAATACTCAAGCTCCACAACAAGCCCCTCTTCATATACGTTTCCCAAAGCTTCCGAATAGGAAAAGACAGGGAGGAGACATGCATACAGCTTTGAGAGCCGAGAGGAGAAGAGAGCGGAAAAGGCAATCCAATTTTGTGAGGGATAACCGAGAATTCATGTTTCCAAAAACGTCTGTTAGTAATAAACGGCCGTCTCCTCCAAGAGAAACTTATCTTGTGTACCCAAGGAAACAGCGGCGTAGGGAGCTACCCCCAGGGACTGTCTTGATTACCGGAACTTCGTCAAGTAAACATCAACGTGAGACACGTTGCTTCCCAGATTTAACACCTCCTGAGCCTCAATCGCCGAAAATTGGCCCACGAAGTCCTGATTCGTGGTGGAATAAGTACGAGTCAACGTTAACGACACCGTCAGAAGGTGGAAATTCAATGGTCGTCGGTTCGATGCATACGATGGCGACCAGCTTGCTTGAGGAGAACCTCGTGTTACCCGCCAGTCCAATCGACCACCGGAGGGCCTCCATGTCTTACATGGAGACGTACTGGGAGAGAAAGCGACGCAGTTCGAGAGCGGTGCCCAGCCGACAGGTGACATTTGGCGCATCGCTTTATTCACGTGAGTATACATGTACATTGTATTGTTACTTCAAATGGCCAAGACCCAAAACTAACAACATCTTTGTTAATTCGTGGCTTATAATCGCCTGTTAAAGCGAAGTGGCTTTATCGTCGTTTTTTGACACCTGCAGATAAGCGGAATAGTTCCCTTAATCTCAGCAATCTCAATGCAACGCTCTAAATGGCGGAACAACGGGCATTTGCTAAATAATAGAGTAGTTATGGCATCGTCCTTTATTTTAGCAAAGGGCTGGCAGGCAACGGCTAGAGTTAGCGATGTGTAATAGAATAGAACACAGTCGGCATTGCATTATAGCTCTGTTCAAAGCTAATTCATCCAAGAAGTGTATCCCATCCACCACTCTCAGAATAACATGTTAGTTTTCCGTACAACCGACAAGCTTTATTTCACATTTGGCAAAATGTCGCTGCTCAAATTCTTGTGACGTGGCTAACAAAGAAACACAGCTATTTTGACGAAGACAATTAGACATGTTCAACATATAATGGCGGTAATAATTCAAATAATATTGGGTCAGCAGTTTTTAAACGAAGAAACTGGGACCAGCAGTACAGTACTTGACACAGTTATACATCGTAAAATTATCTAAAAATGTATTGAATGAAAACGGCTGCGTTTTAAAGTGGTTGTGCATTCTGTGAAGGGAATCAGGGATGCAAAACTGAGCAGCGAAGGGAAATAGAACTGTTTCATGAGAATCATGTGCGCATGTCTTGGCACGCCGCCGCAGCCGTAGTGAAGAATTTTTGTGTCAAATGCATAGTCGTCTACAATACTCAAGACGATTTTAACCCGGACCAAGTACATGTAGTCCAACAGGCGCGTGCCAGTTCCACAGGGGTGGATTACAGTCATTACTTGCCACGTGAGGAATAGACTGTTGAAATGTCTGTTCCACAGCCGTTGAACAAATGATTAAGGAGAGTGCCCCTCCGGACATTGTTCAACCTGTGTTCATGTGCTTATAGTGGAAGTGCGACTGGAGAAACTGGACAGGCTCTACTGCAAAGAGAAAAACCCGGAGATCATTAAATTGTTTGACGTGGGAAAAGAAATGATCGGCTGGGCAGACCCAAGACTACCCGACATTGAATTGTGCCACTGTCCGGAGTCATATGATAAAGGTACGGCTAAACCAGAGCCTGTGGGTGGTTTATTGTGGTTCCTCGAAAACATTACGCTTTTTTAAGATATCATTTTGTCTTTATGTTAAGCAACTTTAAAGCGTTTTCGTGAAAATCAAAAAAGTCCTGGCCCTCCTCGTGCAAATGGAGAACACTGGCAGGGGTGATCAGGTACAGTACTCAACCGGAAGTACATGTATCTCTCAAAGGAAGCTAGCGTGATCACGTGCATTCACGTAGTTTAGTGACACCTGCTTCCCGTTCAGTAACGTTAGGACCTCACTAAAAAGCAAGATTTCGCGAGATTACGCGAGATATTTCCTTATATTTTCAATGAGAGCACTTGATTTGGGCTAGATTTTAGCTAGGTCCTGGCGTAGGTCCTAGCGTTACTGAACGCACGCCAGAATCCCGGATGACTTTTATTAAATATCTTTATGACTGCAAGAGGGTATTGTCGGCTAAAAATGTTATTATTTGTTTGAAACGATCCGCAGAGCGGGTTCGAACCTATACTGCGAACTTCTTAAAGGAGAATGCCATCCTATTTAATTAGTCTTTTTGCCGTCTTAATTGGTTTATGTCCACATCGCCTCGCATACGGTCGACATACCTTGCGAGAGGTGTTGCGTTAACCTGTGAGGAAGGTGAGAAACGGTGCAGCCACATCAGTGGTTCATTTGCAGAGTGAATCCCGCTATGTTGCGGTGCATCGTTCCCGCTTGTCCGAACTATGCAGCTGCGAGGAAAGCGGGTATTTCGTTTTTTCGACTTCCTCGAGAGTTCGAAATGCTTAGGAAGTGGCTCGCAGTAGTGAAGAATGGAAATTTCGATGTAAATAGCAAGTATGAGGTCGTGTAACATCTCCGTGTCTGTGCCCTGGAGTTGTCGACAGTGCGTGACGAATGCCGGCTTACCAAATAATTATCCATACTTTCCGTTGTCTGAGCTAATTGTTCACGGCGCCTCTCTAGTATTTCACTGTATTCCGGTTCGAACTAATAGCCTGTGAAACCTAACAATCCACCTGCGAAGTCTTTGTCCGGTTGAGCTCTCGTCTAGGGATTGCGAGTTGCCATGTTCATGTTTATTACTGAGCGTTCTGTTTCAAAATGAGTTATTCTCACTCTAACCAATACTTATATAAAACTGAAACAAAGTCTGTCTCATTAGATGCAATTTGTAATGTCTTTGTTGTGCTCGTGAATGCAAATGATTTGAGAAGCCAGCAA
Source organism: Phoronis australis (assembly GCA_002633005.1). NCBI lineage: Eukaryota > Metazoa > Phoronida > Phoronidae > Phoronis > Phoronis australis. The sequence continues at coordinate 459,230 of NMRA01000277.1, forward strand.
TGAATAAATCACTGCGTTACCGGCTTTAGGTGCAATAAACTAATTGACGGCGCACCGAGGCCGTGTGAGCGCAAGGTAATTCAGTGTTTGCTGATAGAAACTGTTGTGAAACCATATTTCGATTTTCTATACCACGGCCAGGTGTTAGGTGAAACTTTATTTACAATTGCATTATTCAAATAATGATTGTCACTGTACAACTTCTGCCCTGACGGTTCTGTTACCTGAATTCGCGGCCCCCGACGTAGATTTGCAGTTTGGTGGCTAATTCAATCAACAACATAATCAAGTGCACATTACTTCTTTGGCTCACTAGTATAGCATTTTCTTGACTGGAAGTTTAGTTTCCAACTTTGGCTGGTTTACGTTCGTGATGTCTTCAGTGCGGGCCTGATCGATTTCCGAGCCGCTGGCCGGGATAACGAGTCAGTCCGGCCGCGACGGGCCTGATCGGGCTCCGAGCTACGTTGGCCAGGATAACAAGCGTTTTGTGTGTTTAGAAATCAAAAAATCACAAGTCTAAACAACACAGATCTAGGTTCTCCTGTATGTTCTTCACGGAAAAATACAGACCCCAAACTCCTGCTACGGAACTTATTAGCCTGTCGAACTTTGTAGGCTACGGTGTGTCCAAATACCAATAAATCCGTAACAGCGAAATAAAACAACACGTTTTTATAAGAACTCGGTGTATTTTTAAGGGTTTTAAATCGAAGTTCGACGATTTATTGCTGTTAAACGATGAATTCAAGCGATAAGCTGACACCAGTAACCCGTGTTGTGAACTGCTGAACAGACTGCGTGTGAAACCAATTACGTCATTAGATAATGTCAACACCTCCGTCTGCCGTCAGGTGTCAGGTAACGCAACCGTACGTGCTATTATCGAGTAGAACAACTCGATCTAAATTGATACAAAATAGGTTGTTTTTTGGGTGACATGCCCTTTAAGGTTGCGTAGGACCTTAAAGACAGAGATCTACATGTATGTATTTCGCCAAAAATTTCCAACACTATAAATTTTAACTCATTAAAAATATACTTTTTTCTGAACGAAGAAAGCTACCATTTTTAAATCGTGTGTTCGCTTCTTGCCAGGGCAATTGGTGGCAGATTGGCCTCTTTGGAAATGCGCTGGCACATACCGTAAACGTTCGGGTTAGCGCCCATGCCCACTTAATTGCCCATCCTCTACATTAGTGGTTTTTTCGATTTAACCTCCCACTGCTCGGTTAACAGCCCTTGTGCGATTTTTGAAAATTTCCACTTAAACGCCCACCTCTCGGTTATGCGCCCATCCCCGATTTTTGATGATTACCCGAGATCTTGACAAGCGTCTAGCAATTCGATATTTGAGCTAACCCGACCATCATTGGCGTACAGCACGTGGAGTGAGCACTGAGCATAAAATTAAGAATGCAAAATAACTCCATCATCATGGCCAGTATGCTGATTTCTAAGGCCATTCAGTACGACACGCGGCACGCTGTATGTTAGCTAGGCATGAATTATGAGGGGTTTCCATTTCAGATTCCGCCATCAATACTAACATAAAGTCCGTACTTGTCCCTGTGGTTCAAAAAGAGCACCTCGTGAAGTGAGTTACGTGTTTGCCTTTTTCACGAATACATGTAGCGAGTGTATTTGCCTGCAGAACCTGTGCAAAGTCAGTCTTTGCTGTTACGTGCGGCATACATGTACGTGTTCATGTACATCTTTGATTAATCTGATCAAAATGCTTCTCCGGCAAATGAAAATAACGCCTTGCAAACTTTCAGTACAGAACACTGTAAAGACCAGTTGCCTCAAACGTACAATGTTCGTTTTACCGGTCGGCTACAGCGTGGATATTTTAATTGCTCCCTTTCAGACTAGAATGTCCCAAAAGGGACGAAGCTCACAAGGCCAATCATGACAGCAGGAAGTTGCTGCCGTTCAAACGACCTCGTCAAGAATTTAAAAAGCTCGTCAAGAAGCTACAGATCAAAAGCAGGTATATTTTGGTTGATTCGTTAGCGGGCACTCTTTACGTTCACAAACTTGGAAGAAAGGGTGATTTTCGTCGTGTCGCTAAATTATAAACAGCTCGTAATCTTCAGCCATGTTTGTAATAACCGTATTTTATTTTCAGTTTTAAAAGCTGTTTTTAAAAAGTGGGCTGATTTTTCACAGAAATCTCAGTACACATGGCGGCAGTTAAGTGGGGTTCACATAATGGAAGAATCTGCAGTCACTAACTGTGGTGGCCATTTTAGGTAGCGACGCATCACCCAAAACATTATATTAAAGTTGATAAAATTTGAACATATTTATAGTCGACTGCCGCGAAAAGTACAGTACGTGCACGTCCTAGACTGGCTAATTCGCTGTCCATAATTTAATCAACTTCGATATAATCAAGAAATATCATCGCCGTGTAGAGTAATTTATACATGTATTCCACGAATTCTGTCTGCAGATTTAGACGCATACATGTACACATGCGTTCACGTCGAGAGATCCCTACTCGGCTAGAGCACGATATAGCCATGAAAGTTCTTGAAGTCGAAACTATGCCTGTTATCATAAACAAATATTGTACCAAACCGAAACAAGGAAATAGAGTGTAATGACAGACAGTAATTACGCACTACATGATTATTTCCTGTGTGCTTCGCTAGGTTGAATGACTGTTTTGCTGCAAGTCCAACTAGCTTGACTACAGGTGTACATTTCAAGATAGGCGTACATGTACACTCGGTCCCAGCAACATATTCTGATGCAACCTCATCTGTGGCTCCCTCTCGGTTCTAGCCCACCGTGTCAATATTTTGAGAATGTACATGTACACGTAGTGAGTGATATGTCAGTGTGACTGATAGGATTCCGTTATTACAGTTAAGCTACATGTACATGTACGAGATCAACTGTGTAAGGTTTTTCGCTGCATGCAAGCTATCAGTGTGTGTAAAACGTAATCAGTTGCTCGTGTGTGTCTCTGCATATATGGATGTTCATGTCAATGTGAGTAACCCTTGAAAATGCCAATAGTTCGCCAAATTCAGAGCTTCGTAACTCAAGTGGTTAATTGGAAACTAGTGTCACTTTCGTATACTTTGACTTGTGCGCTGGCTCCATAACAATCTTAAGAATCAATTAATTGTATTGTTGCGTTGATAATGTATTTACGTGATAGCTATTAGTTTGCATAGGCGCCACGTGTTGGTCATATCACCTGACCGATAATTTAAGTCTGAAAAGACCCCGGTTGGACAGAGAACTCTGTGACCAGCATGTGGCGTTTATGGTGACTTAAAGGCGAAATCAACCTTTTTTCATGTCATTTTTAGCAATAATAGGATTCGTTGATTATCCCAGAAATATTTTTCACTTATTTACAGATTTTCGTAAATTAATTAATTCTTTGTCGTCTACTCCGGAAGTGACGTTTTGGGAGGCAAGAATTTCGCGCCAATTTCTTTTCATACAGTCTGATTGTGAGAGCAGTCGAGTCAGTCATTGTTCTACCTCGGTTGTGATAAGTTCGAAGGTCGTTTGCTTTTGTTTACGAATCAGTCAACATGACACGCTGTTGCTGCCTACCGAGATGTACTCTTCATCGTTTCAAGTACAGAGGAAGAACTGTCCCACTTGCCCGAGTGTCCCGCGACACACTCCCGATGATGACTTGAGTACCCAAACTGCTTACATCCCGCCGTGCGACTCCCTCGTCACACATGTGGCACCTTCTAAATAGCTCCAATACAAGTCCACAATAAACCTATCAAACTTAGGTTCACCGATCTGTTCACTGGGTGTCAAACTTGGCTTGTATTCACTCCCACTACTCAACATTGCTGCAGGGCTGCTTACAGGCTCTGTCCTAGAGACAACAGCACACGGGGAATCACAGCTAGTTCCTGGAATTGCAGGCAATGGGGGTACGTTCGGAGGCATGGGTGACAGTAGATAAAGTGCCTCCAGTCACTGTTTATAGTGGCTACAGCTCGCGAGGCTTCTCGCTTCAAAAACGCACTTCTCGGGGTTGGCGATGGGGCACTGCCGGGAATCAACAGCGACGGTATGGAACCCTTCTTCAGGCGTTGTTTCGCAGGGACCTTCATCAATTCAGCGTACATACATGTATCTCTGTCGTAATCTGACGGCTGAAAATGCTTGACACTGCTTTGTACGGTGCATGAACGGGTAGCGCTGCGTTCTTCACACGAACGAGCTAGCCAAGTACGGCCAAGCGTGTCATCCTTCGGAAAGCGATGCAAGGTACCCAAAGCGTGTGTGAGACGATAATGAGTACTGTACATCCTGGTACGCAGCAACAGCGTGGCATGTTGACTGACTCGTAAACAAAAGCAAACGACGACCGAACTTATAACATCCGAGGTAGAACAATGACTGACTTGACAGCTCTCACCGTCTGACTGTATGAAAAAAATTGGCGCGAAATTCTTGTCTCCCAAAACGTCACTTCCGGAGTGGAGGACGAGAAATTAATTAAATTATGAAAAGCTGTAATTAAATGAAAAATATGTCTGGGATAATCAACAGTATACATGAAAACGTAAATGAAATGAAAACGGAAAGATGAGTTAAAAGCTGTAACGACATTTTTGAGAGTTCTTTCGTAATAAAGACCTTTAATATATCGAGCAATTAAATTTCGTTATGTCATTGATATCTTGCTATGAATATGTCTTCTTTCTTACATGTTAGTAGAGATGATTACGTGGTACACTCAACGGCACGGTGGTTTAACTTTGAATTTTGTATGCTTTATAAGATAATGTAATTTCCCATAGATAAATCTGATAGTTTGAGCTTATTTGGCTAAATCCGACGGGATGTCAACAAATATCTTCAAAATAGCGGCAGCAATGACAACTGTACATATAAATGAATCAACAGTTTCAAACCTGTTTCATATCTATACCGTATTAGGACTGGCAGACCACGCACAATCAATAAGACAAGACGTTTCATATACCACCACGAGCCCATCATCAGAGACAACCTCGATTTGGTCATAAAGTTCTTAGCGCAGCAAGTCAAGGTCAAATGTTTGTCGACACAAGTGGACGCCCTGTGTACACTTGGAGAATTATTGCAGACAAAAATACGACTTCGTGATATTGTGAGTTTTTGGTTCACAGTCAGGTTCCATTTGTGAAAACCGATTTTGATTTAGTAAAGGGATTCGGTGGGTTGAATTGAGCAATGCATCGTCAATGACTTTGCTTGTTATTTCTCATGCACAAAACTAGCCAGGAAATCCGTAAGAAGGAGAGTCGGGCGGTGAGGTTGAAAATGCTGGCGGTCGAAATGCCTGTGACGAACAAAGAGCAGTGAGGACTAGTTATCATTTGATAAGGCCGCAAGAAGGCCAAACGAACCAAATACCAAATATCTTTAGTTTTTCATTTGATGCGCATGTGCACCAATGTCTTTGTCGTCGTACCTATTGAGAGTGACTTCACCGACGACTACATCGCACTCAAGATTACTTCTTTTCAGCATCTCAGGAAGATTTGTCTGAGACTGGTTGAGCGTGCAGTCAGCCAGCACGCGGAGGTCAAAGCAGAGAGCAGCGGCGCCTTGGCAGTGTTGACGTCTGTGGTCGAGCCGTGTATTATGGTTGAGCTTCTCGTGAACACTGGCAGGCAGTACATGTATGTTTCCCTGTTCAGGCGCAATCCATTTTCCTTCATTCATTTGACTAATAGAACTATTTTGCTTTGACTAGGATGCTTACACTGTAACTTACATGTACAGTAATATATTGTGCTTCATTAACATGAATTCTTGCTCTTAAAGTCTCGACTAATTCTGTAAGATGGTTCCATTCTCTGCAGGCAAACATTTCTCACGGGAAATGGATCCACATTCGTAAGTTATGGCAAAACGCCAGCTTTCAGAGACTAAGGTCTCTTCATACGTCCAAATTTTGTCTCAGAACATGCAACTTGGAGATGCATTACCGAAAAGTGCCACGTGACCATCGTGTCTGGTAATGACGTCACGGGAAAGTCGAGAATGTTCAGCCAGAGAGCATATTGTCAGAAAGGTTCAAGCGTCCAACTTCCCTACTCATCATTTTATTACGTTCTTAACCAAGTTCTCATTCTTTTAACGATGGAATACATGCGCTCACCCAGCCAAAAAATTGGGGGGGCTCTAATTTTTGAGAATGTGAACCATTTACTAAAAAATAAAAATATGGGATACGTTCAGTGCTATGAATTGTGCATTCTCCGAATTTTGATAGTTCGTGCCTTTTTAGTGGACTTTTGTCTCTTTATCTACCTTTTCAGACTTTTTGTTTCTCTGAGGCGGACCTTTTTGCCCACTTCGCCAAATGGGGGGCTCGTTCGAGCCCCACCCCCTCGGGTGCGCGCATGGAATATAGGCGACTTTGTTTGTCTAGAAGTTATGTATATGTCTTCCATCTCACAGACGCCGCAGGCCAAAAGCTATGTGTGAGCTGTCTCGTATCATGGAGCGAATTATCATTCAAATAAGACCAAGTATCCTCTTCAAGCAGCCCCGACTCACGTACCTCACGCTGAGAACATTGGTGACTTTTTTGGAAGATGGCCCGGAGGACACCAGGTACTATACACGTCACACGGAAAGTTGCAAACAGCTTTCAGCCGTAAACGATAGCAAACTATGTATTTGATCAACAAACTTCTGAATATTCACCAATTGTTATCAAGTTTGTTCATGGCCTGCGTTAACTTAACATCGTTGTGGTTTTTCCGTTTAGGACTCGCGCTGAGCAGGTACTCAGCTATTTCATGGGCAACCCAGACTTTTTTGAATTGCTTCGTCGACATCTTGCGGGAAACTTCCGGGACACGTTGTACAGGGCCTGCAAGTCGATACACCTGGCCATTAAGGAGGTGCGTACTCACTGAAAATAGGCTATGATATGTTTGTTCAGTAACGTATGCTGACAAATCTTGCTTATGGATGTGTACGCAGCACACTTATTGACAAACTTCCTGATAAGGCAAAAAAGCAAAGTTGAATCTTGTCCCAACCCCGCCAATTCATCATTTTGAGACCTAGTGCTCATCGACTAAAGAACGCTGTCGCGCATCACTTTCAGCCGAGGTAGGGTAATCAATCTTTGAAATGTCAAGGTTTGTCAAGCGATGAGTAGAGAAAAAACAAATCCTGCGTCATGTTTCCTCGTCTAGGCGGGTTCCCTTATTAAAAATTTAGCAACTGGGCGACTAAAGAACACCAACCTCGCCACCAAAACGATTTTCAAAACAAAAAGAATACGAACCTGAACCAACTGTGCTTATATTATTTTCCGAAATTGTAGGTAACAAATTTACTTACGTCTGCCGGCGTGTAATGTGAAAGATATCAACGAATATCTCGACCATTAGTTGTGGCATGCACCGTACAGGTATTCAAGCTGTTCCTCTGCGGTGTTCTTTGGTAATACCATTCCAATGCTGTTCCACACCTTGTGCTATTTGTTGGATAACAAAAAAAATGCAAAAAGTGTAAAATCATCCGACCGAAACACAATGACTGGTCCTTACTCTTATAAATACTTGTACATGTACAGCGTCCCGACTTGCAATGCGATGCACGTCCGAGAGTTTTGTAGTAATAATATATTTATTTTTTCTCTCTTCGTTTGACGAACAATTCTTATTTTTGTAAATGCCCAGGTCTCGATTGGACTTTCAACGAGGCAGTCCTCCATATTCAAGGTTATTGCATATTTTTGTTTGGGAATTTTCACCATTATCCAATCGCTAATTATCGAACACAGTATTCTGACGATGCGGTTTCCTTAGGGTAATCCGATGAGTCTCTACTACGACAAAGACCTCGAACAGCATAAGGAGGGACACCACAAATCGAAATCAACAAGTGACGAAGCGTTTTCGGATTGTGATAAAGAGTGTCGGAGGTACCGGGTTCACCAGGACAGTTCTTCGACGGGCACGAGCGGATCAAGTGTTGGCGTAGAGAAATCTTTAAGCAAGAGTTTATCTGTTTGGGAAGCATAGAATACTTTGCAACATACCACTGCAAGAATTTAAAGGTAGAACACAACCATTCGCGCATGCACGAGATCAAACATAGATCTCCGAGTCATTCGGAGTTATCACTGAATGCGAGCGCTCGAACCGCAACTTTTCACGAGTACGGCGATGACTCGTGGTTGGCGGGGATGCCTTGTTGCTCATATCTTATAAAATGCAATTTACGGTTCTGGCGGATGATTTGGTGCTCGTGGGTTTGGTTGTGCGTTACCCTTGAACTTGTCGTTAGCTTCTTCAATTTCTAATAACAATAAAAACGGTAAATAACATTTTAGACTACTAGAAATGTTTATGTAGACATTGCTCATTTCTTACAGTATTTTGTGCAGTGTTTTAGCTGCTTTTCATGGTACTGATTGGGATATTTTGATATCATTCATATTGTTTTGTCCATATTGTACCATTTATGCAAAGCTATTTATTTTACAAATTTAAATTTGTATGAAACATTTCAAAATTGTCTTATTGTATTTTGTTTTAAGTATTCAACCGTTTCTTGTTAGGCTAATAAACTGATACCAAAACAGAATCGAACAGTTAGATAATAAAAAGTAAGAGAACACGCAAAATTCTCTAAAACTGATGCAATCAACAGAAACAAAAGAAAAGCCCTGAACCATGCTGATTCCATCACTGCGGTAACGTACACTGTACTGATTCTGAAACCGTGAGGTCACGGTGTTTATAACTTGTCATGTCGTGAACACATCCACTAGCACAAGAAAATGTAGGAACACCACATTTATCCACCTTCACTCTTATCAGGCTTCTATTGTGAGTCAGCATGCGTGAATAATTGGCTGATAAGCCACCTCTAGAACTACTTTTGGCTGAATGGATGACCAGGCCATAAAATGATAATTAGCCAAGACCAGTTACTAATGCAACAAAGAATGATGTGGTAGCATCACGTAGCCTTAGTGGAAAGTGGTATACTGTATTGGCTCTAATAAACGCTTAGAAAAATTCATTTCACGGGGAGGAGACGCTTATTGTAGCCTACGGCAGTTGAAACCCGGTTTCCCAAACGGGTGAAATCGGAAGCTAGAATTCATCAAATTTACGCTCTGTGACGTATTTGTAGCCTATGACAGTCTTTCTACAAAATTGTGGTGCATTGCCATCAACTTCCGTTGTTAAATTACGATAATTTTTCAAAAAGTTTTGCTCATCACAGGGCGAAAACTTGCCGACAGATGCGTCGCTGAATCGCGATCGTCAATAGTAAGACTTGAACTCTTGAATAAAAATATAGTTTCCACTCAACAAATTACCTGAAATCTCCCTTATGTTTTACAATTTTTGAAGTACATGTGGAGTCCAGATTAATTGCGATTAAGTCCAAATCTGCACTACATCGTACCCCACAACACGAGAAAATCTCTGGATGAACACACATGTTGTTGTCACGTGATGTTTGTTTTGAAGTTCATCTGCGTATGAGAGTGAGTGCCAGAGCGTGCGTGTGTGGGTCATCGACGATAGACTTTTTTGTTACAAAAGGCGGAGGATTATGCAAGAAAATGGCGTTTAGTAGATTGTTTTTTCATTTAAACGGCTGCAACGTGTAAGGTGAGTGCTGGTTAACTCACAGGTTTTGTGTGCACAGGCCGACGGTCGTTAGCTCTACCGTGGAGTATTAATAGTGCAAGGCTCGATCTACATGTTGCGGACGAAGTGAACTACCCGGGCTGTGTGAAATTTCTGGGTCTAACGGAGACACTGACGCAGTGGTCAGTCAGCTTGCTGTATCAAGACTATAGTCAAAATCCAAATTCGTTTTATCATGTCCCTGTCAATAATAACGGCATGCTAAAGTTTCTTAATTTTCGTACTTCAGGAACATAACAATCACGTGTTTTGTACACATGCGCGCACGCCGCAGATCACATCTCGGAAATTGCCGATTTGACGGATGACAATGAATGAGCACAATGAAATTATACAACTTCGTTTTACAGCTTGTAAGATTCATAATAAACGTATTTTGAAAATTGCAATGCATGTGTTCCAAAATCTAAATAACTTGGGTCCTATATTTTTGTATTCGTGCGCGCCGATTGAAAGTAATCGTGAGTGTTGCTGTGTTGCAAAATCTCTTATCCTGGGCCGATTTGAAAAATTCAAAGTTGTACTCATATTTGTTTTTGCTCCTCTTTTCAAATATTACAGTAAAAACTACTTGTAGCTCTCTGCATAAAAAGTACAGTCTGCTAGGTAGATTGTAATCAGCTGATCATATCCGCATGAGCGAAGCCAATTATCCTCTCTCGTGACTCGATGAATAGAGCAGCTTGGCGGCATCCTTCTGATTGTGAGCCGATCGCGACTCAGCCAAGGTGGATAAATACGGTCTAGTTCAAATTTCCATACCCCACCGTTTACCTTGTCGAGCGGGGTTAGGACCAATCTTATTTAGTGGGACTGTTCATAGCGTGCTGAAACTTTTTGATTGGTGTGGATGCTTATACAACTTTCAGTTCATACTGATGGACAACATTCGTTTTATATAAAAACAAACATACAAGCAAGCAGCAGTTAGCTAGTTGCGTTGTTCATAGACCTACAGCTGTACAGTGTCAGACGTATTTTGTGTAAACGTTGCACATCGTATTAGGACAGTTCCTCATGGCGTTTAAACAATACATGTACGCTAAATCATGCAGAAGTCAACGAAACGGCTGGAATTTGAATGAACTATGAACATGCAATATTCGTCTGAAATTCTCTGAACAGAAATGCGATTGTCTTCACGCAGTGTCAATATAAACACACTGAAAGCTACTTCAACAATTGGTTTGTTAGTCTTGGCGATTACGGTCATGCATCTGATGTAGGCCTACATGTAAGTACCTCAAAAATGAGTCACTGTTTTCCAACTAAAAACAAAATTGAGGATACATGTACCGTATGTCACACAGCACTAGGGATGCCTCGAAAGTCACGTGATACGTCTGCTGTATCTTAAAATGATAATAATAGGGGATCTTGACACGACGTCATCGTTGATCCCGGGCATGACCTCTTACTGATTTCCAAGAAATGACTCAAAAGCAAGATGCGTCGGTATGAAGTCTGACGTACAAGTGTGAGTCACCCAGACGGTATATCCTGCAGATTAATATACTGTTCGGTACTTCAGAGTTAAATTAGTAGAGTCATCTTCTTAATGATTGTCGAGTCAGCTCACTATAATTCCCGTTGCTCCTAATTATTTTCTTCCTAAATTCCCAGTTTAGATAACAACCAATGCAATGCCTTCATTTCACAATTCTTCTCTTGAAACTGAAATTACACAAAAAGAATTGACAGGTCAAGGAAAACGCTATACAATAGTAGACTTACTACATTTCATTAGTGTGGTAACAAAATATCGCAGACATCATCTAGTGTAAAGAACACGCCAGATAATGAAATCGTTGGATCCGCTTCAAAAAAAACCACAATAAAATCCAGAGGAAGGCCGATACACAGTAAATTAAAGCCACTTTTGTGGCCACTTCAGACCTACTGATTAGCTCCACTGAGAAAGTAATAATTTGAAGCCGTGGCGTCGGCAATAGGTTGACCCGTCAAAGCGGATATGACTGGGCCCTTTTACCTGTCCACTATACATGTATCTACCAATGCTATTAAAACCCGTCGAGATTCACTTTCAAACTTCGCAACAGGAGTCACAGTTTTACACCAGCCTGTGTCAGCACCTGTTCACTGTATCTGTGTGTGTGATAATTTACATTATAGTACTTGGTGGGTGGTCTTTTCCCACAGTTTCCGTGTAATTTGCTGAAAGCATGCACTGTGTACATGTAGGTCATGCTTGCCCGTTAGTAGCAGACTTTGAAAGGGGTTTTCAATTTTCTTTCAAACTTTTGAGGGTTGCGGAGGGTTACAAAAATTATTTTGGTTCAGAGAACTGGGGCCCGTTCCAACAAAACTGACTTAGCTAAGACAAATCTTAAATTTTAGAAAATTTTACGATAAAACTTCAATTTGTCTCGAGACCGTTTCAAGAAAGAGATCTTAAGTTTGAATTAAGTTTTTGATAAAAGTTTTGTCTTAATTTTAACAATCTTACCGTATGTGGAAGTTTCAAAGCATGGAAGTTAAGACAAAAATGAACTTAAGTCAGTTTCTTGGAACGGGCCCCAGGACTGGAAAGTCGTTTTTAGTATCTGTTAGGCTAAAACCGGGTTTGGTACAGTGCTGCAGTGGTAAAATTTGAGGTAAGTAGGCACCCAAAGCCCACCTTATCACCTTGAGCACTGAACGTAACTTAAGGTGCATAGGAGCTACAGGTAAGTTCATGCACCAAACGGTGTTTGGCGGCATCTACGTGCGCCTACGCCCCACTACAGCACTGGTTTGGTATCCTTTCAAGCAGGAACAGTGGTAGAGTGAAACCATGACTTCACGGATCACCGCAGTCAAGCGAATTCTTGCACTGAGGGGTTGTTTTGACAGTAGGTGGACTTAGGAATATCGATCTGGAAACTATCGCGTATGTTGTAGACTTAGTCGTCACTCGTGCAAGAACACGTTCTCAGTACCGAATGCCCTAGCATCGTCACAGTCCTTACCTGATGTCCCTTGATTGGTCATGAAAATAGCATGTATGAGTGAGCCAAGACCCGGGAAAGTCAAGAACAACAATTCCCAGACGTCCATGTGAGCTCCTTTGTTTCTTTGCGTACCGATGAACATGGCCATTGATCCTATGAGCAACCGCATTTGGATAAGCGCCACTACTGACACCGCTGCAGAAAGTGACGAACCATTGGCCCCGGGATGCTCCTCTAGCTCTATTGAGATGGTCCGTGATACCACTGAGTTTGTTTTCGATATCACCAGGCAGGATAGTGTTAACAGTGTAGTCATCCTTCACTTCCAAATTTTGCCAATGTATGCCCGCACCTCTTCCCCACCGATTTATGATTACAATCTTCCCCCTGACTTGACCTAAAGTAGGAGTGTGAGCGGATAACCAAAACCGATGGGAGCCATGTCGCGACACGTAACCTTTAAAGGTGCTCTCAAAACTCTCGGTGTTACCTTCGGAATCATGCTCTGGTTTTACGCTCATCAAAATAGTTTCTGTTGGATTTTTCTCCAAAAAGTTTATCGCCGACGTCAGAACATCATAAAAACTTGCATGCTGGTACTTCACGCCGTGATGGATTTCAAAACGGTCATAAAAGTGGCGACAACGGATGTCAACAAAACGGATGCCTGCCACAAACTGCAGGAACAGACTCATTGTTTGGCAAGCTATTAGACTCCCTCCATGGAAAGACATAGACTGGTGTGTCCCTGGAATGGACATGTCCGCTAGACTTCTGGAGTCGGGAATTCCACTCATCCAGTTGGACCAGTCTTCATCTATTCGTTCGCCCGTAAAGTAAGACTCCGGACCGCTGAGTTCGGCTCCCATGTTCTTTCTCAGGAAGAAACAAAGTCGCTTGTGTTGCAAATTCTGTGCTGTCTCCTCAATTTAAAGTTGGCCTCGATAGAGTTTCAGCACCAGTTTCGAATCGTGCGGAAAACTGTGTCTAACGATTTATAACCACAGATTAAAGTAGGCCTTTACCCTTCGTAAAATAGAAGTGATGTTCTACCGAGAGTTGAGTTTAAACCTTATGACCTTAGGTGTTATTTTTTCAGAAGTAAGTACATGTAGGAGGTAATAAGGGGGAGGGGTGAATCATTACACTCTTTCATAGTGCTACGAAAGGTAGTATGGCGACCAAATTTGATTTGAGCAGTTGCAATTTATTAAAACAAGCAGTGATCGAAGTAAAGAAAATCAAGGGAACCCAGAGGCTTAAGCTCAAACAAGCTAGTGCATAAAGGTGTGTGCAAGTGGTGGCGATGTGATTGGTATACTTCCAACCACGGCATGCGCATTGATGCCCACACACGGAACTCGTCTGCTGTCGTTCATCAGGCTTCCACAGGGCCACTTTTCACTGTAGGTGGCTCTGTGTCAGATGACAGATTTTTTTCGCATAAACATTAGCCACATTAGCGCTTCTCTGATGTCCAGCGAGGAAATGAAACTTAGGTACAGCGTGCTTAAAGAATGAGCGAATTTTCACGAACACCAATAACGCAACGCCTCGATTGCCAAATTTATAAGACCATAATGGAGGAGGACTGATGTTGTGATTAGTTGTCCCAATGCTGTGCTGTACAGGTGTGGACATGTATCGACCAATAAATACTCGAATTTTAGATCAGCTAATTATCATTTCGTAAAATAGTGTTTACGGTTGTTCTACATGTAATTTGATCAATGTTTTTGATGTTTTAATAAGCATTTTAAGATACCACCGAAACTGCTGTCAAATCGTTGTTTGTGAATTAGTGGATCGGCTTTTGTTATCTTATCTCCATGTACTTGAACGTGTACCTGTAGGTCTCTTTCTTTATGCACGGGGGTCTATCTACACTTATCTCGATGACCTGTTTGAGAGCACAAACTCACACCCACTGATTGACTCATATCGCACACTTTGATGAATATTTGAGAGTACTGGTATGGCAAACGGGCAAATTTCCCAATGAGTCATCAAATATACATACATGTACCGCCGTACGGGAATTCCACTTTCAAGGTGACTAGACGTATCGCGCAATAGCAAAATCCCAGCAAACGGGATTTCCCTGTCCGTGGCGACAGACCCAGTTTCAGACAACAGTGTGCGCTCCCTGTGCGGTTGAAGACACGAATTGCGCAACCTAAGTCGGAACCCCCTAGCAGTGTCATAATCGTCGCAAACACGTCACTTTTGAAGCTTTTTCGGTTTTCAGCGAATTCACAAAGTAATTTGCCACTATAAAATGAACACGCTCCTTAGAAAAACTTACATGTAGCTACATGTAGCCATTTCTTAATGTCCAAAAGGTACAGCAGTTATTCCAGTCTGTTGTCAGAAGAGGTAAGTTATAGTCAGCACTTTTAAGATTTGGTTCTAGCACGCTACGTTTTTGTCGTCTGCATACACTTTTACTTCTTGCAATCTGTTATGATTACGATTATCAATTAACCCTGAAACGTCTGTTAACTATCGGTGGTAATTGTCAATATTCGTAAAATTATTATTCAAAAATGCAATATTCTCACATCGTACTTTTTATTGCTGCAGTATACCCAAAATAATTCTTTTACGGTCAGAGCTGCTGGTATGCTGGTTCTTAGGGATGATTCTCACAAACTTTTAAACCCTTATTTTGTAGTGTATGGCTGAAGAAAAGGTTCCATTGTTTGTGTATCTTGCAACGGAAAATATCGACCCTAATCCTCAAATAAAAAGCAAATTAGCACCATTTTGCATAAATGACAGGAAAAAAACCAACGGCACTAGCAATGGGCTTTGACCATACGCCGGTAGAACTCTTGTCTGCTGCAGAACACAACTGGTGCTCGTTTAAGTCTTAACTCGGGAGCTCCTTGCGACGAAACTGGTAGTGAGCCTGGTCAACTGTTCCCGTGACAGTGTAAGCATTCAGCGTGGTCAGAGTGACGCTATTGAAGCTACATGTACGTGGGACCAATTTTTGCCAACGTAGAAACATCGCATCTCAGAAATGGCTAAATCAGTGGAGTCACATGAAACTTCCCGATACCATGCGATATACACTGTTCTACAAAACTTTTCTAGGAATACGGTTTCTAAAATATCTCCCTTTTGCATGAGACCTATCAAAAATTATATAATGATGTGATTTTCCGAGAAAGGCGCAGTTGCATAGAACAACAACGAAACGATTATTTAGAAAACTGTGACAACGCTTTTAGATTTGATGTATATCATACGACATTTGGTAATGTGTTTTATCATGTCGCTTTGCTATAAAAATGTGCCTAAAATTATAAGTACTTTTTCTTAGAGAGTGATTTACATGTAAAAAGTGGTAGATACATGTAGCATGGACGGCGCAGCACTAAAATAAGTGGGGGCTACATGTGTAGCACCTCAGCCCCCGTGGATAGATATAAAGACAAAGGCAGATTTCTGCGAATTTTTCTACTTTCATAAAATAGAATTTTTTTTTTCAATTCTATGGATTTTGGATATTTTTATAAATGTACAACCTCGTCAATAGCGTTCTACACAATCTTGATGTAGAGATTAAATTCTCATGCGATACCATTCAATGCTGAGTCTTAGTAGTACGCTCAGATGAAACACTTAAAGTAAGGTACACTCTCGGAGAGAAAAAGTAATTTAACAAAAAATATTCGAAACCACAGGCTCCGCAAAAACAGCCCAGCAGCCTGCCAAATGCCAACAAAGCGTAAAACAGTATTTTCAGAATATTTTTAAAATGTTAACGATGGCCTTGATATGAGCGAATGTGTAGCAGACACCATGGAGAATTGCCGATTTCTAATAAAATCACAAAAACACAACGACTGTTTCTTGCATCATACTGTAGCGCTAGTCTAAGCTAATAATTCACCGTCTTGGGCGCTAATGAATTTCAAAACGGCGTGTACATGTGTAGATTTCGAAACTCAGCTATCGGTGTTGGAGTTGGCAGCTGTCCACGTGGTATTGATATCAGTTTTGTTCACTATGTATCTTACGGTTTTTTTCCTAAAAATTTAATGTTTCATTTTCTATTTAGGCTCAAATTTCGAAAAATGATCTTTCAACTGCTCGGCAAGGCACGTATCCGTGTTTGGTATCGCAAGCCACAGTCAGTCAGCATTGCGCGCAAATGGCTGTAAATTTGCATTGGTATGAAGGAGTTTTTATTGCGTTTATGAATTTGACGGTTTTTTTCTAGAAATTTTCGCAAAATGCGAAGTGCTTAACTCTCACGATAGCATGCCCAAGAAGTAGATTCATCATGATCTTTTAAAAGGGTGTTGTTTTTATGAGTATTTTCGAGTTCTATTTCTCTAAAAGTTATGAACGGTCAGTAATGATCTTTGTTGTTTTGAAACATCGCTGTATCCACCATTTTAACTCTATATTGTTATCACATTTGCTCAGTCCTCGGTTTCCATGGAGAGTGCGTGGTAAGGATACTGAAGCCGGTGCAGGCCTGTTTTAAAACAGATATCAAGAAGGACTTTAACCTCCTTTTCGAGGAAACGAAATAATGTTCTGTGACCCTTATCAACCCTCAACAATTTGGAGCAACTTTTGAGAAAACTTCTTTCAAAATCAAGCGTCACATACATGTAGTACTTATTAGGACTGAGTAACTTGGCAACTACATGTACATGTATAGGGAAATGGACCTACAGGAACTAGGAGCCACAATATCCAATCTGTAACGCAAGGTATACATGCAATTTTATTTAAACCAAGCTAATATCAGTAAAGCGGAAACTGGAGAATGGTGCATTAGCTAGAACGTTGTGTTCGGTTGAAAACACAAAAACGAATTAATGTCGATTTTAACTGTCAAAACTCGTGTTTACGCCTGTATTCAGGATGCCTGCTAGTGGGTCACTAACGCAAGTCAAATTAGAACAAATTCATGGTGAAATATGTTAAATTTGCAATATTTAGTTTTCGAAAACAGAAAGAATCGGACAACATTAAGATTAGAATGTGGGAGAGCCCTCAGTGCTGCCATGGAATGAATCTGTTATACATTAAATTGTTTAGTGTTACTTCTATTAAATGATGAAGTGTGTGAATGAGTGTGTGCGTGTGTGCGTGTGCGTGTGTGTGTGTGTGCGTGTGTGTGTGTGTGTGCGTGTGCGTGTGGGAGTGAAAGCCCTGCCCCCTATTGCTTGTTCATCCTTTAATTAAATGACGTGTTATAAGTGTATATTGTTGAAGAACGAATTTTGAAAAATACAACAAATCTGTAAAGCTTATTTTCTAATTTTAACTTTGAAGTAGCAACAGGTGTGTGCCCTTAAAAGTAAACCTGAAGCCACTGTTTTGAAACAGTGGACCACTGAGTGACAAGTAAGCTGTGATTAAAACCGGCGTTCTTTCTCAAAATCGATATAATTTGATTGAGATTCTTAACCGTTATAAAAATTCCCTTAATTCAATTGTTCCTTACTCGGATAATAAGTGATTTCTGGGTTTGTAAACAACAAGTGATGACGTTATGACCCTCAAGGGTATGCTCCCCGACACCACACCCGGTGACTACTCAACTTGTCCCTGAATTTCTTTTGAAGCTTTGTTACTTTCACCAATTTGTAAATGAGGAACGGTTTTTTACTAATTTAGCAACGGTAAAGTGCTAAAATCGAGAGTTTTTTTGTGATGGAAGGGGTTCATATCCGCTTAAAAGATCACGTGACTCGTTTTTACTAACTGCCAGCTAATTTCCAAGTGATGTAAAAGCTTCCAATGTAAGACTTGTACCAAAGTTTCTCGCTAGAATGTATTACGATAAACACGAGCATGTTATGCAGGCAGACTGTGTTTAATTTTTTGATTTCATGAAATTTAGGAACGAAAGAAAAAGGTGTACTAGTGCACACGAGTGCCCCACGAGGAAAAGAGTTTATAATTCAGTGATGGCCGGATATATATATATATATATGTGTATATATATACATGCACACGTAGTCTTCAGTGATAGCCTCGGGTTCCCTATCAACTTGATATTGCTCAAACCCAGCCCGCAATCCCCCTCCCTCAAAGATAGATCCCGACTCGACACCGTTTCACTAGCGTTAATTTCTTTACAGTCGAGTACATGTATTTGTGTAGTACATGTACACACATGTACATGTACTGTACAGCGGTAGAAAATTTCTTTGTCAAACTGACGTACAATGCAGAGGAAGTACTGAACTTATATTGGAATGAAACTTCGGGGGTTACGGGAACGTTTTGCGCCTTCGAGATTTTGCTTTTCATTTGTGGTATCTCATTAAGATGGTATTCGTTTTTCCAGAAATTGACCTACAATGGGATCGGAACCGAGTGGCCCTGGTTCATACTTCACCGGCAGCAGTATTTGTGAAGACTGGTCCGACTGGATGACCTGTCTTCCCGATTCAACAAGTTTCAGTCCATACCCGGTACACACGACTCCATGGCGTTTTATGGCGGGTATCTTTTTGCTTGTCAAACCATGAGTCTCATGATGCAACTGGTGGCCGGCATTTGTTTTCTCGACATTCGTTGTCGACACATTTCAAACAGCTTCGCGATCCACCATGGAGTGAAATATCAAGGGACTAACTTTCACAAGGTTCTGCAGACGTCGTTCGATTTCTTAAATAGAAATCCGTCAGGGGGACTATTCTGATGAGTTTAAACAAGAATACATTCCAGCGTCAAACACACAGAGCTTCCAGAAATCCTTTGAGTGGTATATATCCTGCCTCCCGTTCAGTAACGCTAGGACCTCGCTAAAAAGCTCGCGAGATTACGTGAGATACATATATTACCGTGCATTTGAGAACACGTGACTTTGTCCTAGCGTAGGTCCTAGCGTCTACTGAACGCACGCCTGGTTTGGCTCGGATAGGTTCTGGTTAAAATCAAGTACTCCAACGCTTGGTTACGTGAGGGAAAAATTGTCATCGTCGACCGTGCAAAAATGAATTACGGTATACCTTGGTACCACTTATATGTTAAAGATGACTATAAGGTTAAGTCAATACTTCGTCGTGACATTAACAAGAAACGAAATGGTATTCTACGCCATCTCGACAAGGCTCGCGGTACAGCAGGCTACAAATTCTTCGTCACTTTTTTTAGCGGTTCCAGTGGCGGTACCTATTCATATAGTGTTGCAAAAAGAATCAATGTTCACGTGTATCGCTACTCAAAGAAGCAAAGGTAATCTCACGGCCGCCTGGGAATTGTCGTCATCGACTTTCCAGGTTCTTGGATCACTTACGCAATTTTCATGACAAACCGCGGTGCTACAAAGGATAGGCCTTAGCGATTTCCATCTGCTCAGACATGTTTACTTGCAGTATTTCAGGACGAGACGGGACATCTATGATAGAAGTCACAATGAGCTACTTCGGGATTAAATGGTTTACTTTTTCAATTCGGTTGTGCCTTAGGCGGATCTAGGGGGGTCAAGGGGGTTCCGACCCCATTTCCCTTGAATTTAGTGATATCAAATCTAGAAATTTCAAATTGTTGACTTGGACCTCATTTTGAAAAATCCTTGATATGACCCCCTTTAAAAATGCTTGATCCGCCCTTGTGTGCTAACGTTATCATATGGATAACAAGAACACCACCAAGGCGGTGCTAACAATCCTAGGCGTCAGCATCAGGAGAGAGGCAAGCTGGTATTTACTCATCCCCCGTTTGGCAGTTCGTTTTGACAGCATCATCAAACCTTCTTTTATAGCAGTGCATATCTCAATTGTGAATTCACGTCTTC
>NMRA01000277.1:480072-526343 GCA_002633005.1 Phoronis australis
GCATATGTTAGTGACATCTGTTGGTTCAAAAAAGAGGCTCATGCCCGAGTACATGCCTGGGAAGAAGCATCTTTTGGAAGGGTAAACATGTCACGTTCAAAGCATCCCAGTGCCAGTAATATGCAGTCTTTGAGTACCAAAGTGGTGTCATTTTATAGCTAAAGAGTTAATCTTTCAAAAATAATGCTTGGATTCCAGATAACTTGAACATTTACTTTTGAAATCACGTTTGAAATCACGTTAAAATGCGCTAAAACAGTTGTCCCTTCCTGGTTATCTCTTCCTGTTATGACTAAGGTAATACAACTTCGTGATTTATTACGAGTAAATGTTTTAATAAAAATAATAATGGCAACGATATAATTGTTATTATTGTTATCATTGTCATCATTGTCACCATTATCACCATTACCATCATCATCATCATCATCATTATTATTATTATCATTATTATTATTAAAAGTAGTAGTAGCAGTAGCAGTGGCAGTAGAAGGGTGTTCGCGCAATACGGCCGACACCAGCAGTGTGGATCTCGCTGGTCCCCTACGTGCCTAGCCAACACGCAGGTATCACGCAGCGGCATGCGCTTTAGCATTGGTTGATGTAACCTCAGCAGTCACTGGTTAGCTTTACAGCACCGTGAAAAAATTGCGGACTGCGAACGATTTTTAGCATTGTCACGCAAGTGGCTTCGCAGCAACTATTTCGTTTCTGCGGTGATGTTTATAGCCGCGTGCTTGAAGCACGTACATGTACATGTACAATAAACACATATCTGGCCGATTTAACCGGTGTGTTATTCATACTGTATGAATACAAGACTCTATCGTAAAAAAGTCATCGACAGTAGAAAGATGCATTCCGAAGAGGCACAACCTCAATTTCTAGGATTCACATTTCCAGAACATAAATTTTCTGAAGCACCGATTTGCCACAGACCTAATTTACACTTCAGTCCATCAGTCATGCCAGCATAGACTGTAGAATATCTATTTGTCGCGTAAACCGCTGCCTGTTGAGAATTAGACTAGCCAATCAAAAACGCCGGTGCAAAAAATTCCCAAGGAAAATTAAGTGATACCTGCGTGCTGGCTTCTGAACACCTAGCGGCACGCAGGGAACCAGCGAGCAATGTGGATTAGATTGTCAGAGGACGTCAAATAATTGAAGGTCGAAATTGAGGATTTCTTTTATTTTTTTTTTCAATACAACTTTAACACTAAACTCGTACGTGAAATATACCAGAATTCACATTTACCCCCCCCCCCCTAAATTTTGAAAATTTCTTTGCGGACCCAGGCCCAACCCCCGTGAAATACTTCGACTTCAAGGAGCTAAAGGCATCCCGAACCGTTTTTTGCGCATGCCTTCGGAATCACCGAAAATTATTGAAAATACTTGAGATAAAAACATGTCAAGACCCGGTCATTAAATCATGACGAGTCTATGAAAACAGACTGCAAGTCCAAACCTTTTGCCGTAAATGATTTTTGCCATTTATAAACAGGTCATGCAAGAAATTTACTTTTCAATGAATTCGATGCAAGTTGAATTTCAATTTTACTCTTCTCCCCCGAGCTCCATCTATTGTCAACTGAACACTGGCGGGTTTTCTTAGCCAGGTGTCTCAATAGCGTTAACATGAAAACAACACATAGCCATGAGCTACCAGGATAGCTACAGCACTCCGATGGTGACGGGCGATTTACATGTACTCCGGAACGCCTCGGGCATTGAATTCTACGAACGCAATGGAAAATACCCGCGTTCAGAGGAAGAGCGGTTACGTTCGCTAAATGTTCGCTCTGTTCAGCTTGCACTCTCTAAACACTTGCTACAAAGACCGGGAATACAGGGTAAAATAGTACTGCTTTATTGGAAAAGGCCTTACAATCACATGATTAAATAGGAATCCACTAACCTAATGAGATTCCCCAACCAATTTCTTGAGACACTCCGGAAATACACATTACCTAGATTTCGGAACAAATTGAATGTAAAATTTAACTCAGTCTGCAGAATGGGTAACTACATGCATATCACTGAGATAAGATAAAATCTGGAATTAATTTCTCTAGTTATGGAATGGTACATCACCATTTAGTAAAATCCCATCTTAAGCCGATCAATTCAATACTACTAGGATATTGCTTAAAACATTTGAAGAAAACATAATACTCTAAATTTCGCGATCACAAAAGTTCGATAACTCTTTACGAGGTAAACTGCTACAGTAATCGATATCAATGAGTGACCAAAGCTTTAAGGAGTTAATGGACGGCTGTGGGAAAGGCCATCAGCTTCGAAGAACCTGGAAAAGGTAACATACTAACCGACAAGTGCGTTTATCTGTCAGAAGAACTAAATGTACATAAGAAAAATGTGAGTTTTGGGTGAAGTCACCAACACCGAGTCTATTCAAAACTTTTGAATATAACATGCCCGCCAGACTGTCAGAGAAGCCCAAGCTATAGGACAACCCTAGAAACTTACAATGGCAATGCAATCTTAGAGTGAGGCAACAGTGTGTGTAGCACACGTGTTCAGTCTCTTCAAATCGATTGGTCTGGCCAACACCCAAACAATGGACATACATATACTGTTCAGTTGAACTACATATCGTACATTCTGAAGCCGCCCTTAAGCTCTCGCGAGAATCCCACAGAACACAGGTTTAATTCCTTTGATTACGAAAATTCCTGGATGGAGAAAGCTTTACATTTCAAGAATGAATAATGTAGACAAACGCTGTCTTCGTAGCCCGAAATGCACGCAAACTTACAAGGGTTTTGAAAAGTCGCATGCGCAGTCTGAATAACTACACTAGATTATGCATTGCTGTCTGTAATGTGATGGGCATGCGCAGTCTTAATAACGACACTAGATTATGCATTGCTGTCTGTAATGTGATGGGCACACCCGAGCTAGTACAGATGTCACACTCGATATGTACATGTAAGTTCTATTAATATTTTATGGATTTTATAGCTCTTCAGATGAAACGGTGAGTAGGGTTCATCATTTAGAATATAACAACTTCAGTGTCATTAATGTTTAAGGTTAAATATTATCATGTTTAATACTTCATCACTAATGTACAGCTGTATAGTTTTCAAGAAGCATGACAATTTTTCTTAAATTTCGAAAATTGGAGAACGTTCAAAACAATACTTTGCCGCTGCTGTTCAAATGTTTTAGTTTTATTTTTCGTTTAATTCAATTTTCAGTTTTAGTCATAACGTTGACAAAGACATGCGACTCAATGGGATTTATTCACGTTTTGTTTCTGAAAACCACCCCACGACGTATAGTACAGTCTGCTTTTCCATATCCAGCTTATACCACAATACGTTACCACGACCCCTGTCGTGATAAACTTCTAATGTAAGTGTAAAAATCATAGCCACTTTGTTGCTGGCCATCCAACAGAAAATGAGAAACACCTCTAGAATTTTTTCGATGGCAGTTGGCCTGGCTGTCATCTCCCACAGTAGTGATTACCACTAGGTGGAGCTGTTGAACAGAGTACCTTGTATATAGGTCTAGTAGGAAAGCGACTACAATATGTACACAACAACCTGATGAAGTTATTTACTGGTAAGTGCAAAAAGAAATTGACAGAAACTAAAATTCTGTAAAATTACGTAAAAACAGGATTTGCTTGATGTAAAGTGACATACAGTTACGCAGGACCTTGCCCTACAGTCTACTTCATTACCCCAGTACCTACAAAAGTATAATTTGAACACAGTTTAAGAGCATCTTCTGAAAGTACAAGCAGGAAACCTGAAGAATTTGATGTTGGACTTAATAACAATTTGTCAATAATTTAGTCACCTGACCATGTTTTTCAATAAAGTATTGAAAAGAGGAAGGAACATCTTTATCAAAGCACAACTATCAATAACATGACCAAATTCTGTTTGATAAAATCGTTCAAGATTAAATAACAAAAATGCTGTTACACTTTTCTAGATTATCATTTCAGTTTCTCTTATAAAAATCATAGAAATGATATTTTTGATAACCCCTTTGCAAAAGCGACACATTTTAAAACAATTCCTTAAAACGTTTGTGAGAACAATGCATAAAGCACAGTTTACCTGAAAATTTCATATCGATGCGATCGTCCATTTCTGAGATATAATGTTACGAACTTTGCCAAACATGCCCTTTCTTTAGGGGTTCAACATAACCTAGAGACTGAAATCAGTAATTTGGTCTTACACTGTATGTAACATAAGTCCTTCTAAAAAATTATTAAATCTGACTTTTAGCAAATATACAAAGATTGTGAGAATGTACCCGTCATTGCTAATTACTGAGACAATTTGTGTAATTATTGTTTTCTAGGGTGTGTACATCAATAACCAAATGTCTAAACCTTGACACAGAACCTCAACTGGGATCTTAATACAAAATCCTAACCAGAGTCTTCAACAATTTAAATACAACAGACTCTAGTTGACGGAACTTTACAGTTCACTGATAAATTGTCTGGTCATCTCCAACACATCATAGAAAGCAATAAGTTTGAGTAAGTAGCAGACAACTGCTATTCAAGGAAATAACATTTCTTATATGGGCACAACCTACGACAATATTACCAGAGCTTACACATGGGCAGCGCACCGTAGGGGGCTTGGGGTGTTAAAGGCCCTCCCCCCACTTATTTCAGTGTTGCGCTGCCCATCGGCATGGGCAGCGCACACCAAAGGGAGCTGGGGGACTACAACCCTCCCTCACACTTATTTTAGTATTGCGCTACCCATTGGCATGGGCAGCGCACACCAAAGGGAGCTGGGGGACTATAACCCTCCCTCACATTTATTTTAGTGTTGCACTACCCATTGGCATGGGCAGCGCACACCAAAGGGAGCTGGGGGACTATAACCCTCCCTCACACTTATTTTAGTGTTGCGCTACCCGTCGGTATGGGCGGCGTACACCAAAGGGAACTGGGGGACTACAGCCCTCCCTCACACTTATTTTTAGTTTTGCGCTACCCGTTGGCATGGGCGGCGTACACAAAAGGGGGCTGGGGGCTATAGCCCCCACATACATGTATTTCAGTGCTGCACCACCCATGTTACACAGCAGTGCATAAAAGACACTGAACGTACAGTAACACATCACAAATTTAGGACACAGGTGAAATCTTATTTTCCTCAGTTTTTAAAAAAATGATAATTACCACAAATTAAAGGCTTTATCAGTCTCGAGTCGTACACCATAGATATCATTAGCCAGTGTTTTGAGAAACTGCGAGCACTCCCAAAATGTAACAGAAATGAAAATTGACAAATTTTGATCCTTCTTTTTGTCCAAAATTGATGAGCTATCACTGTAGTGTACGATACTGATAAATAAAATAAAAGGTGACCTGACTGTTACGGTAGATCAACTGCAACAAGTTGTCACAACACTCCACCCACTCAGTTAGAAGTAAGCATAACAATTTTCAAGAAAAACAAAACACTATGGAATTCTATGTCGACACATCCTAGGTCAATATTACCAAAGGTTGGCGAGCAAAATACATCAGTACAATTCAAAATCATGATAGGTCAAAAGGTGACTAGATTGCTAATGCTAATTCTGGCCAAATTCAGTTTGGTTCATCAATCTATCATCGATCAGCTGGACTTAATGCCAACTAGTAACTGATCTGGAGACTAGAGTTGCAAACTGACACATCGCGAGACATACTTCAAGTTACTTTAACACCAAGCAAACAGTCAATAGAGAGGTCGAATTTTGACAAAATTTTGCTGGTTTCAAGTGCAGACTGTTCTGAATCACTGCATGAAGTGGTGAACCATTTACAGAGAATTCAATGCATAGTAATGTCAACGCTTACATTCTGAACAGCACCCTACCGGGCCAACCGTAAACATCCACTTATGTCACACACTCGCCTGACTTTGCACACCCAACATAATTTCTGAAATTTAATTTATTTTTTCACATTAGCCTAAGGTAACTTTGAGTGCTGCCTCTTTATGGAAATGAGCTGTAAGATGGTTTCCCCCTGTAGTAAAATTTTGTTACTAAAATTCACTGCGCAGTATAACAGATTGCTAAAATGTACATTAAACGTTTGGTACGAGAACCCAAAACCCTAAACAATTTTACTAAGATTATCTTGGAATTTTCTTCTCATATAATTCATTATAATTCAGAAGCAACCCTTCATTAACACAAACGTCGCTGAAAACATGACTAAACTTTCTGTGGGAAAGTTTCGTAGAGTCGCCTGTAGTGTCGAAACAATCTTCTTTCTTCAGGTGATCAGCTATGAGGCAAAACACCGTGAGACACGACAAAACACTAGCTATATTTCGAGACTACATGTCTCATCATCAGGCATCATTACACTTGTGCAGTCTCTTATAATAATTTGTTTGTTTGTTATGTCTTTTGTTTCGACACCATGAGCAACTGTATCAAGTTTTTAAACAAAAAGTATAGTGTCGTATTTTCAACGACGTTTATGTAATTTGTTGACAAGATATATCACTTAGTCATTGATTTTTATCAACACAAATCAGAAAAAGACATCCACCGGTAGTTACCGAATTTCCCTCAACCTAGCCACATACAGGCACAGCTTGATTTTTATATACTTCACAGCATCCATTACCTCGCCAAAAGTCCGTAGCTCATGTGAGACACTAGCTGTATGTTTTTTCCTAGTGGCAAGTCAGACTGTATCAGCATAGATCTGCTGCAGTTTCGTCTGAGACACAACTAGCAGTCCCATTGTACATGTACATGTACAGCTCCCTCTATGGTGAATCGAGCACCACCAGCACATATCCACTGTGTTATCCAATCAAATTCTTGCTAGAGCAATCACGATATCATGACAAAAGCGCTGGAAGTCTCGCCGACACAATCTCAGTCCGTCGGCGCGCCACCGCCATGATGTCATCTGACATTTGCTCCACCACCGTATACCTGACATGTTGAAAGCTGAAGATGTCCTGCAGGAAACCTAACACTTGATCCTGAAATGGGCAAAAATGGAAGTGCAAACATGGTGGCCAAGGAAAGGATCATGTAAAACACGAGATAGAATACGAATACTTTGAAAAATTGGCATTGAGTGAGAACAAATTTGTCGTTATTGCAAACCCCTTTATTCCTGATATACAGCATTTAGTCATTCTGTTCAATTCCCCCCCCCCACATCCCCCGCTCCCCTTTACCAAGATGGCCAACACCTATTTCACAAATGAGAAATTTAAGAAAAATAAAGGGAAATTGACAAGAGGAAAAAACATTTAAGAAAATGATTATAAAATCAGCAGGGAATATTTTCTTCTGAATTATAAAGAGAAAACACTGAATCAATATATGTGAATTACTTCAAAATAAACGTGAATGTCTGCAAAGAAAGCCAAATTCAATCACACGTACATGACTTTCTATAACCAGGTTACACAATAATTTCTTTACTAGGGACTCCTTCAATTGAGCACAAAACATTATTTTCAAAATGCCAAAGCACAACATCCTACTTCACCCACCTTGAAAAACATACAGAGAGTCTTGAGGTCACTATCTGGGCCAAGAAATCCCCAGGCCAGCACAGGGGTCACATGTTCCGAGACCGCATAGAAGTGGGCGTTGAAGCCCTCCTGCCATTTTAGCATGCGACGCTTGGCCTTTAGTACAGACCAGGCAGCCGTTGACAGAGCCTGTTGATGGTGGAACGTCACAGTATTAATATTACTTTCCGACAGNAATCAATATATGTGAATTACTTCAAAATAAACGTGACTGTCTGCAAAGAAAGTCAAATTCAATCACATGTACATGACATTCTATAACCAGGTTACACAATAATTTCTTTAGGGACCCCATCAATTGAGCACAAAACATTATTTTCAAAATGCCAAAGCACAACATCCTACTTCACCCACCTTGAAAAACATACAGAGAGTCTTGAGGTCACTATCTGGGCCAAGAAATCCCCAGGCCAGCACAGGGGTCACATGTTCCGAGACCGCATAGAAGTGGGCGTTGAAGCCCTCCTGCCATTTTAGCATGCGACGCTTGGCCTTTAGTACAGACCAGGCAGCCGTTGACAGAGCCTGTTGATGGTGGAACGTCACAGTATTAATATTACTTTCCGACAGACACGCTCTCCTGGATCCTATGCATTATTAATCTTAAAGATCCATGCAGCAATAATTACACGTAGGTCAGCTGAAATCCCACAATGGAAATTGAAATACAGCAAGTGGTAGAAATTATCAAATTTCCGATAGTCTCTAAATTTTGGGACTATAAATAAATTCAAGCCAAAATCGATTTTTTGACTCTGAAGATTTTGGTGTTCATCATATTTCTTAAATATGAGACACTGTCTTTAGTGAATGTAATATCAGAACCTGAAAATAGACTTGGCAGTCCTTAACATCATAAAGATAACTGCCGAAGCAATGTTTTCACGCGTCCCCATAGTATGTACAATCGACGTGAATGTTCAGTCAAGGATAGTGATTTTTGAATTTGGAACAGCCAATTACTTATCTCTAAAATTTGGTAAAAGCTCTGACCATGAGCAAAACATTTTTCAATGTCCCAAATGGAAGAATATTTACCATGATTATACTGACAATGAACTTTCCAGCTGAATCAATAATGAAATTTCATTTGGACCATAATGTTAGCCTGTGATATTTGGGACACTAAGTCACTAAAAACAAAAAATCAATCCACCACAAAACTACGGTTCTCAACAAAGACACTGCATAAGGCTTTAAAGCCAGCCTTTGTGGTATAGTGCTAAACAGTTTGAAGTTGGCAATTCTTTTAGCCTATTATCAAATAATTGTCTGATCATTTTACAAATCTCAAAGTAAGGAATCTGTCTGAAAAGTCTATACCCAAGCGAGACTGACATTGCTGTGGGAAAAGATTTTTTTAAAACACAGGATACATAGCGAGGAAGGATTTTAGATACGCAATGCTTTAATCAGAGCCAACTTCTGGTGAAATCAACAAACCAGGGTTTTGTCTCCTATTAGTTACATGTATCACTACATGGAACACACGTCTGGACATTTTGCCGGCAATCAAATAAACTGTAGTTTTCCTACACTACAATGTACATGTATGAGTCGAGTTTTTGAGAATTACACTTACCCTATAATTTACTATAGAATGACAATTTGCAATGTAGCTTAAAACCATCAAATGAAGTGTTCATTCATATGTACAGAATCCATCTCACTTTATGGGTTGATGACAGTCTATGTACTATGGTCCACTCACCGTTTCCTTGAACCTGTCAGATAGCCACCTATTCTGAACCACAGCCGTGACTGACGAGGGTGGGTTGGCCAGGTCATCGAAGGCGTCCATTAGAATGAAGTCAAGAACGATATCATAAAACGTTAACGCTTTCACCTGGTGAGGAAAATAATCATTAAAAGCAATTCCATTTAAGGGGGTAAAGGTAGCATTAAGTCAAATGACTTTAAGAATTTTAGAGAAAGTGAAAAATGAGGATCATGCATGTTAAGTGTAAACCCCAGGCTTATTTATTTGCGCTGCCATCTTATGTCAGTTTCAACTCACAACAGATGGCAGCACTTAGTCGTAAACTCTCGTGTATTGAAAGGTTTTTTCTTTTTGTTTAGTCTTTAGTCTCTATAAAATCACAAGTTTAAGCAAAAGAATGTCTTCATCTCAATAACGTATTTTGCATTTTGCTTTCATTCCCAACCACAATCAACAGGGGCCCTTGATGTCTAATTCTGAGGCCGTATGATGCACAATTCCCCTCAATAAGCCCAAACATTTGTAAAATAATCAAAGACAAAATTAGAACCAACTATGCTGTTGCG
Organism: Phoronis australis; assembly: GCA_002633005.1. Taxonomy (NCBI): domain Eukaryota; kingdom Metazoa; phylum Phoronida; family Phoronidae; genus Phoronis; species Phoronis australis. The sequence continues at coordinate 489,933 of NMRA01000277.1, forward strand.
GCCTTACCACTGAGACTGAAGTACAACATTGTTAGAATTCTGCTTGTTGATGACTGTGTTTCAGCTTATTTCATAATAAGGGTCACTTAAGCGTGGTGACCGCTTCGTGGTGAGTGGCAAGGTCTTAACTCAAACGAGAATAAGGTTTTATTTGAAATAGTATCAGAATTTCTTTATAACATTAAATCTCTTTGTGTGAGTGGATAGAATTTTATACATCTGAATGAAAATGAATTATTTTCATTCGTTGTCATATCTCATTGTATTCTTAACATTAGTTTTTTTTTTTATTTATGCATTTTTCGTATATAATCATTGTATATAGACTTCTTTGTATTTTATACCCATGCCTCTTGGCGCTTTCTGGGTTATGTATATTCATTGTATTCTGAAGATTTCGTAATAAACATTAAAAAAAGTGGAAAGGTTCTCAATGAGAATGTCATAATAAGGGTCACTTGCGTGTGGTGACTGCTTGGTGGTGAGTAGCAGGGTTCCCAATGGGAATGACTTGTGTGTGGTGACCGCTTGGTGGTGAGTGGCAAGGTTCCCAAGGGAAATGCTGTCCTTGGTAAGAATCCGATTACCACCTGTCAGTGAACAAAGCGTGGTTCACATGTGTCAGTATCAGCAACCAGAAACGCAATCTGTCTGACAACAAGCCTTACCCCTCTGCCACTCAATCTGTCTGACAACAAGCCTTACCCCTCTGCCACTCAATCTGTCTGACAACCAGCATTACCCCTCCGCCACTCAATCTGTCTGACTACCAGCCTTACCCTTCTGCCGACAATCTGTCTGACAAACAGCCTTACCCCTCTGCCACTCAATTCATCTTCAATCATGCCCCAGCTTTCTTCTTTTTCAGCAAATTTTATCATGTCGTCGAAAGTACTGTAAAACTCCACCGGGTCCTATGAATGAAATGAAATAAACAATGTATTACAACAGTCCCTCAACAAACTTTTGTCCCATACGTAGAAAACGTGTTGTATCAAAAGTGTTTTTTTGGAAAGATTGGGATAATTCTGGTTATACCGCCAGAAAACGCACGCATTCATGGATACTTCGCAAGATTATCTAACTTTTTAACATCAGAGTTGTAGCTCACAGCACATCAGTGAAATCTTCAGTCAGACAAAAGCACAAGCTAGACTCCATCAAATAACACGAAAAATTCAAATGATGTGGAAACAAGACTTAAAATGCTTGGCGGAGATCACAAAACAATGGGTAAATCAGGGCTTGGAACTACCAATGACAAAAAACGCGGAAACTTTTACGGCCCAAAACATGCGCGCTACCCAGCCTTGAAATAGTCGATGTGAACCTTTCGCCGACAAAAATCGGTAGGACTTAAAAAAAAACGTTACCCCCACACATTTTTGGCTGCAAAGCCGTAGTATTTGTCACCGTGGTTTACAATCACACGAGACGCCATTGAAAATCCCACCACGCTATCCCAGATGCCCCGGCAATGTTGGCAATTTACGTTCCTCCGAAACATAAAGAGCAACTTCTGCTTTTCGAGGTGAACGTCGTCGGCAACGCCGCGGTAAGAAATGAATTTGCCGCGGAAATTTTATATCAAATCCGATATTTTTACGCGGAAATATAATAAAATGCGCGGACAGAACATTTGAAAAAAGCAGAAATCTGCTTTTCCGCGGAAAATTCCAAGCCCTGGTAAATAGCATAAAATTCAAGAGTCGTTGTGTAATTCTGAACGATTGCATTAAACCACAAAACAATATGAAATCAGAGTTCCCCCTGGTTGCCAAGTAAAATAAAAGGATGTGGGTGAAGTGCAATTGTTGGATTCACGCAATTCACATCATAACAACATGGGAGATAATAACTTACAGGGGTCCCGCATTTTGAGAACAAGTTTGACGCTCATTATTCAGTGAAGAAAAATGGCCAGGGAGACTTCCTGTGCACTGTATTAATTGATATATAATGGATAGACAAACTGAGCTAAATAATCAAAATAACATCTCGTTACCAGGCACGTGAAGTCATACCACTCCAAGTATCATTTTTTAAGAGTTCAATACATCTCCTGTCATCAGTTGTGTAAAATTCACACGTTAAAAGGTAGTCACGATAATAGTGGGCCCATCCCTGGTGAACAATGACAGTTTCAAGATATGGCACAGCGACAAACAAACTACAACTTTGCGATGGTACAGTGCCTTCAGCTATTCAGTCAGCAAGTATATTGATGTAACAGCTGCAGAGATATTCTGAACTTGATATCCTGTCCAACATTTTACAGGTTAGTCATACCTTCTCTGCATGCACCAAGAGACCTGCGATCATTTGGCGACCGCTATCACAGAAGTAGCTCCTGATTGTTTCATCTTTGAACATCTCCTGCAAAACAAGAAGACAAGCTCAATATGAAGTAATAAGCAAGGGGTAAATGGTCATCAAACTCCTTCTGCCCGTGGGAAGCGAACTGTTGCCTGTGGCAAGTGAACGCCTGCTACCCTGTGGCCCTTGAATGTTTGCTGCTCACAAATAACCTAGCCTAGAAAACACTGGTTCTCAATATCACCAACCATTCATTTTGCGTATCACCTCAAATTTGGCGAACGTGCTCTTCCAAAGTTGGAAACTTGCCATACATTCCATATCCAATGTGGATTTCACCTCCTGTATGCATAGTGTCTGGGACAAGACAAAGTCATCTGTTCTTTCAGATGTTTTTATGAACCATATAAATGATTACCCACACAGTGTGCACTGGACCCAGTTCCCATCACCTACATGCATCTACTTCATCAACAAAGTCATGCCTTATCATCATTTATGTTCAACATTTGTCCCTGAAATTGAACACTATCCTCGGTCAAACTGTCCCCATGCATAGTGTCCAGAACTACACTTTATTTATCGTATACTGTACTAACATACTTTATATATTACTTACATTGAACGTGATCCTCAAACAATGCAGTTTGGCCAGGAACTCCGTATCGGATGAACATCCCACCATCTGAGTGCGTAGAGTACGGCACGGCACAGAGCCATGTTTCAATTCCAGAACGCCCGCCTCGTAGAATGCTAAATGCTGATAGGCTTGCTGCTGTTCATCAATGTCTGAGAGGTCGGGTACCTGCAAGTAACACAGTTAGCTACAGTATGACCTAATTAGCTACAGTATGACCTAATTAGCTACAGTATGACCTAATTAGCTACAGTATGACTTAATTAGCTACAGTATGACCTAATTAGCTACAGTATGACCTAATAATCTACTTCTGAACTGTACGGCGGGACTAAACATCTTAAGCGTGCAGAAGTTTTCAGAAAAACTTTGACACATTTCATTCAAAGCCCAGATATATTGCTTTCTTAGTTCTTTACGAGCTTTACTGCAATCAACTTGATAGCAGATAGATGGATTCGGCTACTACTTTGGTTCCTAATGGAAGTTTGTTTTTCTTCAACGTTTGCATTCGTATCTTGACAGACTTTCATAAACTTTGAAGCAAATGACTTTGAGGGATGACAACACTTTCACAGTTTGGATGGGTTTAATTTATTCTGTGCCATCCATTTTTTATGATACAATTAAACACACCTAGAAGCAAACTGTTTGCAGTGCAGTCCTGGGTGCATTTCAATGCTCCACAGTGCTCTTGTTAATGAAACAGTGCTCAACATAGCATTGAAGACCTTAAAATAAATTATCCATTCTTCGCAGTACGTAATACCTCACGAGCCGAAACAAAGGAGTCATCATCACTCGACTCAGATAGTGCTACAGACCGCCACCGTGTGCGCTCCTTCTCATATCGTAGGTTCATTTCTTGCAGGGTGGCTACAGCCGTATCCACGACGACGTTGCTCTGAAACAGCACATAACAAATCAGTACGCGTATCCAAAATCCTGCAATTTCTTTATCTCCACCCTGGGCAGTTGTCGATTTCACCTAGGAACGTTAAGGACAGGTGCAAGGAAATTGATTGCTGCTCATTTGCAGATGGTGCTCAATCTTAATGTAAGTGTTTGGTGTTCAAATATGACTCGCAAACTTTTATGAAAATTGGACATTTTACATCACATTGCCATGAATCACTGGTCATCATAAAAGACCCATCATGCAATGGCTGAAGAAAAGGGTCTTCCTGTTTGCCAGCTCGCAATCCCAAAATTTGTGCACAGGAATCTCGTGAGATGGATAAAGAGGAAGTACAACATGTGGCCCTTGACTGTCCAATGCTGCCACCTGCACTCAGGTTTGGCAGTTAGCGTAACCATTTCATTTGTGGTGCAAGACAAGACGCAGATACACTCACCCCAATATAAAACTAAAGTACATTTCGCTATTAAACACCAGCGAGTTTTTGGAAAGCAAAATATTTGAATTGATTTTCTAGACGTGTAAGTTTAAGAATTTGACCTTCCAAATACCTGTTCTCCACCTGCTTTAACAACAAATTTTTAGCTTGTAGATTAACTCGCACAAACTGTTACCAGGCAACAAAATGTGTCAACAAGTAACCAGTAAGAGGTGATTACACCAAGGTAACACCAACAGCAACTCACTCTATTCTTGTTTGATACACTACGGCAATAATACCTTATAGTAGAATTTTCTTTTAAAAATTTAGGAAATTGACCATTAAGCGACAGAGGTTTTCGGATGTCGACTTTCGAAAACTTCTGCCGTTTAATGGTCAATTTCCTGGACTTTTAGAAGAAAATTCTACTGTAATCCCATCATGTAATCTTGACGAAATTGTCCAGTACCAATAACACTTCCTTATAATTTTTTTCACTACCACACAGAAACCAACCAGATGAAGGTCATTAAATCCCGGAGTTTTTTTTACGACTTGTACCAGGGATTCGTGAGTCTTTTAGGTGGGGTTTTGCAAATATTCAAGATTACAGCCGCGAAACAATGCAGGATTGCCTGCGTTCAAAAGCTCGTACTACAAACCTCACACGTCCTGTGTCAACCATTAAACACTGCAATTTTTCTTCAGATCCAAAACTCTTACAAAGCACAACTGAGTGTTTGCACAGCTCAACTTTCATGACTATAAACTAATATGCCTCAACCTCACTAGGAACCTACATGTATGCTTCAGTGACTTTGACTTACTTGCATCTGATTTTTGTATTCGGTCATTAACAGCTCCATATCATAGGCAGAATTTAACAGTCCCTCCAACAGTGTCCTCAGCGCCATGTCCTGACTAGACTGGGAGACATAGACAAGATAAATAAGTTACGAGGAGATTTGTCTCTGTTTAGCTGTCAAGTCTTTCAATGTTCAATTCTCAATTGAAGCATTTAGGGGTATAAAAATATAATTATACTAAATAATCCAATCACGAATTGCAGCCAACTAAACTGACAACTCAAGTAACGGCAATTTTAGGCTTGGCCAGCTCCAATAAACTCTGTGCATTTTCTAATTGCCAGTGATGTTTTTTTAACGCTTTTGTTGGCAGTGGGTATTAGGTTGCTGCATTTATTTCACGCATTTTTGAAATTGAGAAAATGTGATTTCATTTTTTAAGCTTACTATTTGTTAATAAACCATAAAATTTAAAAAACCAACAACATCTCATACGAAGTAGAAAAAGAGGTTTTTAATGCCAGTTTTAAGTTCGGTGAGCAGTATTTTACGAGCAGAACAAAGGTTCTGTAGGCTGAAGATAATGCCACACATGTCTCAGGAGAGTACGAGAGAGCAATACATACACAGCAATTCAATGTTAGTAGTAGATGACACTACAGTGAACACTCATCTGGTACATACCGAATAAAATCCCTCATCCTCATTAAAATCGTCTTCGTGTACAAGCCTACCCTTGGCCACTTCCCAGTAGTTGATAGCACTTTGTAGGTTGTCCAGTCCTGCAAAATGAAAAACAATGGTGACAGCCTGTAGGTTGTTGAGACCTGCAGAATGACGAAGGCAGAATACAGGTTGTTGATGATAGGTACTCCTGGCACAGAGTAAGTTCTCAAGTTCTTCAAAAGAAAAAAACAAAATGGTGGACAAGTGAGGAAGAATACTACACCTAGATAATAAAGAGTTAATGATTGAATAAAATAAAACTGTTGATGTTACATAACTATTAGCACAGCAGTGCACAGTAAGTGCCCCAAGAATCCACAGCATTGTGGGTAAATGCCGACGAATCAGCAAGGGTGCTGAATGTGGTTTTTGCTGTGTCGGTGTCCTGTGTAGTGTCCAGGCATTATTTTGACAGTTTACTTGCTCTTGTGTAGAGACAACACAGTGACTTGCACTGCAGAGATAAACAATCAAGAAGAGGAACGAGGCATGATAAAACATTCCTCACTTCTCTGACTCAACTTGGACGCGTCCTTGTGGCCATACTGTATATTTCAAAAACATAAGGCCTTTTTTTTACACCTGCAAATGAAGAGTGGTGATTTCAGCGCACCGGGATCACAGATTCAATTAACAAAGCATGAGACTGCAGGACTTCTAATTACAAGACCTTAGGACCAATGATTTGCTCAAAGACATTCATCAAAACAAAGCAGTAATAAAGAAGATTGACAAGTTNGCATGCAATGCCTGAAGAAAAGGGTCTTCCTGTTTGCCAGCTCGCAATCCCAAAATTTGTGCACAGGAATCTCGTGAGATGGATAAAGAGGAAGTACAACATGTGGATCTTGACTGTCCAATGCCGCCACTCTGGTTTGGCAGTTAGCGCATCCATTTCAGTTGTGGTGCAAGGCAAGACGCAGATACACTCGCTCCAACAAAAAACTAACTTAAGGTACATTTCGCTGTTAAACACCAGCAATTTTTTGGAAAGCAAAATATTTGAATTGATTTTCCAGATGTGTAAGTTTGAGAATTTGACCTTCCAGATACCTGTTCTCCATCTGCTTTAACAACAAATTTTTAGCTTGTAGATTAACTCGTACAAACTGCTACAAAGCACCAATATTTGTCAACAAGTAACCAGTAAGAGGTGATTACATCAAGGTAACATCAACAGCAATTCACTCTATTCTTGTTTGATACACTACGGCAATAATACCTTATAGTAGAATTTTCTTTTAAAAATTTAGGAAATTGACCATTAAGCGACAGAGGTTTTCGAATGTCGACTTTCGAAAGCTTCTGCCGTTTAATGGTCAATTTCCTGGACTTTTAGAAGAAAATTCTACTGTAATCCCACCATGTAATCCTGACGAAATTGTCCAGTACCAATAACACCTCCTTATAATTTTTTTTCACTACCACACAGAAACCAACCAGATGAAGGTCATTAAATCCCAGGAGTTTCTTTTTACGATTGGTACCAGGGATTCGTGGGTTTTTTAGGTGGGGTTTTGCAAATATTCAAGATTACAGCCGCGAAACAATGCAGGATTGCCTGCGTTCAAAAGCTCGTACTACAAACCTCACATGTCCTGTGTCAATCATTAAACACTCTGCAATTTTTCTTCAGATCCAAAACTCTTACAAAGCACAACTGAGTGTTTGCACAAATCAACTTTCATGACTATAAACTAATATGCCCCAACCTCACTAGGAACCTACATGTATGCTTCAGTGACTTTGACTTACTTGCATCTGATTTTTGTATTCGGTCATTAACAGCTCCATATCATAGGCAGAATTTAACAGTCCCTCCAACAGTGTCCTCAGAGCCATGTCCTGACTAGACTGTGAGACATAGACAAGATAAATAAGTTACGGGGAACTTTATCTCTGTTTAGCTGTCAAGTCTTTCAATGTTCAATTCTCAATTGAAGCATTTAGGGGTATAAAAATATAATTATACTAAATAATCCAATCACGAATTGCAGCCAACTAAACTGACAAATCAAGTCACGTCAATGTGAACATGCGTGTGCGCAATTTTAGGGTTGGCCAGCTCCAATAAACTCTGAGCATTTTCTAATTGCCAGTGATGTTGACGCTTTTGTTGGCAGTGGGTATTAGGTTGCTGAATTTATTTCACGCATTTTTGAAATTGAGGAAATGTGATTTCCTTTTTTTAAGCTTACTATTTGTTAATAAACCATAAAATTTAAAAAACCAACAACATCTCATACGAAGTAGAAAAAGAGGTTTTTAATGCCAGTTTTAAGTTCGGTGAGCAGTATTTTACGAGCAGAACAAAGGTTCTGTAGGCTGAAGATAATGCTACACATGTCTCAGGAGAGTACGAGAGAGCAATACATACACAGCAATTCAATGTTAGTAGTAGATGACACTACAGTGAACACTCATCTGGTACATACCGAATAAAATCCCTCATCTTCATTAAAATCGTCTTCGTGTACAAGCCTACCCTTGGCCACTTCCCAGTAGTTGATAGCACTTTGTAGGTTGTCCAGTCCTGCAAAATGAAAAACAATGGTGACAGCCTGTAGGTTGTTGAGACCTGCAGAATGACGAAGGCAGAATACAGGTTGTTGATGATAGGTACTCCTGGCACAGAGTAAGTTCTCAAGTTCTTCAAAAGAAAAAAACAAAATGGTGGACAAGTGAGGAAGAATACTACACCTAGATAATAAAGAGTTAATGATTGAATAAAATAAAACTGTTGATGTTACATAACTATTAGCACAGCAGTGCACAGTAAGTGCCCCAAGAATCCACAGCATTGTGGGTAAATGCCGACGAATCACCAAGGGTGCTGAATGTGGTTTTTGCTGTGTCGGTGTCCTGTGTAGTGTCCAGGCATTATTTTGACAGTTTACTTGCTCTTGTGTAGAGACAACACAGTGACTTGCACTGCAGAGATAAACAATCAAGAAGAGGAACGAGGCATGATAAAACATTCCTCACTTCTCTGACTCAACTTGGACACGTCCTTGTGGCCATACTGTATATTTCAAAAACATAAGGCCTTTTTTTTACACCTGCAAATGAAGAGTGGTGATTTCAGCGCACCGGGATAACAGATTCAATTAACAAAGCATGAGACTGCAGGACTTCTAATTACAAGACCTTAGGACCAATGATTTGCTCAAAGACATTCATCAAAACAAAGCAGTAATAAAGAAGATTGACAAGTTTCATTACTCATCCCAGGATCTTTGGACGAGCAACCTGCCCTGATAATGTCAACCTGCACAAAATGGCACTGCAAAAAATAGGCAATACTAACCATAAGAAATTAAATTTGCCACCGTTTGCCAAAAATTGGCAAGTTTTCAACAGTCACGAAATGACTATGGAACTTCTGTTTGCAGAAAAATATTACGGTGGAAAATGTGTGGATGTATGGAAAAACAGAAAACATCAATTTGTATTTTGTAATAATTCCAGTTCAGTTTTACCGCTTGTTTAAACTGTCTGTGAGTATGACTGAAAAAGAATTCACAAACAAAAAACAAAGCAACTTGGATGATCGTACCGTACTGACAGATTTCATGAGCACCCATCTTGGCCATGTCGTGGGTGCGCACTGTTATCGTCGAGGCGACAGAAATGGAGTCGTCAGCGGCGATGATAGTGTTGTCGCGACTGGAAGCAGTGACATCCAGGCACTGTGGACTGACGCTGCGTCGTTGCGACATCAGAGGAATGTCTGAAATAGTGGCTAGGGATGATATGTGGGTTTGGTCAAGTCTAAACTGACTATGGACAACATCCAGTCACAATTTGGTTGACTTGTACATTGGGACCTCTACAAGTTGCAAAGGCTTGCAAGGGGATCAAATATGATGAAATTAAAAGATGGCAGACATCAATTTCATGGAACTGACGAAAGAGTTAACGCAGAACGTCAGTCTTACACTCCCACATAACAATAACAAGAGCTTCAGCCAAGTAACTATAAGTAGATCACAGTCTAGAAATGGTTAATAAAAATCATCTCATGTAACTAGCAGTTATAAGCATATTCGCAGACTTTGAGCTTTTGCTAAAGTGAGATTTAATTATTTCTGACTTAATGTAGTTGTGTGGAGTATAAGGCCAAATTTCTGTCTGAAGTTTCAAGCCACTTTTTATGAAAAAACCTCAGGTGTACAATGCTAAATGGATCTTCCAAACATGAGTGATCTTGGTGTAAACGACTGCCAAAGGTGATTTTGTTCACCGTTTGCCATCGAAGTTTTGACCGAATGAATCAATGCCAGGTCTCTTAATATATTTCTTTCTAATAGACTCTGCTACGCGCATTTCAAAGGATGCTGCCACTCCTAAGCAGCCAGTCTGCGATTACCAAACTTGTCAAAATTGGGGTGCTGAAAACATCAGGTATCCCAATGGTGTTCAGCACTAGAGAACAGGGAGATAACTCTACAGCAGCAGGTGAATTGAATAGTATATAGAGGATGAATCTGGAAGATATCTGAAATTGCAGCTTCTATTACAGCACAGGTCTAAACCACCCAATGACTCCTAGACAAGCAGTGCTTACCTGTCGATCAAACAACTGGTTAACAATGGGTCCGCGACTTATTGCCGACGGGCAGGACAAAAATTAGTAACCAGCGCTGTAGAAGTTTTACAGGGATTTGAACAAAACAATACAGACTGTCCAGATCTTACCGAACACTGACCCTCACCTCCATTGTGAAAAGGTTGTGGAGCACTTCCTGGAATGACATACATGCGTCGACTGTCCGAGACGTTCACCACCTCCTCATCGGGAAGGTCGCGCCAAGGTCGTTTGTTTCGGCGCCGTCTAAAATATGCTGCCAAAAGACCTATCAGGGAGACCCCCACAGTGACACCAATAATGGTCGCCTTGATTGGGGCAGTGAACTCAGGCATGGTGGTGTATGGTTAGGCTGAAAGAGAAAAATGATGCTGTGAATTCCTTGTAAAGACATTCCTATTTCAGGAATGCACCAGCTTTTGAGACCAGTTGTACAGTTCTATACTGAAAAACCAAACAAAAAATACTGGCTAATCCAGCATTATTCATATCTACAACTCATTCAATTATGACTTGCACCCAGGTCTGCAACAAGACAATAAACAAGCCCTGAATATCTTGTCTACTCTCTGGATACAATTTCCCCTCAGTGCTCCCCACTAAAATATATATATAGTCAAGTCCACCGGTTCAAAAACAAAACATATCCCGAGCTTACCATACCATCTCTGTATGCGTACTGTAACAATTTTCAAAGCCAGGAATCCAACCATATTTATTGCATAACACATCTGTATACACACCCTCAAGCATGAACACACTTGAACAACAATCTAACTACATCTCATCTTTACAGCACTTCTTAGTCAGGACAGCCTTCAAGAGGAAACCATATGTCAGAGAATGGTACTTTTTTCATTGGAAAAACCACAAACTATACGGCCTTTTGCGCAGAGGTAACAGATAAAGTTATTGATAACACTATGAAGTATTGAACAATGCGTATTCCACAAAACTAAGATGGCTGAAATCTGACTAGAGAGACATCCATACAGTAATTTAAAGCATTACAGAGACATCTGGAGATGCCAATTGAAAATAATTGGCAAAATTTTTAAACCTTGGCCAACAGTTAAATGTCTGTCTTTTAGAGCTCTCGCAAAGTGTAAGACTGGAGTTTAAAGATGGCAGGTCAAACCGGTCCAACTTACGACAGATTTGAAATTGGTTTGTGGATGAGCTTTCGGTGAATCATATGAGCCTTTGTTAGTCACTCCCGAGGCAACTGCTCCCTAGTTAGCACGTTATGACATCATATCTCCTGGTGAGAGCAGTGTAAAAATGGCCAGATACGGATTTGGCAACCGTGACTTTGATGGTTCAATCAGTGTGCGCCATAATTTGCCGAAAAACTTGCAGTGTATGTAGGGCCTATGGGATGGCCACCGTCTCAGGCAATGTTGGTTACAAGCAATAGCAACAACTGATCTCAAGGTAGGCTGCATTGCAGACAGAGACCACCGCCTCTGGCTGACCCCAATAGAGACAGTGAAGCTCCTATAGGAGCCTCATACACCGAAAGTTTTTCGGCAAATTATGCCTCACACTGATTAAACAATGGCAGTCATGTTGTTATAAGTACCTTTTGTACATAGAGCTGAGGTCATCTTAGGAGGCAACTTGACGTCTTTAATTCCTTCCAACTCGAACAGATACTCCCGTAATCATTGAATTTTTTCTTCCAGCACTCCTTTGCTTAATTGCTCCCGATTGGTAACTGGCCATGTTTACACTGCATGCATTCCTATTTTACTGCATCTGACAGGAGCGTGCTCAGGGTTGAAAATGGCCAGTTGCCAATGTGGGCAACTGAACAAAGGACTGCTCTTAGAAAGTTTGATTATGGGGGTATTTCTTTGAGTTAGAAGGAACAAGGCATCGCCATCGACAGGCTCCTGGCCTTTGCTAACGCAAGGGTGTACCTCTATTTAAAAAAGGTACTTAAACCAAAATGACTTTGATGGTTTCATCAGTGTGAGGCATATATTTCTCAGAGAAGGCACTTACCGACGGGATACCGCCGATATAGCGGTCCCTGAGATTCAGAAAACCAGACAATCGCTGAATAACGGGCCCAACGCCGGCTTTACGACACTGACTGTGAACATGCCGAACACAGACCATCCACAGGCGTCCTCAGCTTCTGATCGTCCTCAATAAACTATCTATATACTGTATTGGGGACGATCAGAAGCTGAGGACGCCAGTGTCTGTGACACCGTCACATCATGCTGATGCACAGCCGAGTTGGGCCAACAGGCCTTTTGCATGATAACTACATGTTATTATATCTATACCCACTTACCGTGGAGAAGATCCTTACCTTCTGAATCGCAAAATGTGTTGTAGTTGTATCTAAATGTTACATGACTGTGTTTTCTGTTCACACGAATCGAAACCGTACGAAGATCTCCCTTGGCCCAAGTATATTTGTGTCGTCCTTGACCTTCTGCCTTAAAGGGTGACGTCTAGTGGCGAAATAATGAACCGATAGTATATAGCCCAGTGCCGCCGCACCCCCAGCCCAAGGAGCAGTTGCCGGGCGTCACAAGATGGTTACTCATACGGTTGGGTTATATGAACGTGAAGAGCACAATTCGTACATCCTAGAAAAAAAAGTAAAATATACATGAAAATTTAATACGGGTTCAGTGGCGGATCTACGTTTTCAGCAAGGGGGCCCCCCGGCTTTAGTTGCTGAAAACGTAGATCCGCCGGGGTTTAGATTCCCACCAAGGTCGAATCCTAGGCGCGTGGCGCCGAGCGGGGGAGGTCAGGAGGGGGGTTTCCCCTCCCGTGTAAGACATTTTTTTGTTTTTGTAGCCAAATAGTGAAATTTCCATGCATCCTGGTAAGTTTCTGGCACTTAACTTGTCTCTGGTGTTTTTCTTAAGATAATTAATTAACTTCTGGATTTCGTCACATGAACTTGGCTCATAAGTTTCGTGAAACCATATTGTGCACATCAGGTTATGAGTCACGCCACCAGCAAAAATTTCTGTTGGAACATCTGCTCACACACACCTTTTTTAGCATACGAAAATTCGTATACGAAAAAGTGTGGTGTGTATGCATGGGTTAAGACAATTTCCAAATGTTTAAGAGCATAATTAAGGAGCACCGACGGGGCGTGAAAACTTGAATATCAGATGATCGCATAACAGCAGCCTAAAGTTGTTTAAGAACGAAGACCTGTACTGTTAGTCCGGAAATGTCATGTGTTCTGTCTCGTTACGAGAAAAACTGGCGGCGAACGATGGTGCTCTCAACTCATAGTCCATTATCAAAAGCGACAATAAATAATTAGGTATCACTTTATTAAGCTGAACTTACGTTGACAACAATTGAAAAACGTCAAATCTATCAGGAAACAAATCATCTGAAAACAGTTTCACGAAACCGAAACATCCTGTGCACAGTGGTGAAAAGATACACTCATTGCAGAGGGACCAGATGTACACTGAGAGTACACAAAAAGCTGACCTGGTCCGTCACGAGACCAAGAGTACACCTGTGTGCTTATTATCCCTATACAAAATTGTCGACCTGTCGCGGGATCAAACAGTACTGGCTGAGATAAATAGTTTTACAAAGCACACTTTGGTAAAAAAATCACAAGACTAGTTCGCCGAGGGACCAGAAGTACACTGAAACTCAACATCTACACAAATCAAGCTGGCCTGGTCCGTCGCGAGACCTAAAGTTTACTATGCAAAAAATTTTGAATTGAAAACTTCTCTCTAAANCACTGAACAAATGATATCGCAGAAGACGTGGTGGGTTGGTTGCAGACGTTTCGACCTGGTCCGGCGCCAGGTCTTTATCATTGCAATATGCCTCTAGAGACCAAAGACCAACCTTATTCTCTAGAGTAATATCGGAGCCCATGCTACTGGCTTCACCTCAGTAGTACTGACACAATCGCTAGCAAGAGGCTGACCTTATATACAACAGCTTTAAATCTACAATTTCCAGAAAATAATCCCATGGCGTTTTTTTTTTCAGCAATGATAATAGCAGTGTTGATTTTTCAAAATCGATGAACTATACACACATGTATGAACTCGAAAATTGAAAATCTATACCGCGGCCGCAACCCGGCTAGGCTGCATGCTTTTTTACTTGCCTAATTACTGTTGATAAGAGGTCTTCGCATACAATAAACAGCATGTCCAATAGGCTGTTGCAAAAGCTGCCTGAATTTTAGAAAGCTTTGATAACGACGCCGTGCAAAGAAAATTTTGCTCTTTCCTGGACTCGGGCACGTACATGTACGGTACTACACACCAAAATGAATAGTGACTGGGTGAAGTTGCCTGTAGCCTTGAGTTCGTACTACAGCCTTGAGAAACGTTTCAGTTTATAAAACATTAGCCTGACACTATAATAACAACATAGTCAAATGGTTTGTTATTAAGCATGATAAAAAATTGAACCTTCAAAACGTTACTGTCATTGCCAGTGTAAAAATATGATAGCATATTACTGTACGTATTTTACCCGCACTAGACCCAACATTTGAAAGTATCCCACGTAACCGAGACCGCCACTCACTGCAACGCAAACCGTTAAACAATTCGGAGAGTCATCGACTGGAGTTGGCGGCACCTCCTTACTCAACCCTTTTATCATGGACGAAATTGTATACGTCGGAAAACCCTCCCGGTACTCATAAGAGACGGCTTCATAATGGCCTAGCTTTCTAGTATTGATGCCCGGGCAGCGTGCGCGTACCATGGTGTATGTATAACGCTTTTTATGTGGAAAATATACTCACGTTATATTCCGCTTTCAAGATTTTTTGGCGGAATATTGATGCAATGGCAATCGTGATCAAGCCAACCCGCTTCATCGCATTCTACACCGAACGCCTGGTTTGGATCAGTGCCAGACAGCTTCGCTCGAGTAGAGTTTATTGATGCTGAGCTTGGTTGGTCTACGCCTAGTAGTTTAGTGACTTGTCGACTAGTGTTTATGTAGTTAGTCTATGATATAACTGACTCAAAAAAGTATGTATCACTGAACGACGTTTAGCTGAATGGCATCCAGTCTCAGTTACATTGGCGTACACTATAGTTAGGCCGGCAAATTGTTTAAGAATTGTGTGTAGACTTGTGCACAAGTTCATTTTCATCATTACTTATCTGTTGATTTTTTACCAGTTTCCACTCTCGGGGGACCATCTGAGCTCTGACACTGAAAAATGTTCTGTAATGGTGCCACTGAGCAGTCGGTCATCAAAAAATGTCTCCCGATGTAAAAGTGATTTGAAATGTTGGATTAAAATGTTGTGCTTATTCCGCTATACCAAAAATATCAACTTGAAATCTAGAAAAAATGCGTGTTAGTTACTTTCGCTTTCACTTTGACAAAGTATCCGAATACTGCATCCGGTTGGCATGCAGCGCATGTCTGCTAGCTATATTTACTAATTCACCGACGAGAGTGAAAGCGTCTATTGCCGGGCAGCTGGTTTGACAAGAGTTCACGCGTATGCATGTAGCTGGCTTTTCATTGCGAGTAGATTATACAATTCAGTATATTCTCATTCGATGTCATTGACACGTGACAAGTTTATGAGGATTTGAAGACCAAGTTGAAATCGCACCCGTTCTACTGACGGGTTGGCTTTATTAGAACTTGATTTGCCACGCCACGCCGTTGTGTTGTCGTTTACGGGAGGTGTAGCCTATTGTCAGTTGGGCAACCTATAAGGTAAGTGCGCCCCGTACTACGTAATGACTGCAGTAACTGTTGTGTCCTGATATGATTCATATGGTACAGACCATATAGGAAGTGACGACATATTCTTAGATATATGATTAGTGCATCTGACCTCATGTTTTCGGAGAATATTCTTGTTTATTGCAATATCCCATCCCTTATTTAGTAATTACTATACAGTAGCTTTACGAATCCTCTAAGTGTTATTGCTTGTAGTTTAGTTAGTTCCAATAAAGTATTTGACACAGCGAGTCTTATAATTATATTCTGACTTCATAGTATCAGAATGTTAAATACTGCAACCTGAACTTGATGTTAAGACTAACTTAGGTGCATCGGGTTTATTTAAAAAGGAAATTGCTCATGCATAACTGTACGTAGTCCCGCCGCCAGGCTTAGTCTGCATGCGAAGACTCTGGGTCACCGGCAGTGCAACTCAACGAGGATAACGTCAGAGTGACGTGTAAATATTAAATCCGGTCTAGGCTTACTGTAACACAAGACTAGCGGTGAACATGAGTTTCCAGTGGACTGATGTCTGCGATAATCTCGTTTTACTGTTTTAAGAGTGCGTATGCCTGCTTTCAGTTCCCGTGTGGCATCAAAGGCACAGCAGTGTGTTCGAGATAGCCGCAACACCAACACGGGACTGTGCCGCAAAGCTATGTTAAAACATGACATCAGTGATGTACTGTACACCTGTCGGCCTGCCACTCATTTAGACAGTTACTGTTAATTTGATGAAAGCAATGACTGAGACCTATCTGCAGCTATTCAAGAAGGACTTTGAATTAGGTGACGAGGACGATATATTTGTTGGACGAAGACAGGAGCGTGAAGATATCAAGGCGCGTCTGAAGACGTTCGCCAGTGTGGTTTCAATTTGTGGACCCCCCTTGGTTGGGAAATCCAGATTGGCAAAGCAGGTAAAACTACAATAGCTGGCAACTGGTAGCTAAATACGTAATTTTCTAATCCGCACATGTACATGTATGTGTAGCTGTTTATCCATGCTTGAACGCACATGCCGCGAAGTTATGAACTACATACACAAAAAAACAATAGACAAATATTTATTTTTGAAACGTTGAAAGTTGCCAATAAACTGACAAAAGGTCTTCTATTTTAGCCACAAATTTCCGGGAAATTGAACAACTCAACATAACAATGTGTACTTAGTACGCGTTCTTGTAGAAATTCTTAATTTAATAACGTGGCATTCATCTTATGACCTTCCGCATCACCCTCCAGAAAAGCTGAGTTCAACGGCTTGACGGTTCAGGCCTGGGGTGTGTTCCGGGAACAAAGTTTTTTGCTAGAAAAGCGCCCAAGATCACGCAAAATCACGCGACCGAAAGGTTGTAGTAGCCTAGTGCTTCTGCTGTCACTGAAGCGACTGGTTGACAATGGAGTGCTGAATTACTAGAACCCGAGAGATATGGAATATAATTTACAGTTTACGTTCTATAAACGAAGATGTGTTAGACGCAAGTGTACTCGGCTGACGAATCGGGCCTGCGCTGGGAACGCAGCTCAGCCCGGTTAATGTCACTCGTTTCCTTCTTGTACGTGACGTGTTGAGGTTGTGCTAACTGCGTACGTACACACTCCTTAATTTTTATTGTTAGAGCTTCAGGTAAATAAAATAATTTTGATAAGCCAGTGATAACTACATGTATATGTTCGTGACGAGCACGATAAACAAACCTTGTCAGGGACCAGTTCCACCAAAACTCTAATGTTTTTGTCAGTGTAGGGATTTGAAAAAGAGTAGAACACTAGTTACGCAAAAACATTTAACTTACTTGGGCGGATCCAGGATTTTGAGTTGGGGGGGCAGAGCAGAATTTTAGCCAGGATTTTGCCCGTCAGACATTCGCACCCCCGAACTGCCAAATTGAATTTGGGAGAATTTAAGAGGGGGGGCCAATACTCTACATGTATACATCTATAATTTGTTGGTTGGCGAGTTTCAAGATGTCAAATAAGCGGGAAGTTAAATTCTTTTACCGAAGTTCAGTTGACATGTGTTCGTAAACATTAAAACAACGCAGCCGTATTATGAACGGCGATAACCATATTCACTGTCATTTGTTTAGGTTATCACCGGAAAGGTTTTATCTCTCTCTGGTCTGTGTTGATGGCTGCGCATGCGTGGGGTTATCAGTGCTTTGACTTTCCCTTGGCCGATCGATACACATAGACATTACACGAACTCGTGTCCGTTCATATAAAAACATATCAATATACAGCTGTACAAGTATTTGGGAAAACGAACTGTAGTCTGTTGTGTGCAAACTGTTCACATTCCGGACGTCTTATATGTGGTGATAAATATGTCAATGACACTTGAGAGCCATTTCAGTCACAGTCCTGGAAAGCAGTCAGAACTGACGAGGTTTACCTCATTGTATATATCAGAATAATAAATAAATAAATAGAATAACATTTTTTGACTTGTAGTCATTACTAGAGTATGCACATGCGGGTGCAATGTACGTAAAATGTCATTCTGGAAGAAGCGTTGGTGTCGTACAGAACGCGTATTCTTTCAGCCTGATTGTTATTTTTTCTTTCAGAATCGCTGTATAAGATTTTTAATGAGAACAAACGAATGAATGTCGCTGTAACAATTTACAGTCATGAGTTATTCTGAGCTGCAAAAGTAGTTCGGTAACGTGGACACTCAGAAAAAGAATGCTGAACGCCAATTGGAATTGCCTGGTTTTTCCAAGCCCATAGTGTCTAGATTTTTCTGCAGAACTCCAATTCGTTCAGGTTCACCCTGAAAAATATACGTACTCCTTACAGGTATTTTCACTAATAACGAGGAGAACGTGAGTAGCACCGACTTCACCATTGCTGTCATTTTCTGTTGTTCGCAATAGCACGTTAAATGTTTCTATGTTTGGGGTTTTCTGAGAATGTGAAACATCAATACTGCTCGATGACTTAAAGATGCTTTTCGCCCTGTTTTGTTGACGTAGGCCTCTCAACAATTCTTATTGTGGCCGTAGTGATAATTTATTTCCGTTAGCAACAAGAACAGTGTAACCACCAAGGACTCGATTAAATGCGCTTGTCCAACCTAAATGTTATGGCTTCGAAAATGGCGCGTTTACGTGAGATCCGAATGAGAGGGAAATTTTATCAGTGTAAGGAGTATCATGAGGCTTAGAGGAGGCAGTGTGACCTAGTGTGATAGATGTCTGTTTTCTTTCATTGAGGTTGTGGGTTCGAGTCCCACTGGATCACACTGCTAATCCCTTGAGTCAGGTTTCTAGCTCGGTTTTAACTACATGTTAATAAAGCGTAAAAATGGTTCCAGGTGATCAGTGCACTGTGCCCACTGGTCTGGTACAACGTATTTATGAGGCCGATTTTCAGAAGCAAAAGTTCTATGTTCATTTTAGGCAGCTAAACATACATGTACGGTGAAATGAGGTATTAACAAGCCTAGCTATTGAGTGGAAATAGACGGTGACGATGAGCACTGAAAGATTCGTAATTGCTGAAGACGGAGATGAAAGCATATCGAACCGTGTAAAAAACCACAAAATGTTCTGTTTACCCTCTCTATGTTATGCTTTGCATCATTACAGGTCTTTGGTGAGCTTCTTCAAGAGAGCCTCGACCGAGAAGTACACGTGCGACTATTTTACGTCAATTTCGGGAACGAAAAAGACATTGTTCAATCGAACTTTGCTTCCTTCATCACGCGAACCATTTTGCAGAGTTTATCGTTTCTGTCCGCGTACGGTGGCGCTGACAACAATCGTCCTTGTGATGACGTCATATCGCAATTAAACGAGTTCACAACAGATGGCTCGTTTTGTTTGCTACTGTTGGACAACTGCGATGCCGTCGTTTCGCTTAAAAAGGCGAGAAATGAGTTCAAGTCAGTGTGTTGTTCGATAGCAAGCCATTGTAAAAACGTACGGATAGTGACTACCTCACGCTTTAAGATAAACTTTGCAAGAGCCCTGGGTAAACGTCACTATAATAAGAAAGTGAACACTCTAACAGTACCGGAAGCGGTTGAACTTCTGGTTAAGGTTGCTCCCACTGTTGAATATGGCGTAAACGCAGAGGAATTAGCGACCCGCTGCTATGGCCTCCCAAAAGTGCTGCTTGTCGTCGCTCGCATGCTGAGCGAGCGCCTTGAAGTTTTGTCACCAGAGGAAGTTTGTGAACTTTTAAAACGAATGTCGCTTCTCGATTTCCTGAATTCGAGCCTTTTCACATATGATACTGACGTTGTTAGTGAACTAGAATCGTCCCTTAACTTCGTTACCGATTGTGTTCGAACATATTGGGCGGCGCTGAATGTTATGTCTGGAGAGTTTTCCGCCCATGCTGCGTGTGCCATCGTAGGCGGGAGTTCTGTCGCTGAAGTAAAAGAAAGCGCTCTTATACCTCTGGTCGATCATAACCTGCTGGAGTTCTCGGAATTGAGTAAAACGTTTAGGGTACTTCCTTTTCTACGCACAATTGTCTCCCAGATAATGTATGAAGTAGCTGAGAGCGACACCATACGAGAGAGATTCGTCAAGTATTTCGGTAAATGTCTGCTCGAAATTAACCGCCACTGCTCCGGACTCAGTTACTATGACGTCAGCTCCAAGCATGCACATGAAATGACCAATATTCGACAGCTGTTGCACGAAGCCATCAACTGTCAGGAAAATGTTTATCCAGTTTTCTATAAGGTAATTTCTTTTCAACGAATTTTTAGTTCCGGGTTGAAAACTAATGTACATGTGTAATCTTGGTTTCTCGGTATATTAGTTTTCCCATTTGCGTTTTCATTGACTCGGCATCTGCGAATTTTTTGTACTTGTTTTTGCATACTTTTCGTTTTCGTCACATAAGGAATGCAGATTTGACACGTCAGAGATCAGTATTCTGAGCATGCGTAGAAGGTAAGCCTAGCAATCAGAAGGAAATTTGGATTTTTTCACACTTTTTTGTGATGGTCATTCAAAGAATTGGTGCCATGCAGAATAGCGTTTCAATTTCTTGGAAAGTGGAGGCTTCATATAATTTTTCCAGGCAATAGAATCTTGGCTTGTGCCATGGTGGTATCTACCTGGTGGAGATTTGTATTTGCAAATCGCGGTAGACAACGACATTCGAAATCACAAGCACTGATCTAGGTGTGGAGAAGGACAATTACCGCATTAGCACTGACGTCAGGGCAATAATTACTGGTCTAAGCAAATTAAACTATAGTGTACTAAAACTGGTGAATTTTCGATCTTTTTGACTTTCTAAAATTAAATTCACTGTGAAAAGTTACATGTATGTTGGAATGAGTTTTCCGATAAAATACTATAAATATTAGACCAAAAACCGATGTCGTCGTTTCTGTTTTGTTGACCAGTTGACGCCACCGGTGTACGTCATTGGTTTCTATGACTTGTGAGCTCAAAAAACAGGTCGCAGGAACGTTTCCCAATGGGCTTGCTGGTTATCAGGTCCAGGGGTCTAAATTTTTTACTCGAACTTGTTTGAAATTTATCTTCTAATTTTGTGTAAACTCAAGACATTTGATCATTTTATGCTCGTGCACATAATGGTTTGTGTGAATATTCGTCTTATTCTTGTTTGCACTTGATGACCCCGGAATTAAAGCTTAAAGTTCCAGTCTGAACTCGAAATGTCTGGTTTTTACTCGAAACCTCGAGTTTTCAGCAGAGGTTTTAGCTCAAATGGAGTGCTATATCAGGTGCAAAATTTTGATTAGAAACACATCAACTGTATGCATCAACCGTAATGTACATGCACGTCAGCACTTATACCGAGTTCGCTCAAAAGTGGAATGTAGAAAATACAACCAGGTTAAATTCGATTCCTGGGAAACTGCTTTTCTCTGGAATGAAAAAAATGTATGAATGGTATTCGTATTGTAACTTTGCTTTAAAATAAGTGTGTGCTGTACTGCGACTTGCTCACTCCCACTGTTTTACACCAGAAATCAGTGTTGGGTGATTTGTAGGCAAAAGGACCTAATTCGGTGTCGTCGGTATGTCTTTCGTAAAAGCTCACTACAGCCTGCTGGATCGGCATGACATTTATAAGGCTATTCTTTACTTATTTTTCACAAAATTTATTGTCAAAATTGCCATTTATTTTACATAAAATAATGAAAAATTTACCAAAAGTTGTTTTATGACGTCTGCATAGTACAAAATATATTTATAATGGACTAAATTTTTCTGAATCTTTATTTCTGTGGAGAAATTAAACAATAGAATTTCACTTGTCGGGCATAACCTACATGTACATGCACTTTATGCTTAAGAGGTGAAAAATTCTCCTAAATCTCACGGTTTAATATGAGAAATACTGACCAAATTATTAGACTTTTTCAGCACTTAGTAGAAAAATGGTGTTATCTCTATGGTTTGTATCATGTTAGTAGAGTGTTTCCGATACGTCCGTAGGTTGGAAAAGAAGCCCATTTCTTCCTGTCACTCGTGGCGCCTAATGAGAGCATTGACTTTTACAATGCATGCCGGGAATCCGCTAAGAAGTTCGGTACGAAAGAAGAAGAAAGTCAGATGCTTGTGAATTATGGAGATATGAAATACGACCATCGAGGTTAGTTAAAGCATCTGTTTGGTGGGTACACCGTCACTAATTTCCTCCTCATTTTCCGAATCATTACACGAGACCTCGGGTATTTTCGTAGCCTCAAATTTACTATCGAAGGGGAACGTTTTGCGCGTGTGGGGCTCCAGTGATACAGCAACTCGTGACTTTCAAACTAGAGATTGACAGGTCGCACACGCGCCGACAGCGTTTACCTCGATCTGAGTGGAAATTTTGAGCTTACGAAAAAACCCAAGGTGTTCCGAATAAACGGGCCGCTGATATAAGGGCTCGTTGTCTCCCATTCAGGCTAAGTACATGTAACCTAGGTGAGAGCCAATGCGTTTCAGTCAGTGAGACAAGACTAATCGTGGCCATTACTCCACAGCAGAATTTTTTTAAATTACACTATACAAATAGCTGTTGAGCATACACTGCACATGTATTTGTCTCGACATCCATATTAAATATAAGTTTCACACCAGCTAATTTCCTAACACTGTGGAAAACGCGGACGCTTTATCGGAGACTACCTTCCGCGTCATACGGTAATTAACCTTCTTGGTTTGATACAGTAAGACTACAAAATGTATATTAACAGATAAAGAACTATCACTAGTATTCTTGGGTCGATCGTTTAAAGCTTCCAGCTTTCTACAGATTTACAGGACATATGCTAGATCCTCTTATTAAAAACGGACTAGCCGGTTGGACACCAATGGCCCAACGCTTTAAATCAAGTACGCTCACACGTTCATCATTGCGAATAACTTTCGAAGTCCCTGCGTATGCCTGATCTGTCTTCCTTGTGTTTAAAGTTGTTTCATTCACACATTGCGCATATTCATCCAAAAAGTTCTCACTCACATTCTCTGGTTCGTCCGACGTGTTTGCCCCTGGCGCACAATCTACGGTCAGGGGATTTAAAAAGGAACAAGACTCATCCATTGTCAGCATGTCGGCGGAGTTACAACACCATATATATGATATATGGTTCTAAAGGTTGTCAACCAATACATGGATTCATTTTCACTCGCCAGTGCTCTCCTTCACGACTTAGTGTTCAAACAGAACTTTAAAAAACGCGCTTTTATTGTAAGTTTGTGTTGAAGGCATGCCGGCAGAAGAATGCCAAACGATCTACGAAGAGGCGGAGCAGCTGCTGAAAGACTTTCCCAGAAGTGACGTCATGTCAGAGCTCCTGGTTAAAAAGGGGTGGGTGCATTACAGATCAGGACAGTTCCGGGCATCCGTCAGGTAACTGGTTAAGTCGTTTTGTATGCCTGGTACAGAATTGCCATTTGAATTCCTGGACGTGCATCTAGAGACGATGCAATCGTGACTTGAACTGTTTGGAGGATATCTGTTTTTAAAAATGTTTAGTTTGTGTCACCAAATAAATGACTTTTTGTCGGTTAACCGTGGCGAATTTGGGGAGGCAAGGTGTCCATGCCTTCAAAAATTCTCCCAATTCCATTTGCCTGTTCGAGGGTGCGAAAGTCTGAAGGGAAAATCCTGGCTAATGCCCTGCCTTGCCTCCCCCCCCCCCTTCAATTCAAAATCCTGGATCGGCTCCTGGTGAAGTGGTGCTCGTCCTGTTTGAGTGTGTAGAAATTCACCGTCGTAGCCGAGTTTTTATACTCTTAAAGCAATATAAGACCCTCTTCCATCACGAAAACCAACTTTTGATTTAGACCAGTTTTCGTGAAATGAGTCCCTATGTCAAATTAAATGTGATTTTGGGATTTCAAAAGAAATTTCGGTTCTTTCCGCTTAAGATCAGACTCTACAAGTTGCTTTTAATAGCAGTAATTATTTTTAGTCCGAATATGATTTCAACTATTCATTTTTTGTAAACTCACAAATCGTTTCTTACATGTATTTGGTTAAAGAACAAATTGGGAGTAGTCACAGTTAACTGTGCGTAGCTTACATGTAAATCAAAAGATCTCATTTCAGACGGTACGGTGGTTTATCACCTCTCACCTTGCCATCCCCAGATCATTACGTTGATTGAAACTCCATCATGGCTTTGTTTTATGACTTGGCATCCGTGACGGTGTGGTGAAGGCTTAGAGCGTATTAAGATTTGGGATCCGTAGCATTACACTTACAACACTTTAGCAAAAATACACTGAATTAGACGTCGTTTGCATTTTCAAAATCTGGTGCGCAACACGGACGAGTTTGACAGAGACGAAACGCAATGTCTTTCATTCACAGAAATTTCGATACGTTCCACATATTATGTGAAACCTTTGAATATCCGACCCCACAACAGTGTCGACTCGCCAGCATAATGGGCGCAATGCCGAGCCCAAATGTATGTTGGGCCGTTGAGGGGAAAGTGTTCCCGTAAAATTAAGCTCGTAATTACGAGCGTAAATTAAATTGCAAAAATGTTGCAGTAAAATACGCCCGTAAATCAAATGGGGGAAATGTCGCCGTAAATTACGTCCGTAAAATACCTTAAAAATATCATCCAGATGCTAAAACACTTTTTAACACCAGCAACGCAAGTATTGTTCATAAAAATATTGTTTTTGCTTCTTACATTCCACAGAAAGTAATTAACTGCGACGCAAATCACACCGCCCATAAGTCGTAGCCCCTTCGAGTGCCCCAGGAAAAAAATCTCAACCAATCAGCGTAAAGTGCTTCATATGACATCATCGTGACCACGGAATTACTCGGAAGCCACACTGCGTAACAGCTGAGTGCCATTTCTTGGACGTTCTGTACTTGACAATCTCTGGGCTAAGATGCTTCGTTGCGTGGTGTACGGGTGTACCAATGTCAGCGGCAATGGCATACATGTACATTTGCATAACTTCCCCACCTATCCCGCCCTGTGCCGTCACGGTGCTTGGAATAGATTCTAATCTGGCGACAAAATTCCCAACATGAAAGTTTTTGTATCAAGCAAACTACACTTTGTAATAAACATTGTGCAAATTGCCTGATAACAATTCAGACGAAGCGTTTCTGTTCCTGTGGATCATGCTTTGCAAATAAATCGCCATGACACGTCAACATGCAGAGTAGATCTCGACCAATAGCTAATATCACCTTTCCAAGTCCAGAAGTCACAACTATCCTGACTAAGGATAAATTCAAGACCAATTTCGTAAAGTTAACGGGTCTAAATCAAAAATCGGCTTTGCGCAGGTTCATTGAGGTGCATGTCACTCGATCTTAGATTTCTATGCTTGCAGATGTTGCGAGAGAGCCATGGAAATCGAGACTAAGTGTGGTCGAAGACAGTGTAATCGCCTGATCTCCAAGATCTTGTCAATTGCTGGGATATCGTTGAACTGTTTAGGTAGGCATAACATATCTCATTAAACAAGCGGCTATAATGATTGTTTACGTGACTTAAAGTTCCGGTTACAAATTACTCCCCATCCACCCTGATTACCTACAGACAGTGCATTACCACACCTTTTGTGTTTTCAACGTAATAAACCTAATATGATAGAAACAATTACAGGAGGCAGTACTTTCGGATTTACAGGATCAATTAACTCGGATATGTCTTTATGAATGGGGACTTTTTGCTTAGCTAGGGTAAAGCACCTCGCCTAGCCTAGTCTTGTTGTGCCAAGGTCCGGCACGTTTCACCATTCATTGAAATTTCTCAAAGTCCCTGAAAAATGTTATACGTTCTCGCCCGAAATATCCTCAGAGCTGTTTAAAATGACTGATTTTCGAACCGTGGTGGGCAAATACACTGTAATGGCATCTGCACTGTACATCGTATTCTGTGCAGTAATTTCTTGTCAATAATTTGTCTTCCGTAATTGTGTTTGTATTAATCGATGGAAGTGGCGTATCGTTGCCGGCCTAGATCAGAGAATGTGTTGGTATATAATGTACGTGTATTCGTTGTTTCCTGTTTTATCAGTCGCCACCACGGCTCGGAAATCGTGGCTTTCAGAGATCTCTATTAATAGCTATCGATCGAGAAAGTGTGAGTTTTCGGAGACTTGAGAATGGTTTACTTTTAAGTATTTTATCGCCTTAAAAGTCGTTAACCAAACATCTATCAAGGTAATTTGACTGTCAAATTACAAAAGTATGTCGTATGGGGAGCACACTACAACTTCCGAACGTAAAATAACCGCATAACTTGTAAACCGGCCTGCCGACGGCGTGGTCGTGACCGGAAGGGGGCGTCGTGCTCCATGAGTCCCATCTAATTCCTCCTACATGTACATGTATATCAACATGGCATTCTATGCGAGTGTTTTCCGTAACTTGTGCTGACAAAAGAATAACGTTTTGAGCAAAATACGTTGCCAACAAGTAAAATGAAACCGTCAGCGACTCAAAAACGCTTCAGAGTTAATTGAGGATGACAAACTCTTAAAATCGCAAATTCGAAAATGACGCATGTCGGTGCGCATTGTCGGTGGCTTGAGTGAGTAACGGAAATGGAATTGTTTCAAGATCAGTATAGGATACATTGCGCACTAAGTTTATGAAAATGAGATTGTTAAGTTGATTTTTATTTTATCGATCTAAACAGGGCGAAATTTAGTTCTTTAACAACCTGATTGGTGCTGGTAATCACAGCTTTCACCTCCAGTACCACAGACGTAGAGTTCGTGTCACGTTGTCCTGAGTTCTCCAGTAGTTAAATGTAAAAACACTTCAAGCAGAATTTCTTGATCTTCAGGTCAGTTCCATGAGGCAGAACGAAGTCTAAAAGAAGCTCTGGACATGAGAAAACAGATGAATCCTAAGTGTCCGAGTATCTTCAGCGTCTTGAATAATCTGGGACTCCTTTATTCGAAATGTAGGTGACGATATCTTCGTCTTAAAACGATCTTCCATAGACTATACCAACAACTTTAATGAAATGTGTACCAAAATAACACGTGATTTGCTTACAAGAATCTTTCTTTTTCTAAAAGGACGTTTACCAAATATGATACCTTTTGCAATACTTTGACATTTCGACTTTGCTTTCTTCTATGTTAGAGGTCTCCATTTGCGCAGAATCAATTCTCAGCAACCTGTAACGTTAACATTACTTATCCAGGGGGGCGGTACCAAAAGGGCTTGAACTACACCAAGGTGTCACTCATGCTTAGGCGGCACTTTCACAAGGAGCCTCACAACAATGTCTCGCAAGCACTGGTGGATCTGGCGTATCAACTGCTGCATTTCGAAGGAGCTGACGGTGCAGGTATTATTGCTATACAAGTGTGGACCGATCCCGGCCATGACGTCTCGTCATATGGACCGAGGAAGAGAGATGTTTTCCTATTTCAGTACACGACCACTGGCATGTCACGTCCAGCCGATATCTGGTGTCCCACGGCTTAAACGCTCGAAATTACCCCAGAAGTCGTAACCGTCGGGGAAACTCTTTGTCACCCGACATCAAACAGCAAAGTTCACTAGACAATTTTTCACTCTGAAATTACCTTCAAAGACACAGGCGTTTCGGTGAATGTCGACATAGTTTCGTTATTTGGGTCAGTTCTGTTTCATTTGTCCAACGTGGGGAACAGCCAGTAGAAACTCTCGAGTGAGAGCATCCGTTTTTCATTGTACCCTCAAAAAACGACCCTAATAAAGTATGAATTGTCCGTAGCCATATTTTTCACTTTCTGAAATAGAAGAAGCTATGACCTACAACGTTTCAAAGTAGGTGTTCTGCCCGTTCAATTCCTAAGATACACTATTGACACTGGGTGGTAGTTTCTTGGGCTATTTTTACACCCAATTGGCAATACGTTATTTTGAAACGTACAGTCTAATTACTTATCTGTTTAATTGCTTGATCAAATTAGTTAGAAACACACTGAACATATACGGACGATGTGCACGTGAAGTGTTTAGTCTAAAACGTGACCATTTCTCGTATATTTGCTTGAAGCATTGATACCCAAGTTTTTGAAGTTGCTGCCTTCCCGGGGTTTGCCTCCCCCCTCCCCCCACCCTCCACCAAAAATCATTGGTCTGGGACGCGAAATCAATTTCCCGACCTGGGGGAGAGGGCGGAACTGCTGGAAATAGGGTGAAACTTGAAATTTGGCAAACGGAGAGAAAAACTTTTTCAATGTCAAATCAGTTTGCCCCGCCCTCCTCCATATAATGTTCACCAACATACGGGTATTTCCCATTTCGCCTCTTTTATTCCCTCTTTCTCTTCCCTTCTGTTTCATCATAGAACAAAACTGATTTCATATCCATGTTGAACTCAACTGAAGAAATTCTGAATCTGTAACCCCGCAGTCGTGAGCTCATGAAACTTCAAAACATGTTTGTGTATATTTGAACACCAAGCGTGTTTTTCAAATGTACAATGTACGCGGCAATTTTTGCTGGTAATTTCTAATTGTGCCCGAATACGAACGGTGCTCAGCAACTCAGTTACATTCACTTGTGTGAAATTGTACAGTTCGTGAAATGCCTCAGAGGAACCTGTTTGTTCTTTTGAAGATGAAGCGCTCCGTTACCTACAGGAGGCGCTAAAGATCAGAGAACACCTTTGCTACAATCACCAGAACACGGCGGACGTCCTCTATGAGATGGGAAAGGCTTACGTTTACAAGTCAGTTTTGGTAGTGTTCCTTTAATATGTACAGCACGATTGAGATTTATGCGGAGTGAGGACGACACAGCGGCATTTCTGCATTTAAGATGTTAAGTTCTTTGCATAAGTAAAAATGAAGTACAGTAATAAATGATGGTTTTCCTGTTATTTCTGAAAGTACCAACTTTGAATGTTTCACCATTCTCTGAATATTCAGTCTGGCTGAGTCAATTCGAACACCACATATGCGAACCACGATCCAATACAGTTCTGTGTGTATTTAAAAATCGAGTTAGTTGTATTATCTAACTGGTACAAATGACACAGATTTATCGTTGAGTCCACGGCAAATGTGAAGATCAAGTACTAACTTCATCAACTTTCGAAATTTTCCATCTACTGTCAAGTTTTATCCAGACCTGCGTGCGCCTAGGCACAGTAGTTACAATGTTGGCCCCTAATGCTCTTCGACTGTATGGTTTCTGTTCGCTATAAAGTTGTGATGCATTTTCAGGAAAGAGTACGGTTCAGCCTTTGCTCACTTGACGAAAGCACTGACTATTCATGACCGTTGCGCAGGCGCCTTTTCCTTCTTCCGGGAGAAAGTGGATTTAAAAGTCGCCCGCGTCCTAATAGAAACAGGTCAACACAGGGCAGCTACACCCATTATTTTTCGCCTGCTTGACGAAAATACAGTAAAAGAAATATCATCACGTGAACCGAAGTGTGAACTTGTGGCCAAGGCTGCGATGGCTATGTGCCAAATTCAGAGCGTTTTGTCACCAGATGGAGCCACTTACTGGAAGCAGTACTTAAGTGATGAAGTCAATCGCCTGACGTTGTTGAGTTTGAACGACAACGACGTAGAACATATCAAGCGGATGAAAGAGTTTTATTGGTGCTATATGACTCCAGAATTACAACAGCAAGTGTGTGACGTTTTCAGTCGCCTTGCGTAGGCCTAGTCACTTCAGAGAGGCGTCACGCGGATTTTGGACAGATTGTTGATAATCATTTACGTTCTTGATCTCGATGTGTTGAGGCATATGTTTACTAAACCTTGTTTTGACGAGTTCACTCAAAACCTTTTAGCTCACCTGCTATCGAACGTTTCATTGCTCTGTATCAGGTGACAGAAAAGTGTACTCAAAAGTACTTTCCCCGGAAAGAGACACCTTATACATGCAAAGGAAAATAGCGATCCGTATGTCTCAAAGTAGATCTGATATTA
This sequence comes from Phoronis australis, assembly GCA_002633005.1. Taxonomy (NCBI): domain Eukaryota; kingdom Metazoa; phylum Phoronida; family Phoronidae; genus Phoronis; species Phoronis australis. The sequence continues at coordinate 520,442 of NMRA01000277.1, forward strand.
CTTGCACTTGTCGATTTATCGAACTTTTCTTCTAGGCCTGTTTTCAAACTTTTGCCAAAGGTTACAGAAAATTTCCCTCAAAAATATCACTTCATCTGGTTAAGCCCGTCACCTCTGGAACACTTCCATGTACAAAGCAGCTGTGTGATAGGTGTCTGCTTTCATCGAGGTCGTGGGTTCGAGTCCCACTGGGCCACGCTGCTAAATCCTGGAGTCAGGTTTCTAGCTACTCAGCTCGGCTTTAACTATATATTAATAAAGCATAAAATTGGTTCCATGTGATCAGAGCAACGGCCCATTTTCGCGGCCTGCGCACGTCTTGTTCAACGTGTATCAGACCGCCTGTAATGATTTTTGTGTATACTTAAGATAATTTATTAATTCATCTATTTCCTAGATTTTGTCATTCAAGCCACGGTGATATACGCCTTGTTTTGACATAAACCAAAGACAAAAATGCACTGAGACCAATGCCTTTGTCCGAGTGGAACGCACAGTCATTACATTGTTTAAGTGACTTGCTTCGTACAGGGATAAAATATGATCTATGTTATTATGCTAACGCTGCCCATAAGGCGACTATCACGCATGCACATCATTTTTAGAAAGTGTGATATATTTGTAATAATCAATAATTTTGTGAAAGCCAACACCTTTGTCTTTGCACTTTCACTTTTACCAAATTATATTTCTACATTGGCAGCACTTGACTTACTTTTACGCACGAGCCGGCAAAAGACATCCGATTGATTCACGATGACGATTCCGGTCTGCAGACCAATCAGAACCGGTAGAGTCGGCGTTTTGCAAAGAATAGTTCTCAAACAGGTTTGCCTATCAGATCACACGTCAATGGACTCGTCACTCTTTCTTCACTCTGTCAAACTCTGCATGCAAAGAAAGAAAAGTTTTGAATCATTTCACATCACAAGCCCTACAGATGAGCACAGAAAGTTTACCCTCTCTTGTATTTTTGCCCTTTCATTCCTACTGAAACCAAGCTAGACGAAGGAAAATGGTGACAAAAAAAACACAAAATCGCTATTTTCACCCTAAAACCACCACTTCCAAAAGTAAGTTTCCCACTGATTCCAANTCACGATGACGATTCCCGTCTGCAGACCAATCAGAGCCGGTAGAGTCGGCGTTTTGCACAGAATAGTTCTCAAACAGGTTTGCCTATCAGATCACACGTCAATGGACTCGTCACTCTTTCTTCACTCTGTCAAACTCTGCATGCAAAGAAAGAAAAGTTTTGAATCATTTCACATCACAAGCCCTACAGATGAGCACAGAAAGTTTACCCTCTCTTGTATTTTTGCCCTTTCATTCCTACTGAAACCAAGCTAGACGAAGGAAAATGGTGACAAAAAAAAAACACAAAATCGCTATTTTCACCCTAAAACCACCACTTCCAAAAGTAAGTTTCCCACTGATTCCAAAAATGTGGTCCAAAGGTACTGTCAACCAACTGTTTTTTTACAAATTTGGCTTGTTTGGGGGCTATACCCAGCAATGCTCAATTGCAACAGGAGGCCGCTATTTTGAAGAAGATTGCAGCTAAAGCCGAGCATTTTCAACGTGTTCACAAATACAAACAAACCACATTCACGTGGCCTACATGCATTACATGCCTGATTAAAAATTCTCCTAAGCCTGTCTCCCGTTCAGTAACGCTAGGACCTCGCTAAAAAGCAAAACTTCGCGAGATTCCATGAGATATTGCCGTGCATTTTAAATGAGAGCACGTGACTTTGACTAGGTTTTAGCTAGCAGGTCCTAGCGTACATGTAGGTCCTAGCATCTACTGAACGCACGCCTGGTCTTCTCCTAGGTTTTAATATTTCGGGTGTGCAAAGTGCCCGCGGCCACAGCTTTTAAACAGTTAAAACTGTTCAGTGTAATTAAAAGAGACTCACATTAATTGTATCACGAAAAGTTTTTTGTACAAACTTGTGCCATTTCCAAGCTTCTTCAATGTCCCACAGCAAAGAGAGAAAAGTCACGTGGTCAAATACCAAGTTTTCAAAGGACTCACTTCGCTATTACTCATTACACCGTGAACCACGGGAAAACGAACAACAAACACACAAATGGAGGATGAGTAGAGTGCTGTGATTGGTTGTCCCAATATTATTTAGTACGTATCAACCAATAAATCATCGTAACTCGAAATCAGCTAATTAACATATCATCCGATAATATTTGCGGATATTCTAATTTGACACCTGATCGGTAGGTGGGGTTGTTTCACAATGTTTTTTATATGAAATTCGTGATTGTAACCACTTTATGAACATAGAAACAATCACTGACTCGTGAAAAATACTTCAGAGTAAACAAAAGTTGACCGAACATGAAATTTCCCATGCAAAATGACGCGTGTTCTCATTTCCTGTGACTTGGGTTTCCGGCTCACTCGATAACTTCTAAATGCACGGTATGTGATAAGCTTGGAAATGTTTGAAACCTTAACTTAGAACTATTTAATCTAAATGCATGGAATCGCAAGTAAAGCAAATCCTGGTTGTTTGGAGGAGCAACTGCTGCATTACAGCATATAAAACGATACCAGTAGAAACACTTGTCACACTCAGTATACATTACATGTACAGTAGATAACTTAGCAGTGTCACCGGTGTCTGGTTCAGCACACTCTTACTGACAAGGGAAATGTTCGATTTTTGTGTTTTCTTTGGCATTTGGCTGGACTTAAAATTTGTATTTACTTGATGCTGCGTTATATTTGCTAACTCAAAATGGTTAGTCAGCCAACTTCTGAAGTTGCTTATGAGGAAGTTTTCTTTAAATTTTTGTGACACACGCGTACTTCACTGCAAAGGTGTTCTTACCAAATGGAATGTTCTTTTAGGTGTGTACGGAATTCCTTTTAATTGTTAAAATCTACCATTCTTCCATCTTCATGGCTATACCAAAGAACAAAAATATCAGGACATTTTTGACGATAACGTCATTTTGAAATAGCTGTGTACAAGCAATATATTTAATTAAAAAACGAGAACTTTGTTTAAATCAGGAGCTGCATGATACATGTACACGTTTTACCAGACGTGCGCAGGCAGCGCATGTGGGCCCATTGCACTGATCACTTGGAACCATTTTCATGGTTTATTAATATGTAGTTAAACCAAGCTGAGGAGCTTGAAACCTGATTCACGGCAATTTTTGGCAGTGGGATTTTCTGAAAAATGCAACAACAAAGTTTGATGGCAATGCACTGCAGTTTTGTAGAAACTCTGTCATAAGTTACAGATGCGTCACAGAGCGTAAACTTGATGAATTCTAGCTTACGATTTCACCTGTTTCGGAGACCGGGATTCAACCCTTTTTGGGCTATAATAAGCGCCCGCTTCCTGAAGTGGATTTTTCTAAGCGCCCTGGCCGCTTATTAGGGCGAATACGGTAATGTTTCAGAAGGGCAATACTTAGTATCCTTTATGCACGGTACCCTTGTGTTACAATAGGAGTGGGATCGGTTCATTATGTACGCTACCAATGGCATAGGACTTTACAAAACTGGTTGAAGAATTTTGTTTTCGTCATAACGTCCGTTTGAAAGTCTTAAGTTTGGAAATGTTAGGATTCAAGGCGGAAATTTAAAAACCATTTGTCCACTTACAAAAATTCAACATTGAAGAATAAAAACAACCTTCACACCCCTCTGGTGTTTCTGTTCCATATTTTCAAAGAAGTTGGTTGCATTTTCGTAGCCTGCAGTCGAGAGATTTTGTGCGGCATATATTCGACATGAAATGAGTGTGTAACCTGCTGTTGAATTGCGAGATAGATTTTGACTGCTCCGGGTGGTTATTTCTGAAGTAATAGTGTAATCTTTATTTATGTTAAAGGTTTTACCGGCGTTCTATTTATTTGTACACGAATGTGAATTTGTTGAAATCGCTGATCGAAATCCTGGCCAAATGTGCGCTTTCTGCTGAGACCAACCGTCTGATTAGGGCCAGCGAAGAGTAATTTGGTTAATTCGCTCACTAGACTATGGCTGAAGTACCTCGTACGGACAGGAGTTCATGAGTCACTACCTTTGGAAGAAATTTAGCCGACAATTTTCGTCAAAAAGTTTACCAGATAGTTTTCATCAAAACGGAGAAAAGAAAAATGGATTTGTGAAGACATGATTACGTAGTAGAGTATTCCCTCGATGATGTTGATTCGATGTATTTATGTGGCGACTTAAATGCCGTATAAGAGATTATGCACAGGATGTCGATGTAATCCCCAGCAGACAGTCTTTAGATGGTTCTAAAAATAGGCATGGGGATTCCTTCATTGAATTTTGTATTGACTCTAAGTTTTGTGTTCTCAATGGGCGTATTTGTCCCGAACAAGATAACTATACATTTGTATATGGAAAGGGTTCTTCTGTTGTTGATTACATCCTTACGCAACATGAAAATTTATGTAATTGTCTGAAATTTAAAATTACTCGTAGCATTGGTAGACAAAGTTGATCTTCTGAGTGAAATTGCTGGCGTTTGCCATATGCCAGATCATTCTTTACTTGCCCTTGATTTTTCCGTACATTATAATGGCAACCTTTCACAATTAAATGAAGCTTGCACCGATTCCCCAAAGAGATATAAAGTTCGGTCAATTCCCGTAGACTTCATGAACTGAAGTCTTATATTTTTAATACTGCTATGCGAGAATTAATTAATTCTATTTTGGTTTGCAGAGCAACCCAAGAAAACATTGACTGTATGTACAGTAGGTTTTGTAAGAGATGAGATATTTCATGAGATGGACAGAAAATTATTTGTTCTAACTCAAAGAAGGTGAAAAGTAAATTTAAAACAAGCAAACTCTATTGGTGTGCTGAATTGTCCGAGCTATGGAAAGATGTAAGTTTAAAGGAAAAAAATTGAAATACAGCGGCTCTCGAGAAGAACGCTCTTTACTGAGACGCCAATTTCAAAATGCCCAGGATCTACATGTATTTGATAAAGTCCACAGGAGGATCGAAAGAAAATTTTTGAGAGATCAAGCTGACCTCATAGAATCTTCAAATTTCAATAACCCATCAGAATTTTGGAAGTACAAAGAACTTGCGCCCCTCTTTTAGAAAGACAATACCCATGGAGATATACGATGACACTGGAAACCCTAATACCAATAACCAATATGTTTTTAATAAATGGAAGAACCAGTATGGATGGTTATAGAATGGTCCAACTGTAAATAATTTTGACCGGCGATTTTATGCTGCTATGCTTCGTTTAATAATCTTGACTTTGAAGAAAATAGTATTTTGAATAAATATATTACTCGCGATGAAGTAAGGCGGGTAGTGATGAAATCAAAATACAATAAAGCAGTAGGAATTGATCATATATGTTATGAAGTCTGTAAAAATGATACCGCTATTGACCTTTAGACTTATTTGTTTCAAATGGTTTTTCGTTACGGTATGGTTCCTAGTTTATGGGCTAAATCCGTTATCGTGCCTATTCCAAAGGGGTCAGAGAAGGACCCGCGCGTCCCACTGAGTTATAGAGATATCCATAGGCGGATTTAGGGGGGGCCCAGGGGGCCCGGGCCCCCCCCCCCCCTTGGCTGCCGCAAAAAAATAAAACAGTAAGAGCGTAGGGAAATAAATGTTGAGTTTATTAATTAACCCCGGTAATTAAAAGTATACGGATGAAAAAAGATTTAAATGTGTGCAGTTTTAGTGTTGGGGGGGGGGCTCAAATCCAATTTCAAGTGTCGCATTCGTAACGGAACTATGGCTAAGTATAGGCTCTCCCGCGATATCCCAAGCGACCGGCAGTGGCGCTGCGCACTACGACTCAGTTTCCGTCGTCTGCTCCACTGTGCAATGAAGAAAATTTACTTCATTTTTTAAAGAAAATGGAACCTGAGTGAC
>NMRA01000277.1:526480-542143 GCA_002633005.1 Phoronis australis
CGTGGTTCAGTTTGCGCAAATGTTTACAGCCGGACAAAAAGTTGGGCCCCCCCCTTGTGATATCCTAGATCCGCCACTGATATCAGCTTGTTGTCTAACGTATACAAGTTGTATAGTAGTATTGAACAATAGACTGATTGAGTACGCGGAGGAAAACGAGCTCCTTGTTGATGAGCAAAATGGCTTTAGTCGTGACAGAGCATTTGTTAATAACGTCTTTGTTTTGACCTCGATTATACGTAATCACTTGAGTAACAAACAATCCACTTTTGCGACTTTTATTGATATGCAAAAAGCTTTTGACTGGGTAGATAGAAATAGTTTACTTTTTAAAATGTTGGATCTTATGGTAGTTGGAAAGTTTATGAATCGGTTAAAAATATTTATGCCAAAACTATATCCTGTGTTAAGAATAATATTATCTTTACGGACTGGTTTTATACATCTTGTGGGGTCAAACATGGAGATGTTTTATCACCTACTCTTTTTGCACTATTTATAAGTGATTTGGCAACGGATTTAGAAATTCCTATCGGTGCTGATAATATTTCATCTTTGTTTTATGCTGATGATATAATGGTACTTGACGAGAGCGAAGAAAATATACAGGGTTTATTTAATATAGTTGATAAATGGTGCTCTAAATGGAGGCTAATTGTCAATCAGGAAAAATACTCATATTATTCACTTCAGATCCAAGCATGTCTCTCGTAGTTCATATCTATTTCGGTTGGGTCGACAAGACCTAGAATATGTACCCAAATATAAAAATTTAGGAATATTATTTAAATGGACATTTGAAGTTTTCTGAAACTGCTAAAACGAATCTGCCGGAAGAGCTTTGGACGCTTTAATTAATTAATTTAAAAAGAATAAAAATATGAGGTACAGAACATTCACTACATTATTCAATGCTTGTGTTGTGCGTGTTAGAGATTATTGTGTAGGTGTCTGGGGCGGCTCTAGTCTACAGGATTGTTATGTAATTCAGAATAGAGCCGCGCGATTTTTCTTGGGCGTTCACAAATTCGCTCCTAATCATGCTGTTATGGGTGACATGTGGTGGGAATTCCCCAGTGTTAGGTGGAAAATTAAGCTTTTGAGAATGTGGAATGGTATTATAAATTTCGAGGATGATAGACTAACATACCGAATATTTTGGTGGGACTACACTACTTGTACTAATAATTGGTCGTCTGAAGTCTTGAGCATTTTTGAAGAATTAGGGATTTCGGATTGTTTTCATGACTTACATTCAATTAATCTGTCTCACTGTAAGAATATTTTGCATGATTTAGCCTGTAATAGGTGGTTGTTTGAAAGCCGTTCGAAACCAAAGTTAAGAACCTATGTTTTGATGAAGAATGTCTTTGAAGTTGAGCCTTACCTGCTTTTAGACTTAACTCGGCCTAGTAGGTCAATTCTTGGTCAAATTAGAACCGGAACCCTACAGCTATTGGTTGAGGTTGGGCGTTTTCGTTCTCTAGAATTTGATGACAGAATTAATTTGCTGTCTTTTTCACACTGGTCAGGTCGAAACTGAACTACATTTTCTGTTTGAGTGTCCGTTTTTCTTAGATGCAAGAAATACCTTTTACTGTCAAGTTGAGTTTAAATATCCATGATTCCGTGCAAAAAGCTGTGAAAGTAAACTAATTACAATCATGCAAAAAGATGTTATTAGAAAAACTTCAGTTTTCATCAAAAATATTTTTGAAGTAAGGAAAAAGTTATATTTATTATTGATCACTTTTGTCTTGTCCTTCTCTTTCTGGTCCTCTTTTAATGCGTGTACACTTGTCTTTTCTTTTTTGTATCATGTATCTAAAGTGACTTATAAGCCCCGTGGAGGGCTGAGTGTTCCTAGTCTTTGTAACGAACTCATTGTTTAAATTTCATTTGAACACATGTCACTATAATAAAAAAATTACTAGTAGGCCTATCAGAGCCTCTTAAAACATTCATCTTCGAAGTGCCTTGAACAAATGCATAAAGTATTATTGCTGAAACAACTGCCATTCACGTTGACACAAGAAGTATTAAGCTTTTCTTCCCACATCCGATTATGGTGTCTTCGGGTGGTAAGGAAGCAAATTCCTTTGCGTTTCGCGTGTGTGGCCGAACAACCGGCCACACAGCAGCCGACCATGATTAGCAGACGACGTACTTGCCGGAAATTGCACCAGAAAATTTAGCCACCAGGTATCGCCAGTGAATAATGACGTAAGGGCTTGCGTAAGCTCACAGATTTCGTCCGTTGGCGGTCCATGTACTATAGTCTAAGGCACAATTGAGTAATTTTGCAGTAGAAGTAGTAAGGCAGGTAGATTTTTGCTAAATAATCGCTTTGAATCGCAATTAAATTTCTCAACAAGGCCGGAAACCAGAAGGAGGTCACACAGAACCACCAGTAATAAATAAGCCAATGATCCACATGTTTAGAGGTCACCTATTTGACCTCCTTGCGTGCGCACACATTCCACTTATTCCAAGCAAATGTTTTGCGCGCGTTCTCAAGCACACTTTTCATATGTCCTCACATATATTTTCCTATGCCATGCAAATATTTTTGCCATGGAACGCAGAAATTTTTAAATATACTTGTTCGTACCATCGTCTAGTAGAAGCTCGGTAGACTAGTGTCATACTGTTTTCGGCATTTGGAGAATAGGAGTAAGAAAACACCCGAGTGTTGGCTTACGAAGCAAATTGCTTGCAGTGGCAACAAGGCACAAAAAGAGATAAACCAGCGTCTGGTTAAAAGCATATTCGACTATGGCCGCTAGGGTTATGAAAACAACCTCCTCTCTTTTTTCAGCTTCGTGATTTCTAGGTTAAAAAAAATAAAGACAGATTTACAGTGATTAGTTCTAAATATTTCGGAAACGGCGGCTGGCAAAGCAGGTTGGCCAACATTTGGCAAGGCCTTTTCAACGCAATCGAATTCAGTCTTAAGAAAACATAAACGTTATAGAACACGGCGACACGAAAATTTGACAGTTTGATAACAGAAAACCCATTGAGATATTCCTAGGCACGGACTATACAATTACCGTTGTAACAATGCAAACTGCTAGGTTTTTATGCAGTCATCTCCCAAACACCTATTTCTAATGGATATAGCCTCAAGGATGGTTTTGACACAAACTAGTTTCCATTGTTGGCTTTCCCCCGTTAAACAAACATTTCAATCCAGGACTGAAGTTTTTTGCATCATAGAAGCCCCGAGCTCAAATAAATTATTAAGATTTCCGGACTTTAACCCTACCATTACTTGAAGTTAATTGCACATTACAGCACACGCTGCCCTGGTAAATTATTTCAGCCACGAGGGCTAAGCCGATTTTTGGAGTCGGTGTTGTGCTGGTATGCCATTGAAAACCTTCTTTAGTCCAACAAAATTCTAGGATTGAGGTTACCTACAGGTCTATTACCAGTACACCCCATAGCTTATGACATGCAATTTTGTTGTATATTACCAACGAGGCAAAGCTGAAATCCTCGACCTAAGTGGTACTACTTAGCGTTTGTCTGAGGAAGGCAGACAATCAAATTGAAACAATGGGTTGACAGTTGACACCAGGGTGCGTTGGTGTTTTGATTGTGGAAGATCTTTCTGTAATTAAACTGATAGCTTCCAACACTTTATACATGGCAAGGCAGGTGCTTTGAAACTGTAAAAGCAGATTGATAAATTAAAGCCTACAATGAAAACACCAAATTATTTTTGTTGTTGCCTAGCTATATATAGTGAGACACAGAACACGTACTTTACGTTATTGTATTGTACAAGAAAATTTGTCAATGAGATATGAACAAGATATCCTGCTGATGATATCTTGTATATACAAACATATAAACTAGATATCCTATTAAAAAATTTTCAATGTAGCACTACATGTATAAACATTCTTAACAATAACGAAAAAACATCGTTACTATCATAAAAACATGCAAATACTGCGTGTATAAATTAAATCCATTCAATAGCTCTAGAAATTTTTGTTTCTTACTTTGAAATAACATATTCAATATTGCGTAATCAGTATTTGAGATTACGATTAAAATGCAGAAATTCCTTATCGACTCTTCCTATACATGTACATTTTTACATTTTAAATTGAAACTTAAAGAAACAAAAACTATTCCATTTGTCTGGTGATGTCAGCATTGGAACCAAGATTAACATCACAAAAAATGAAGACTAATTTTTTTACATTAATGCACACAAAAAACAAATGAGTAATAGTGTCGTGGGAACTCAGTCACACCTACATGTATGTCAAAAGAACACAGAATGGACTCAATTACACCATTTTTCTGAAATGACTTTTTGCTCAAATTCTATGTAGCGTTCCATACCGGAACCATTTTGTCTGAGCAACCTAAAGAAAAAATATTTACATTATTATTTCAAAACACGTGCTCCATTTTTCTCTCATAAGAGTCTGTAAAATTCATTTGTTATAAAAGAATTGATAAAATCAACAGAGCAATTAAAACACTTTGCAGCGGCAAAATATACCATAGATTGTACTATCAAATCAAGAAGAGGAATACCAACGGAATGATATTAAAGCAGCTTCAGTCATGTCAAAAGCATTTCTTATCTTCCAACCAGTCGGCATAATCTAGAATTCTCTTTCACCCAATAGGAATGTCCGAATATATTACATTCAATTGAACTTCAAGGAGTCAGTTTTCATCTCCCTTAATATTGAATCTCACTGGTCCGTAGCGATGGGAAAAGTGAACATAATAACACAACGCCCCTAGTGTAACACTTGCATTGAGCATTCGCTGCAGCGCTAGAAAGAAGGTTTGCCGCAGACGGGAACTTTACGGTATTAAATTTTGACAGATACTGAAATGTAAGTAAAATAGTGCTCGGTAAGATTTAATCTGTGGCTAAATGTTGAAAATTACTACTTTGAACGGTCAGGCTTTCACTCAAGTGCACGGAATCAGGGTGAGCTTACATCACTTGAGGTATAGAATTAAGACATTCCAATTAAAATGAAACTTGATTGATACAGTACATAACTTGTTGCTGTAAACCACATGGGGTACATGTACATGTTGTCTTTCCATTGTTTGTGAAAATCTCGACATTATTTGATAATTAAAATCAGCACATTACTACATGTACAGTAGGTGGGTATATAAAACAGGTATTGTTGAGACGGATTTCCAACTTTCTGCAAATACATGCACTTCAAAAACTGTCAGATTCCCCGCAATACTCCCGCAAACGCGTTTCATGCATAGTTTCCCACGACTTATCTTCAATGCTTAATGCTCTTGTGAATGTGTAGCAAGGTTTCGGCAATGTATGCGGCTAAGCTGTAGCTAGCTGCAATGTCTTGCAAACGTTGCAGCTGGTTCCCCGCAAACAGAATTTTTAGCGGTAACCTAGCGGAATGGTTGCTGCAAGCTAGCTTGCGGTAAACGATTGGTCGTTCTGTATGGTAAGTGCGGTATGTTTGAGTTTTCGTCCCTCGGCGATTGGTAGAGACATGGATTGCAATGGAAAGCGTTATGGAGATAACAGCAACCATGAAATAATCCTGTACAGTATTATTACATATCTGTGTTCTTGTGGAGACACCCAGACAAATGCTCATATTTTCTTTGCTTGTGAGGTATGCAGGGAGCAGAGGGTACAGTTTTTCAGGCACTCGAGCAATAACCAAATGTTTATAGTTTTTTATAAATGGATGTAAAGAATTTGACCCAAATGAAGAAATGTTTTATTCGAAATTGTACCAAAACTTCTTTTTAACATTAAATGTCTTTGCGTCAGTCGATCAAATTGTATACATACACAAAACGAACCGAGAGTGGCGTACATAAAGCAATATCCCATGAAACCTTATTCCGCGTATCGACCGAGACCCATACGCATCGAATTCCTAAGTTTCTTTCATTTTTGGCAGATTTTTTTAATATTTCACTCAGACTGTATACGTGGCGGATCATATCATATATGCACATGTGTGTACTTGCTCGTTAAGTTGCAAGTTCTCTCTAGTAAAAGAAACATTTTTGAATGTAACCATTTATTACTGGAAAAGAGATAACACAGATGAAAGCAACGGTGAGTGTGCATTGAACTTGTAACATCTCCTGAAAATAGTTAAATGACAACAACATTTCATATTGCAGTTACCGAGAAATCGGCGCCTGAGTTGCAGACGACATAATATTTAGCAATTGAAAACTGAGACAGAACTGTCATATATTTAACAGTTCTGTTCCGGATGCTACGATTGAAACCTGATTGCATGTTAAGTGTTACTCACATTGTTGCAATTGCATTATTGATGATCGAAACGGCTGTCGACGTCGAGTCGACGTTGACATACCTTTTGAACTTTCCATGTCAGAGGTCGCTGTTGAAGTAGTACGGGAACTGAATACGGAAAACATTATTACATGGACGTATTTCCCTCGACTGATTCAACGCGCATGGAATAAAATCCCTGATCTCACATTTACTGTACTAAACATTTCATAATGAACATTAACAAGAGATTAGAACAACTTCTAAAATAAATGATTGATTGTCCACAATGTTTCAGTAATATCCCGTGTATTGTTAACAAAGCTATGTTCAGGTAACAGTACTGTAACCACTCCAGTTCCAGTAAATGAACTTCTTTTCAGTCACTTTTTGACCAGCAAGACAACATGTCTCAGTTTTTCATGGTCAGTGTTTTTAAAATCATCGATGTTTCGCATAGTTTTGCATAATTCAAAGCATAGATTCTCCTCAAGCTGTGACTTTGATTTTATAATAACCAAATAAACATTCTTATTTTCTTCAATTTCATCAACATTTTGAAAGTAAAAGGCAGTAAGCTGCCAAAGGTCTATAATCACTTGTAATGTAATATCGTATGTCTGCTTCATGCTATAACAACATAAACTGATATGCTTTCACTGTTGGTTGCATAAACGGTTTAAGTTTTAGAATACAGTCAGACTCACATGTACTAGTCTCTTCAACTCCTGTGGCATATACTTTATTTTGTTAATTACACAGTGACCATGTTACAATGGGTAGTGACATGTTACAATGGGTAGTGACATGTTACAATGTGTAGTGACATGTTTTTGTCAAAATGATAAAACTCGACACTTCGACGTGTCCAAAACAGGACAGTGTTATGTTCTACTTTTTGCACTGAACATTTTCACATAAGTTTGTTCTTATGAACCTTTGTACTTAATTTCCAGGGGACTTCTCAAGACCTTTACCCTTTTGGTGGTGCTTGCGTTACTCATGGATGGTGTCTATTCTGTGATTGGAAGAAGGAGACGCAGGACTTTTGAAAGCCAATTCGACAAGGTAATCAAAGCTGGTTCAACTGCACATCGATAGATGCATTTTACCTACACAGTATTTAGGTTAGACCAATCTCCGCATTATATTGGTGACTCTGTTTTCAGTTGATCTGTCATTGTGCCAACGTCATACAGGGTGGGATGGTGATGTCTTTTTCCGTGTGAAAAACTCGCCTGCTCTCTAGCAACAGCAGTACAGATCTGGGACTGCAGTTATATTTATAACTTAGAAAGTGTCAACTTACCGACTCCCTATAATCACTACTAGTAGTAATATTAAACAGACAGCCACAAGCCATTTACTGTACAAACGAATTTTTACAAGTGCTTAAAGACTTTTGGTTAAGTGACAAAACGGGCACAAAAAACAGTGAATGGGTTGACATACTTTTGTAAACATTCAATAATAAATTGTGGTAAAGGTGCATTAACTTTCATTACGTGCTTTGGTGATTTATTTCAAGCTTTTCAGTTTCATTGATACACTTTTGAGAACTTAATGACATTTCCGTAATAGTGGATATAATAGTTTTACAGCTATACCATATGTTGAGAACTATTTCAGTTGCGCAATAATATGCAAGTGTAAGGGAACAAGCCTAAGATCTAAATCTGAAAGCTACATGTTGAACTCTGAACTTTCTAAACAGCTTTCTATCAATGATAACAATTTGGCTATAGAAAAAAAGTTCATTTCACCAATAAAATTATACGGACTAAACAAAAAACGTTAAATTCCAACTACTACATGTAAATATGTTACATGCTTAAGAAAATTTACAACAAAAAACAATAATTTACAGGCGACGTCTAAAAGTTTTGTTGACGAAGAAAAAGAAGAATACTCCACTCTATATGAAACTTGAACAAATCAGATTAATCAAGCGTAAATTAAATTCCTCGATTATTCAGACGTAAAGTCATCTGTATAGGCCAGATTCTTCTACATATTCATCAAACTCTTGTGCAGTACCACACAATTTTAATTTTGTCCTAATTATTTATTTGTTTAAGAATGTTTTGATCAGGGCTTGGAATGACCCATGACGAAAAGAGGACATTTTTACTGCCACAAATCCATGTTGTACTCCAAATGACCATACCTCAACAAGATCCCCTAACTGTGCTGCGATGACAACACGCGCTCATTTTCAGCGGTTCAGCGGGGGAGATTTGAAGTGCAGCATTTATCACCAAACTGCAGCCGACATCTATTTCAGCAACACTTTTGCACCCAAAATGTAGATCATAATGAGAACATGTATTATGCATAAGATGACTATCAAATCGCATCTTATACAACATACTGATAAAGACGTCCTTTCAACTATGACTGACAAAGTTTTTCACCAAAAAGCTTAAGAACATAAATCGTGATTACTTCAAAGATGTACATTGTAATGTCTCCACAACCAAGTAGTGTACACTAAAGATCATTACATCACTACATCACTTACAGTAACATACAACTATGACTGACAAATTCTTTTAACTTCATAAAAGCTCCAAAAAGTAATAACGAAATGCATCATAATTTTTTGCCATGCCAATGAATCAATACTTCCAAGATGTACTTGTAGACTATGATATACACAATCATGCAATGTACACTAGATCACAATACAACTACGTTGTGACTGACAAATTCTTTTAATTGTAAAACCCCAAGACTTTATAACATAATATACCAAAACTTTTTGTCAGTGTAATGTCAATGAATCGATACTTCCAAGATGTAGATCATAACGTACACAATCATGTAACACACACTAGATCACATTACAATGACTGACAGGTTGCACATGGACAGCTTGAACATTTTGTCAATTTCCACAAACAGCTGTTCACTGATAATTACGACAAAAACCAAGTTGTTTACGGCAATTCTCTTCTTCCTCAACATTTTCATTGTTGGAGGATTCGTCAAAATTTCGAAAGACTGGAGTCTACCTTAGCTTTGTGAGAAGCTCCTCAAGCAGAATTTCTGCCACAAAATATTTTTAAAAGCTTATACGAGAGTCATCAAGTTGCAGTGGAAAGGGTCTTCACCAGATCCAGTAACTTTGGTGCAGCTGACAGTGACAGGAAATGGTCAGCAATGATGCAGGGACTTACGTAGGAATTGGAAAGTTTTTGCCTGTCATCGTTCAAAAATCACTCGGACCCTCTGTTGGTGTCAGGAATGACATGGTTTTTAAATTGGTCTTGTTATCTGATACTTTAAGAAGTTGTCTCTTTATTGAATAACTGATCTTTTTGGAGTTAATTTGATGTTAGCGCAGCAAAATACCTCATTTCCAAAGTCGTAACGAGAAAATCAAGATTTTTGTAATGGGACGCGGTCGAAACGGTGTTTCCGAAGGAAGATAATGTTTCGTTCGTATCTCTTACAGTGTTCAAAGTGAGGAAAACTCTAACATTCGATTCATGAAGGTGGTTTAAGAAAACCAGGTTTAAGAGTTAAACGTGGTCTTCCTCAACCTGCTCTACTTTTTATACCTAGCTTGCAATACACCAAGGGGGTCAAGGGTTCCGGACCCCTTTTATTTCTCTTGATTTTAGTGATATCAACTCTATAGTTTTTAAATTTTTGACTTAGAAATCCTTGACCGATCCCCCTCTTAAATTGATGGATCCCCCCCTGCTTCCTCAGTTTGATCTTGTGTTGTTGTAAAACAGAATATTGAAAATACTCCATTTTTGCTCTAAAACTGCGTCGTAAATGTACACCTCGGAATTACTCAGTAGCATCTGTATCATGCAAGTCTGACAAATTTAACAGTACATCTTTAAACCTGTGTCTGATCAAGTCTAATGTTAAATCGGGTTTAAGATCTTAGTGCAAAACTGGCGTAGTCGATGAAATGAAAACTGGCTTAGACCAGGTCTAAGCTGGAGTTATACGAGGCTTTACCACTGGTCTAAAAGTTAAACTACTTTAAATGCAATCATTCTATATAGCCTTCCGAAAGAGTGCATCACAAGGCGGTGGGGGCCAATTTAGGCAACCTGTGACAAACACTTTTTAGATGTCATCTCGCTGTTTCAGATTGACGAGGAACTGGCTAAGCGAGTATTGGGCTCAAGTGATTTTGACTTGAAAGAGCTGGACCTGAATGGTAAATTACTAAATGATCCAAAACTCAATCCTACACATCAATTACTTGAATTGTATGCAACAGGCCTATAAACAAGAATTGTATATCCTACATGGACATACATGCATCTATCTGGTTTGAGTCACTAACATTTTAAAGTTGATCTGCAAGCCAAATTACGTGACCTAATTAACATAGTCTGAAAAGATTTGTGCCACGACCGGGACTCGAGCCCGAGATCTTAGGATCTTGTTTGGATGACACTAATGGACAACGAGGTGCTCCCTTGTCATCGCATACTCAGATCCCGTATTCACCTCTATAGGTAATTATTGAAATGTAGTACAACAAGCACATTTCTTAGTCAAGACATATTATTGAAAAACTATATAACGCACCTCGATCAACTATTCAATTTTTTGTCGGCACATTCACAACTCGGTTGGCAGAAGAGCAAATAGCAAACGAACAAACGAATGTTAATTCAAACTAGTGATAACGGTTACTAGTGTTCGACTGCCTGTCAAGTGCTACCCTGCCGCCACTAAACATTGTGGTCGGATAGATGTCGAGGACACGGTAAAAGCGCTGTGGTGTGGTGGGAAGTGGCTATAGTTGGTATCGGGATTTCCATAGATGAGCCCACCCGATTTATCGCTCTTGGGCGTTTATTCGGAAAATTTTGTCGAATGAACGCTCATGGGCGATTATCTGGTGTTACAACTTCTGGTGTCAAATTTCCAAAGTAGTGGGGCGTATATTGGAAAAAATTACTCAGATTCAATTTTTGGTCACAAATTCAATTTTGGGGAACATTTATCATGTATGAAAACAAACACCGTTTTGGTAAACTATGTATTTGTGATCATAAATTCAAAACTACAGTTTCAAGTAAAATTGTCAAAACAAACCTCTTAATCTAAGGCTATGTCTAATCACTCCGTTTCAGCATTTGCGTAGCCAAAACTACGACTCCGTTTACATGACCTCTTAACCAATTGAATGCCCGGGTTTAACTGGTGTATGTAAAACGCCTGATAATTTGTTTTCATTTTCCGAATACACATCCTTCTACTGTAGTTCGAAATAAACGCGTAGCCCTGAAGCAAACCTTTATCTAACACATTTCTACATGTACGTGTTCTTTACACAGTTTCATCTTGTAATACGGATTTTAGAATACTTATAGAGTCGCTGGGTAGTTGTTGGCCTTCAAATAATTATGTATGTTTAAAATGATAACCCAAAAACAAACAGACGGTTATGTATACTCTACAACATTTCTAGAAATGAAAAATTAAGTAACAACCAGGCAACATGTAGTCACTCTAAGCCTATTGCATTATGGCCGACGTATTGAGGGCGGGGGGTTCTTATATTGCGGGCGGTAGTTAACATGGAATATATTTGAGGTACAATTGAACATAATAGATGTGTTCATAGCAACTACCCCTGATTATAAAAGAAAGACACTTTAAAGAACATTTTCTCCAAAACTATGAACCGTAAAAGTACGGGAAGTTCATAATTAACAGGTGTTTGAGCGGAGGGGAAATGTGACATTTTTACGCAAGTTAAGGTTAGTGGGTATTTCAAATCTCCAAATAGTTCCTAATAAAGGCTACGCTTTTATCACAGACGTTCCTGTAGGTTTATGATTTTTACGATTACTTTGTGAAATTTACATGCAGGTAACGGTGTACTTGATACTTTTGAAATGAGAATGGCGATGAAGAAAAGAGACGAAGATGAAATAAGAGAACTTGATGACGATGACGGTAAGTATGAGTGTAATGTTGAGTATCAGACTGGAACACGGTTCATAAATTGCAAATTGTTAATAATTAGCTAGACATATTCTTCTGCATCTTACAACGCTTGTAACCGGAAATGATCATGCGCGGACCCAGCGTAAAACATAAGGGTGCTCGAATTTCCGATATGCCTACCTTTTAACGAAGTAAATCAACGAGGACTAAGAAAAAAACACAAATTGTGCATCCACGTCGACTTCTTGTGGATTTTGTGTACTTTTCTCTCGTTTACTCGGACCTTTTGTTTCACTGAGGCGTATCTTTTTGCCCAATTCGCCAAAATGGGGGGCTCCTTAGGGCCACCTCCCCCCCCCAAGATGCGCCCATGGTGATTGAGGGAACATCTTTTCCGTTTAGAGGAAGCATTATCCCGGTGTTGAGACCAACAATGCGCATTTGAATTAGAACATATTGGTGAACTGTACGTCACGTGACTCTTTTATTTGAAAATAAGAACAATGATTACCCTTTTAACTTCCATTTAAAACAATAAGCGCCAGGCACTGAACCTTTAGATCGGACGGGATAGCGGCGGTCCTCCAGAAAAGTGAATTGTTTCGTAAGGAACCGGGAATTCTGTTTTTCATTCTTTTGGCTGCAGAATCGTGTCTTTAATGTAAAATCAGGCCCAGAACTCGTCTCATCAAAATGTAAAATGTAGTTCCATTTCAGGGATTATGGGACCTTTGAAATTGTCAGGTTCTTTCTTGGTCAAAATGTCTTAAAGAAAGCCACAGGCACGCTGTTGTGGGTATAATTTTATGAGCAATAACCCTGTTCGTGGAAATTATAGTTCTTCCGTGACAAACAAATTTATTTTTGAAAAAAAATCACGCAAAGCATCAAAATGAACACCAGGGCATTTTTGGGGCACATAATGTGAGATTCATTGGTATACTACTACTGTATTTCAGAGTTACATTGCATGATCTAAAATATAGTTTGTTTTGTAGATTTGGAAAAACTCTTCGACTAGAAGAACTAGAACCCGCTTTTGAATAATTGAGACGTGGTGATAATTGACATGCAACGACGTACCAAGTGGAAATCATTCCAAGTTATGACCTCACTTGTTTATCATTTACGGTGGTAGTAATCTTTATAACACTTTTGTCGCTAACCTTATCTGAAATAAAATTGCCGTTCTCTGCGCTACCTGGAGGCAGAATGTCATTTTGTCATTGAACAGGGCTCGAAGACAAATGTCCGAAAAAGAACGCCTATGATGATTTTGATACTGTCTGCATGGTTAATTGATATGAACTCGAAGACAAACTTCCAAAAAAGAACGCCAATAATAATTTTGATTTTGCATTCATTGATAATTGACGTGAACTCTAGATAAAGATCCTTGATTCTTTGATGAAGTACATGCATTTGTGGTCCAGGATGACGAATCGGCGACATCGTAACAGTACGATCTGCACTGGAACAGATGGAAAAGAGAGGGGAAAAACAAGTGTCAGTTGAGAGATCATTAAGTTCAAGAAAGCATACTTCACTTCAATTCAATCTTATCAACTAAATAATAACTTCATTCGATCTATCTCAATGATAGCAGGCAGATAAGAATTTAACTCTCTTTGAGTCCCATATTTAAGACACAAACTCGAATTCACAACAAGATTTGTCTTGTTTGGAACGGATCTTGTAGATTATATTTCGAGGTCACCCTGAGCGACCTCGCACATAATGGATACATGTAGTATCCTGCGTCAACATTATGTAATAACATTATGTAATAAAATTCAGCAGCACAAAAAACCAAACATCAACCAATCACATCAGCTAGGGTATTTCATGGTAACACAAACCTTATTTAAGCGAAATAGCTTCTGTGCTCACGATTGCCGTGCTACCAGTATACATGTACAGTATGTAGTGAAGTAGAACAAAAGCAACACGGAACGTTAAAATGCGCCCATGGATACACCTGAAACAGTGTGCTTCTCAGTGGCGGACTTAGAGGGGGGCCAAGAAAGCCATGGCCCCCCTAAAATTCTCCCATATTAAATTTGGTAACTCGTGGTGTAAGTGCCTGACGAGAAAATTCCTGGCTAATACTATGCCCCGCCACCCCAACTCAAAATCCTGGATCCGCCCCTGGTCAAGGTTTTGCAGCACTAGCTACATGTACAGCATACAACAGACATTACGAAAGAACGCAAACTGACGCGCTTCGGCACTCAGTAACAGTAGCATAGAACATGCATTTGAAAACTGCACTTGTCAGATATTGCCACTCAACAGGAGATGTTTGTATGCATTATAGATGACTTTTATTCGCTGTTATTATGGAAATATGAATGTACGTGATCTAGTTTTTGAAATCAGGCGCATTCTCGTGTCTCTCATTAATGTCGGAAAGACAAAGAATTTTAGATCACGCATCCACGGGTATTTGTCCAGTTTATAAAAAATTTTCACGCCGGTGTTGCAGCCCTCAACACAACACTGAATTCTTCGTTAGCATACGAAGAACGAATAGAGTACTGCAACCGAGAAAAACTTGTTCAGAATCAGACAACAACAAATAACATGTGAAACTTCCGTGGCTCGAAAACGAGGCATCAAATGTGCCTGACGAATGTTTACGACATTGTGGGTAAATACAGCTAGATTCGAGTGTCGCCGTATAATCCGGGAAGAACCTATTGCAATGAACCGCAAGTATATAGTTCTAACAGTATGATTTAATTCTACTAGTTATGTGTTCTTCGATCGTACAATTAATAGCGGAAAGCAATAGAGAAACAATGCTAATAAACTTCCGCACGTGCATTATACTCAAGTAAATAACCCCGGTATAAATCCTAAAGGTTACTGGAGCGATGGGCCTACACTGACTTATTCAGTTCTGACAGTGGCGTTATTTTGAACTCGGAAGACGATTTGTGTGCGTTAAAATATTGCCCATTGTTATCCGTAGGATTCACAAAGGATTGTAGGTGATACTCAAACATTAAACTGAGATCGTAAGTTATTTTTAGAAATGCCATTGCTTGAGAGAACGCTTGTTAGCTGTCCCGCCGGTTTTCCGATGTAGAAAACTCTTAAAGTCCTTGTTGCAAACTGCCCATTTGGTTCTAGTATCCGAAAATACTTACTACATAAATTCTTATTTTCGACACCCTTTCTTTATATTCTTTTCGCCTTTCTTTCCAAAAGCGATTTTTTAACAGTATTTGACCCTTCTCTCTGAGCGTATGATTACCGGTTGTCATCGGTTATTTCCGTACCCACATTTCCGGCTCATCAGTTCAGGAACTTGTCCTGAACGCCGCCATTTTTTCCTTGTAACTGAATGTGCTATTGCTTGCTCGAAAAATCTTCATTATTTTGTTTTATTAGTAATATATCGTGATTCGTTTGCATATGTAGTGTATTTATAGTTTGTAGTTAGT
>NMRA01000277.1:544287-567750 GCA_002633005.1 Phoronis australis
CCCAGTAGCCTTTGCGCACCCTAATTTCCGGACATGCGCAATCGTTAAATCGATTCGGTTGCAACTCCGCTATTCTAAATGTCGTCTTGTCTTTTGCGCTGGCATTTTGCTCCGCCACAATTCCACGTTTCAAACACTCACTGACGCCTTGCTACGCGAGGCTACCTAATTCTATAAGCACCTCCTCGTGATGGTCACGTGACACAACAACTCATTTCTCTGACTCCGGCAAGTCTGCAAAAAAGCCCATTAATTGGTCCAGTTTCATAAAGTTCACGTAAGCAGTCGCGGATTTAGGGGGGAGGGGGCAAGGGAGCAATGACCCCCCTAAAATTCTCCCAGATTCCATTTGGCAGCTCGGGGGTGCGAATGTCTGCCCTGNGCCCCTGTTTCTAGAGGTGTTTATCTGTATCATAAAAATGGCAGTTAAATGCCTTAGAATATATTGAACCTGTCCAAAAATGGGAAGGTAAGGATGTACAGCCGTTGACGCAAAATTACATTGCCACTAGGTTTGGGAGGCAGAGTAGTTGTACATGTCAGAAAATCAATGTCAGTCTCGGTCTTCAGTTAGTAATTGTCTTTCAAGCGGTTTGGTGGAAGGAGAAAATATTGTTAAAAGAGTACTCAAAATTGATAAAATGGCTACAGAGTGGTATAGAATACGTCAAATCCGCCCGAACATGAGAAGGCATCGTGGCTCCCTCATAGAAAGCTATTTAGTAAATTCCA
The DNA here is from genome assembly GCA_002633005.1 of Phoronis australis. Taxonomy (NCBI): domain Eukaryota; kingdom Metazoa; phylum Phoronida; family Phoronidae; genus Phoronis; species Phoronis australis. The sequence goes on from NMRA01000277.1 coordinate 545,020, forward strand.
TGAAAATCTGCCAACGAGTTTCAAAGATACAAAGGACAACAGAAAGAAAACATTTCCCGGCACCAGGGGGCACAGCGATAGTCAGTAACATCCAAATGTCGCCGTCGTCCGTTGTCAAATTTATATAAATACACTTGAAAATTTTTATAAAGATCCTGTGGGGGGGTTTGGAAGATACAGCCATAGATGCAAACCAGTCTTTAGGAGTCACCGCGGTAGTCCGAGTGGTCCAAAAATCGTCATCAGCCATCCTTTACACAGCAGAAAGTAACATGGATGTCAATTTCCATCCTTAGAGTGGTTTGGTTGATAGAGGAGCGGACGCCAGAAACAGACTAGAAGACAGTGAACATGGCCACTAGAAGGCCCCAAATACGCCGTGTCTACCCAAGAACGGGAACATGTACATGTAAATACAAATACATGTAATACAATATTACACAGTACATGGAATTTCCTCAGAAAACGACCCATTGCACCTTGTCTGATACATGCGTAGTGATACATTACTTAAGAAATTGTATCATAATGAACATTGCCACAAAGTAAAGAACGGAAACAAAACGAAATTGAACGGAACTACACGAATAACACATGCATGTAAACAAAGAGAAAAAACAAACACCTCAGCATAGCTTAAATGTCAAATCAATTTATTACTATTAAATTGAAAGCGCCATTCTAATTTTGGAGTAATAAAACATTATAACTACGATCTAAAAGGTATCAACCGTATTTATATAAAAAGTGAATTTTTCATTCCTACTCCAGAGATTATCAAAATGAAACCACCTCTCCGACTCTCAGCCCTAAACTACGCAGTTTCTTATCAGTTCACTTCTACAGCATTAGCCCCTCCCTAGACATACATTTTACATCTTCGCCCATACATGCATGTAAGATCACTGTTGCTATGGCGATCCCGCGCAGAGCTCCTACTTCCGAGCTACCCGGCACTAACATTCCATGTGATACGGGTTTTTTCGGCATGAATGTAATCTTTTTTGTCGGCTTGCTTAATTCTACTCAAATCTGGTCACGTGATCCGATTTGCGACAGGATGACACACAGTTAAAACCAAAATCTACTGGCTTTTTACTTTCAGAAAATATTTTGCTAACAATGCTAATTTCTTCATAAATTTTTAGTCAAATGTAAAGACCTGTCGATATTTAACATAACATATGTACGTCAGAGACTAAAGTTAAATTCGAAGGCAACCTTTTTTCATGTCAGTTTTAGCAAAAATAAGGTTCGTTGATTATCCCAAACATATTTTTCACTTATTTACTGCTTTTCGCAATTTAATTAATTACTCGTCGTCTACTCAGGAAGTGACCTTTTGGGAGGCAAGAATTTCGCGCCAATTTCTTTTCATATAGTCTGACTGTGAGAGCAGTCGAGTCAGTCATTGTTCTACAGTTGTACCTTGGTTGTGATACATGTAAGTTCGGTCGAATGTTTGCTTGAACATCTGCGGAAACTTGTTGCACAGCTGACACTTATCACCGGTGTGACAGAAACCAGTGTCAAACTGTAGAAAATCGTCTCACCGGCATGAATTTACATACAGTGTACTGTATCCAAGTAATTCAGTGACTGACTGGCCGCGTATGCTAACATCTAACAGGTCGGACAATGTCTCCGGGGGATCGATTCTCATTCTTCATACGCTGGCGATAAATACACAAGTTACAAGTTCTGGGGAGCTTAAAAGTGCTGCAAAATATTCAGACATTGCAAGAATAAAGTATCGCATCATGCTTGTTACCAAAGTAGACTGATAAAATTTGAGTCCTTGACGCGAGGAATCTGCTGTGGAAGTCAGTATGACGCATTTTTCGTTAAGTAGCAACACAGCTGACCAATGAGAATGAATTCCAATATATTCGACCAATCATGTGGCATACGAAAACCTAATCTGCTGGGTTCATTTTCGTATTTCACTTCACCGCAGTCTCCATCCAGTATAATAAAAGATCTGTATTTGTGGTTAACTTGTCTGAGAATTCAATTGTCACTGTCATATTACGTGAAATTTACTTGGGATCAGTAGGCCTATTATCATTTATTGTGTGTCCACCCAACCTAGTCCATCGTGTGGGATCCTTTTTCTTTTAAAAATATATTGTTTTCGTAGCAATTAAATTGAATTTAGCTTGGCAGGAGTGGGCCACCATAAATGTCTATGGAAATCATGAACGAAGGATAAAACAGAACAGCGTGTGGCGGAAAGGTAAAAATGGCCAACGCAATTTTATACGCGTATTAATGAACGTGAGGTCGTCAGTAAACGAGACAATGTAGACGCCAAACATATTGCCTTTCAAATGGCTTTCAATCATAAATTCGGTTAGTTATTTTTGCCAGAGATGCTTTCATTAATTCTCTGATGTAACAGAAAAACTGATTCGATAATCTCACATTTATTAGCAAATTTAAGAATATCAATATTTAATTAAAATTATGTAGAAAACATTAAAACGAAAAAATCCCATGGGCTCATTTGCAGGATTTACGGCGACCAGTTGACGAGAATTTCACAAAACAACATTTTTCTTTAATGTTTTATTAAGTGCTATCACTGGTAATATCATAATTTCCTTGCTCTGAATAACTGGAAAACTTCAGATAAAACTCCTCTTGGAAAATTACAAGTAAAGAAAACCAAATTTTTTACCATTTAATTTCTTTTTGACCAACTAAGACAGTACATTTTGGTTCTGATCTGGGCTCGGGTAATTTTTTAAAGCTGTGCATCGCTAATGTTACGGTAATATAAACGAAAATGCATATGATCGGTAAAACAACTGGTGTTATGTTTCTCAACAATCGAGGCTGAACACAACGAAAATACACATGATCGGTAAAACAACTGTTGTTATGTTTCTCGACAATGGAGGCTGAACATACATATTACGGTAATATAAACAAGAATACACATGATCGGTAAAACAACTGATGATATGTTTCTCAAAAATGGAGGCTGAACATATATGTTACGGTAATATAAACAAGAATACACATGATCGGTAAAACAACTGATGATATGTTTCTCAAAAATCGAGGCTGAACATATATGTTACGGTAATATAAACAAGAATGCACATGATCGGTAAAACAAGTGATGTTATGTTTCTCAAAAATCGAGGCTGAACATATATGTTACGGTAATATAAACTAAAATGCACATGATCAGTAAAACAACTGATGTTATGATTGTCAAAAATTGAGGCTGAACATATATGTTACGGTAATATAAACGAAAATACGCATGACTGGTAAAACAACTGATGTTATGTTTCCCAACAATCGATGCTTAACATATATGTTACGGTAATATAAAAGAAAATGCACATGATCGGTAAAACAATTGATGCTGTGGTTCTCAACAATCGAGGCTGTCTCTCCCCTATCGTTCAGGTAGGTGAGTGAGATTTGGTTCCAAGATTGCAAATTTCAGTTCTGTTGGTCCGGCGGCTACGAGAAGTGTAAAAGACGAGTTAGCGGAGAGGTACTTTAGTCTTGTGTTGGAAGCCGTGGTTCTCCTTTGTATTTTTTTAGCTTCACCGTTGTCTCATACTCTTCATTTTCCATCTTAACAAATGAAGAATGCGGTAGGAGAGTCTTTTGACCTGTCCTGGGACTGGACATTAACAAAGTCATATCCACGCGGTCACTGCAGTAATCGGTGGTACATGTTATCTCAGCAGATGTTCCGAGCGTTGCTTGACGAGAGAACGGATGAGTGCCCTTCTTGGATGGTGGGCTGACGTGTCCTGTATTATCTGAACACCATCGCCGACCAACTCCAACTCCTCGAAAAAACTCAGAGCAGCCCCATAGCGGGAATACCTAATATACCCAACATTAATTCTGGTTGAAATCATATGACATTCTGTTTGTGAACTGTGATTATAACTGAATGCAACACATATATCAATTTTGGTATTGTCGATTTGCTGTTTTACGACTATGACGCATGGATGTGAACAAGCTGTTTACTATACTCATGTTGAAGGTAACCTTTCCTAACTTTTTCAAAGTAGGCCTAACACTCTACAGTATATGTACTTCGAACTCGTCTTCACACAGGCTCTCGCTTCGTTTTGTTGCTCAGAAACCAGGAAGCCAGTAGTTGTCAAAAATTTTGAAAATATTTCATCTCGTCCAAAAATCTGTTGACTTGTTAGCACAATTTTTGATAAAATACAATCTGTATGACATGAAAGGGATGAAAAACGTTTTTGGGCATACAATGTATGAGACAAACTGATTGAAAATATTAGCTTTAATCAGAGCTACACGTACATGTAGCAATCAACGAAATTCCTTGTATTGGGGATTTTATTGCAAGTCCTCTATTCTCGTCGTCGTCTGCTATTCATTAGCTGAAGTCGAGGCCAATGACTTGTTCAGTTAAATACGATAGAAATACTCGACAAATTCCGTACGGGGTTCATCCATACTAGCAAAGTGTCGAATCCGTCTTTCGAGCTGATCTCAAAAAACCAAAGGAATCTCCGATTGTGTTAGTTGTGCTGAAGTGAGCGATATTGCCAACGCGTGCTGTGTTTTTCTACTTAATGTGTAAAGTTGTTTTTATACCAAGAGAATTTTTAACAATAAAATTTCCAATGTTTTTAAAAAATTCAAACGGCGTGCCACTTGGACATTGACGGAACATTTATCATCAAATGGTTGTATGTATAAGTCACATGACATGTAATTGATAACTCCACACGTTTCAGAAAAGACGATGGAATTTGAATGCTTGTTTCTTACTGTTCTGGTCGTTTTGGTGGGAGAAAGTCTCGGTAAGTTGCAACACACATAACTATACAAGCTTGCTTGCATGTATGTTTGTAAGTTTGCGTATGAATGCGTGATTTGATCTTTCGTACCTCGCTTCGCCTGCGCTTTTATTAATGAGCGTGTCGATTACCCAGCTGGCACATGCACCACGTACAAACCCTTCTGTTTATAGTCAACTGACGTTAAGCTGCAAGCTTCGAGTAGACTTCGTCCCAACTTGCTGAGTTCATCGATGGTAGCCGACTGCTCGAAGCTGATATTACCTACATGTACTTGTATTGCAATGCTGCCAGAAGTCACAACGAGTGCTGTGCCTGAGTTTTGTCCAATCAGATGCTTACAGGCAACGTCTGTGCCTTCTGCTGTCACGGCGATGGTTTTGGGGAGAGGATTAGTGCACCAGCATAACCCCAATGATCATGTTCGTGACAAGAATACCAGGTATTACTGCTATGAATGCGTGAATATTTATGTGCCTACGCGTGTGTGTACGCATGCGTGTACGCGTGCGTGTGTTTGTGAATATGCGCACGTATGTTTCAGGGCTGTAATGAGAAACTGAACAAAAATAATAATCAAAAGACAAACGCTTGGATCGGCGACACGTGAAGAGATGCTTACATGTATGTCAATAGGGCTGCATACCTACAGGTATATTAGGAAACTGGGCCGTTCAGGTACCCTGTTGTTACTCAAAGCTCCTCTACATTAACCGTAAAAATCGGTGTCACCGTACGCCATAGATATCGTGAAAGTTGTTCTAAGGTATTGTACAGGGCAGTTATCGTATTAGTGATGTCTATTCGGCAATAACATACTGCCTGAAATAAACTGAAACGTCAAAGTCAGACATTGGTATTTTTTAACGTTGTGGCGTTTGTAACGTGTTTGGCATCTGTCATTGAATTCCTCTTTAAAGAGTTAGTGTAGATTCCTTATTTCGCGAATAAGATACTATACGTGGGCAAAACCGCTGGGATGGATATTTACATGTACAGTATATGTTGACAACAGCTTTGAGTCGATGAGATCGTCTGTTATTAACAGAGGATCTTTTAAAATTGTAGCTTATCATTATTTAGCTTCTTGGTGTCTATGGTCACTCGGTGATCATACAGTACAGCCACTGAATTATTAGACTCTCTCCGCTGTCTTTCCGGTCTAGCCCCCCTTGACCGTAACCGGAGACAGACCGGAGAGTGAGACGTGAATCAACCGTGACAGCTGGCGTGAGCCTAAGCGTGACTGTACCCGGAGCTTACCGTGAGTTAGGCGTGAAAGAAGCGCGAACCAGCCGTGAGCCAGGTGTGAGTTTACCTGCATCACAGATGAAAAAGTAATTTATTAAAATTATATCAGTATCTAGCAGTGATGTGTGTACTACATGTACATGTATTCTCATAGACTTTTGCTCATGTGAGGTTTATTTTTTTGAAATCGTCACGTTCAGCAAAAGACCAAAATTTCCTTCTCAAACCTTAAGTCACTTCAGGAAACAGACCTTTGGACTCTACTTTTTCACATATATATAATTATTTGTTTTTTACATAAACTAATAAAGAATTTTAACACGCGTGTACATGGCGGAAATATTCAATTGCCTTCACGATATGAAGGAGCATAGCATGTCAATTCTGAGCACACTGATCCCCAAGTTCCGGCTTCATGCGGAGAAAACTGATCGTGCCCATGCATTTGACGAGTCAAACAGACCACTGCTATTATTATTTTAGTGAAGAAGTACCCCGGGGATACTGTGAAACGCATGTACTACGGGGAGGGGGCTACAAATAATTAAACTGCACTACGGATTGAGGACTTTTTAGTCAAAACATTTGCTTGCAGTAAGGGATGGGTATGTCAGAATGGCGGTGTATTGAAATTTTCTAAACGCCAGTGGGGTGCAAAAATTTACGGAGTGACACAATACTTCACAAGATACGTAGGCTATTTTTAGGGCAAATTAACTATATCCAGCTGTGACAAGTTTCAAGGAGTCCACAGCCATGTACATGTAAAGACGACTCTGGACACAGGGTCGCGTATATTCGTATTTACTAGCCGTGGTAACTGTACAAGTATGTCGTTGATGGGACTGGCTCTTAAGTCGTAAATAGAAAATGTACATGTAACCGTAACACAAGATGAGCTGAAGGAAGACGTTTGTATGAAAAACACGTGGAATAACAAAGTTAGTCGGAACCCAAGTGTGATAGATAACTGCTTGCAAAGATACTCTATAATATATTATAATGTCTTTGCAACTTGTCCGAAACCAGGCAATCAAGACGTTACATGTATTTTTATTGATTAGCCCGGTGACCTACCATGGTTACCACAGGTGCCGAAGGCGTGAAAAAAGCCTGAGGAAAGCGTGAACTAAACCGGAGGTAAGCGTGAGGCGACCGTGACTGATTTCTGTCACGCCTGCGTTCCGGTTGCGCTCCGGTCTGGCCAGGTTTGAGGTAGCCCGGACGAAGACTAAAACTGTACTGTAACAAATCAGCTGCCTCCCTTATATTAGAAAATCCGGTGACTTGTTCGTGTTTAGGAGCATACACCAGACCACCTGTTCAAACCCTGTGTTGCAAAAGATGGCGAGAAGGTAGAGCTGTGTCTGTGGAAGCAGCACGCTCTCTGGCGGGGGACTTTCAGTTTGTCATGGAGCACCTTTACACAGGAGTGCACCAATTTGCCTCCCAGAAAGAGCTGCGCAGCACATTTTTGTGGCTAAAATGCACAGTTTGTACAATAAAACGGAGTTAATCAGTCTTTGTCGTTTAGTTATTGCGAAGTACAGTAGTCCTATTTTCCTTGAGCCAAACAAATGTTGTGAAACGTATCGTTAGAATGTGATGTCGCTTACCCTAAAATCGATATTAGATCGTATCATTTCGTTTTTAAGAAGCACGCTGAACAAACAAGTGCGTGTTGCATAGTGATTTTTGAGACTTGCTTAGTTCCGTCTCTCTCTTTGAAATTTGTTTTCGACCAGGAATAGTCAATATTGCATGCTGAGCACAACTTACGATCAACATTTTTCATAATTTTTTGAAAATGACTTCAACCATTCATTTAGTTCTGTCTGCACTATCGTTTGATAGCCCGGCGTTGTGAATCCTTCAAACACTTTTTCACACTAAGGTTTGCTATATACAGTACATGTACTGTACATGTATTTCTAAACCTGTGTGTGACGACCGGCTTCAATCTTCTTATCACAGTGGCAGATCCAATATATCACAAGGGGGGCCCAGCATTTTGTCTCTTAAACATTTGCGCAGAGCACGATTGTCGATGCGCATAGCACCGAATGGGGGGAGGTCGCTCGGGAATTTTTTTTTCTGTTTTTTCCTCTAAAAGTCAAGCACTTTTCATGATTCCTGAAGTATTATCCAAGAAAAAAACGCAAAGAAAAAACAAGGAGAACGTGTCAAACTTGAAAAACTGAGTCACCCCAGACTCCAACTCACGACCTGGCAATAGAGCGCGCGTGCTGTACCACTACACCACCACAATTTCACTTGTAATTTTATACTAAGAGACCTACATGTACTTGTTTATACTGTAGTCCACACCGTTGCGCGCGAAATCTACTTCTTTTTGTAATGCTTATTACACTTTTTATATTTCATGCAATCAATTCGTAACAAATTTGTTATATTTAAAATAGTCTTCAATTGCCCAAAAGACCAAATCCGGTTTTCTTGTGTTGGCATTAATGACGCGATTCCTTTGGAAATCGTCTTAATTGAAGGTCTGACAAAGAGAGAATTGTGAGTTTCTGAGTGATTCACTAAGGTTTCAATTAAAATTCACATCTTACCAGCAGCTTCTGTTTTTACATCGTCACTCAGGTTCCATTTACTTTAAAACATGAAGTAATTTTCTTAATTGCACAGCGAAGCAGACGACGGAAACGGAGTCGTAGTACGCAGCGCCACTGCCGGTCGCCTGGGATATCGCGGGAGAGCCNCCCCCCCCCAACACACTAAAACTGCACACACTTCGATCTTGTTTCCGCCGTATAATGTTAATTACCGGGGTTATTTAATAAACTCAACATTTCCCTACACTCTTGCTGTTTTATTTTTTGCAGCAGCAAAGGGGGGAGGGTCCGGGGCCCCTGGACCCCCCTAAACCGCCTATGTATCAATAGTTGTGCAACGGATTCTCTTCCACATATTTTGTAGGCGGGAGCCGGGAGTACGGTACATTTCTACATGTACATGTACCTTCCATCATATTGCGTTAACCTACAAATAAACAATCATGTTTATTTTGCAGGTGTGTACACCAAACTGGGACCAGCGACGGGTGGTACTGATGACGAGCTATCGTCAGTGACGTGTAAACCAGGCGACCGCATGGTTGGATGCGTCTGCGAAAACACAGGCACGTGCGACGGAAATGTAATGAAACGAGATAGCAAAGGAGTGATGACTTGCTTCGCCAGCAACAGATGGAGAAAAAGTGGAACCAAGGTATATGTATGAGAGGGTGAAGGGTTCTCTGGTGGGCTGTGAAACGACATTTTTGAATGAACTCTGCCTACAGAATTCGCTGATTATTTTAACCTTTCAGCAATTTTCATTGGTGGCTAGCCACGAATATTATTTGTTTATTTTTTAACCACATCCAGTCGATAAGTAAAGTGTTGGCTTTACATTCAAGTACCCTTCAGGCTTTTCGGGTTAGCAAAAAATGGTTTGGTCGACACCCAGTCTAGTCTAAGAATCTGGAGTGTTTGGCATTCTGAGTTGCTGGTGCCTAGTAGTAGCATGCTACATGTAATTTTGGATTGAAACCTTCCAATTTTGTGTGGCTTTGCTCGTTTTTTGGCATGTCCAGCCAGGTTTGCTGTGGAAAAAATGCAAAAAAAAGTTTGAATGCACGTTTTAGACTGTAGGCAAGCTTTAGGTATGACCAGTACTTCCACATCTTTCATATTTTGTAATTTTGTTGCTTTAATCCTTCAGTTCATCCAGCCTGTGGAGGCAAAAATAACGAAAAAGAGTTGAGTGTCCATAATGTATAGTATACTTGGACAATTCCCAACACCTCAAATTCGGTATATCCGAATGTTACATCCGTCTGTTAATCAGTGAGAACCAACGTTACTCGTTATTCTGCTACCTGTCATGCAACAGGGGAAGAATTTCGTCTCAAAACAGCCATAATTGGTAGACTGTAACAACTTTACAATATTTTTAGGCTAAGGCCACGTGTGCAAAGGTGTACTTGAGAAGGAATCCAGTTCTGGGGTTTTCAGGCGGTGACTTTTTCAGCAACCCATCATATGAATGTGCCGCAGGCTACGAATTGGAACTATGCACAATAATCAATCCGTAAGTACTGTATATGTTATGCTTCGAAAACAAAATACTTTTCCGGGGATCGATATCAGGAAAACGAATATTGTTTAAGGCTCAGTAAGATTCAGGTGATTTTGTTAGTTTATCACCTTTCTAATTCGTGTGCAATGCTTGATTACCTTTGTTTGTTTACATTTGATTTGTGAATCCGCTCCTGCTGGAATAATCACTGTCGGGAAGGATTTTTGAACTTGTAACACCCTGACGCCATGTGAGTTTGTACCAGCAGCCGACTTTCACATACCGGAAATGACGTAACAGTGTGCCGAGTTTTTCGAACCTTTCCTTAGGCTATTATTTTCTGTATCAGGTGGACTCAAGACGAAGCCGCACCCACGTTACCGACCATCGAGGGCAACAGGTGTAGAACGAAGTGTAAAAAATGCGCGCAACACGTCCTTTGCGTTGAAGAGTATTAGATGTAATATCGATGCAGCTGCAGTGCAATAAATATATTGCCACCGTAGATTTTCGAAAGAATTGTCTTCCAAATACAGACTCTGTTTTATTTTCTATTGATCGTATTGATAACTCTCCCGAAATAGTTGTTTTGTCCACAATACAAAACTCTTGAAATTTTATTGCCTTAAATTCTCGTCCAGTAAGCTGACAAGGTACTCAACATCAGCCTGGCGCTATCTAGAATGGCTCAATCGGTTCATTCGAAAAGCTCCGGTAAATTCAGCGCTTGATGCTTCACGTACATCGTTTGTTTTTGCTTTATTCACGATTCTCTCATCGAAAAGATACATGCAAAGTAAATAATATATGCACAAATAGGAGTCACTTTATACAAGTACATCACAGAAGATCATTCATTACTCAACATATATTTATTACGGAGGGATTAGTGATCACGATATGCTTATCAAGTACAGTTCATCTGTTTTGGTGTCATGATAAGTAAATTTATTGCTGTGTCTCTACTAGTGGAATATATTATAGGCGCGATTCAATAGGTAGCATCTATCCACAAAGGCAAAGCAAAACGTGTGCTTTTAGGGTTATTAATTTGTATCATAAAATGGCCACTAGATGGCACAAAAAGACACAATCAATCCAAAAACGGGAGCTTGCCATATTTTATAAAATCTGTCAAGGAACTTCAGAGAAACATTGGAAAACAGAATGAAATGAAATTGCCACTTGCGGGCACAGCGTCCGTTAGATCCGTTTGAAAGTCGTCGTCGTCTGTTGTTATCTTCATATATTAATGCACTTACTAAATTTAATAACAATCCTGCAATGGGTTTAGGAGATACAGCTATGGGCACAAAACAAAACAAAACTACCACTAGGAGGAGCCACAGTATTTAGTTGCCATCATTAAACGTCCTCTTCGCACTGAGAACATATACGCCAATTTTCAAAACCATCCCTAGAATGAATTGGTTGATAGAGGGATGGACGCCAAAAACAAGATTTGAAAACAGGAAAAAAGGCTGCTATCTCAATTCTATCCAAAAACAAAAGGATAGCGCCATCTTACCAATACATGCCTATATTCAAAACTTTATGAAAATCTGTTGAGGACCTATCAAGATACATTGGTAAACGTAAAAAACTAAACTTGCCACTCAGTAGGGGCCACACCAGTAGGCAGATCCGTCCGAAAGTCGTCGTCGTCCGTTGTCAACATCATATAAATACACTTGCTAAATTAAGTAAAGATCCTGCAAACGCTTTAGGAGATACAACCATTAGTGCAAAAATGCCACTAGGAGGCGTCACAGTAGTCGAAGTCGTCGGAAAATTATCGTCAGCCGCCGTCCACTTCATCATAAAAACAAACATGCCAATTTTCACATCTATTCTGAAAGTGGTTTGGTTGATAGACGAGTGGACGCCAAAAAACAGACTTGAAAACAGTATAAATGACCAATAGGTGGCGCAAACTAGGTCGAATCCATCTGAAAAAGGATGGGTAGCGTCACCTCATTAACAGACGCCTGTATGCCAAATTTAATGAAAAAAACATTGAGGTAAACATAAAAACTAGACTGTAACCACTTTACAATATTCTTAGGCTAAGGCCACGTGTGCAAAGGTGTACTTGACCAGGAATCCAGTTCTGGGGTTTTCAGGCGGCGACTTTTTCAGCAACCAATCATATGAATGTGCTGCAGGATAAGATTTGGAAGTATGCACAATAATCAATCCGTAAGTATATGTTATGCTTCGAAAACAAATTACTTTTCAGGGGATCGATATCAGGAAAACGAATATTTCTTTTAGGCTCAGTAAGATTCAGGTGATCTTGTTAGTTTATCACCTTTCTAATTCGTGTGCAATGTGTTATTACAACATCAACCTGGCGCTATCTACAATGGCTCAATCGGTTCATTCGAAAATCTCCGGTAAATTCCGCGCTTGATGCTTCACGTACATCGTTTGTTTTTTGCTTTCTTCACCTTTCTCTCATCGAAAAGATACATGCAAAGCAAATAATCTACACAAATAGGAGTCACTGTATACAACTACATCACAGAGGATCTTTCGATACTCAACATATACTGTATTTATTACGGAGGGATTACTGATCACGATATGTTTTTTATCAAACACAGTTCCTCTGTTTTGGTGTCATGATAAGTAAATTTATTGCTGAGTCTCAACTAGTGGTGTATATTATAGGCGCGATTCAATAGGTAGCATCTATCCACAAGAGCAACGCAAATGGTGTGCTTTTAGGGTTATTAATTTGTATCATAAAAATGGCCACTGCAACTAAGTTCATTGAAGCAATGTCATGTTCTACAAGATTAACTTCTGTTGGTCGTAAGATCATCTATCAATCAGTCCATATTCGTACAGTAGATTCATAAACATGAAAATCAGAAACCAACAATCGATTCCATGAGCAATGCTTTTACCTTTAATGACTTAAGTCCTTTTTGATCACCTGTCTGTGAGTTTAAACAACGAAAACAATGCATTTATTGACATTTGAATTGTATGTATATGTTTGGGAACTGTCCAAATTTCATCAATGTCTTTGAGAGTTATTTTAGATAGACAAAAATCGCCCAAGTGTACTAATTTAATACTTGGGACTCGGATTATAATTTTTTTTCAAATTCATGCTGCTACTATATTCACTGAAACACCATCGTTTCTTAAAAGGTTAGCTTCTAATTATCAAAATCGTCTCTGAATCTGTCGATTTGCGAACATACATAAACATGTAAATCAGAAACCAACTAATCTGTTTATCAAATCCGAATGTTAAGCAATTTCCGCAGGCATCTGTCAGTTTTTTGACGGGCAAGCGGGAAAGCATGAGAGATGGGTCATTCTTATTGAGGTGTAATTTTGCCTATAACGGTGCATGAGTTAAACTTGAAAAAGCTGAAAATTTTGTTTATTATTGCGAGTACTTTGAGTACAGTACCTCCGACGACATGTCATCACAAGTTGTAGACCCCAGTCTTTTCGATATTTGCGAATTCCTTCCAAACAGCTCAGGACAAGTAACGATCTTCATAAGAAATACTGTACCAGTGATACTATAGGAAAAAGTAGCATTATTTTATAACCAGCCATCGCAAATAGTTTTTTTGTGTAATTCACAAACAGTGGTTATCACGTTCTTAAAAATTCCACCTTTTTGATGGCGGTCAATCCTGATGTATTTTCCGCATTTTTTGGCCATTTGTGTCAAATGTCTTGATACTGCTGTGCACGATTTTTTTGCGTTTTTGATAAAATTGGAATCTCATGGTCCCCTCGTGAATACTTGGGAGTGTTGGCTTTATATGTATAGAGGGAGAAAGGGACAGTTTGCTCGAACCAAACCACCGAAAGAGTGTCCCATCTGAATTGGGACACCTAAGATGAAAGGATAAATATTAGTAAGCTTGAAATAAGTGACAGTTCATTCCATCGTCGTGTGACCCTTCAAGAAGTGACCTTCCTTAACACGAAAGCCGGTTGCACGATTTCAAATAAGACAGGAAAACAAGGGTATTCTATTCCAACATTGAGCCGTCTCTCCGTGAGTAATCCCTTAGAATTTGTCAATAAAACCACGGAAAGGGTGGCCACTTGAATGCCATCAATGACCCTCTTCAAGGGCTGGGCTACTAAATATGAAAAGATCTATTTTTCAAAAATTGGGAAATGCGCTGCAATTGATGTCAAGCCATCAATTTTTCTCATGTGATATACAGTTTAAAGAAAAATAAAATAGAAAATATAAAGCGACACTTATCTCCGATATGCCATGATGGAGAACGGCGTCTGAAACTATGTAGTTTTGCATTTGCAAAATTATCTTATTGAATTTAAAATTCCAGTTAATATACTGCGCAAAAGCTCCATTTTACGAAATTTCTTGATATTTCGAAATGCATGAATGAATAACAAAGTGCACGTTTTCAAGTGCGCTTAGACGTCCTACATGTAAATGTGCTGCAAAAAGGGAGACCCTAGTAACAATGTCTTGGCCAGGGTCCTTAAAGTTGTCACTTGAAATGTTCTCTCGAACTGTCCCTTTTATCCGTAATCGCAGTCTTTCATTTCTCGACTGTCCTTGGTCCCTCGGCTAAGCCAGTTGTCAATGTTTAACCCAGACGCTTGCAATGTTTTTGTGGAGGCAGGTGGCCCTCGCAACCCCACCCCCTCCCCCTTCCCAGGGCCCTGGAATACCCCTTCCTAACATTGTCGTACTCCTTAATCACAATGCACTAGCGCCTATTAGGCTCCAACACAAAATTGTACTATTGAACTTCCTGCTACCCTGGTTCTAGAAAAAATCCGTCCTGCATAAATTTTAAAGGACATGAGTCCTGAATCGTCTGAGCAGAAAAGTGAATAAAATGCAGTATCTGGAAGCGTTATTTCAATTGAATGCCCAATTTGACATGTTCAATGGTGTTTCATAATTTGACATGTTCAATGGTCTTACATAATTTGACATGTTCAATGGTCTTACATAATTTGACATGTTCAATAGTCTTACATAATGTGACATGTTCAATGGTCTTACGTAATTTGACATGTTCAATGGTCTTACATAATTTGACATGTTCAATGGTCATAATTGGACATGTTCAATGGTCTTACATAATTTGACATGTTCAATGGTCTTGCATAATTTGACATCTTCAATGGTCATAATTGGACATGTTCAATGGTCTTATATAATGTGACATGTTCAATGGTCTTACATAATTTGAAATGTTCAATGGTCTTACATACAGTGTAATTTTGACCACAAAGAAATAAGTCACAAAAATGTTCCGGTGACTACATGTACACTGTAAAATCGAAACTGCACGTTGCGCATGAGCAAAAGACAAACAGGCAGAAAATTGAAACGTGCTTGGTGATTTTTTCAGAGGAAAAATATGATGCGCAGCGTTAGTACCGAAGAAGAGTTCGGAGTGTCAACGTGACTTCAACGGTGTGGTGTGTCAAAGTGCATCTAGAACAAAACCTGCTGCAATGCTTAATTTCGCAAAAATATTGTCACTTTATCAGCTAATGTTTGTCCTTGACACAGCCTGTACATTTTTCCGATAAGCCTCCATATTGCGTTATTAAATTGCCCATAACACAGACTGGATTTTTTTTCTGATAAGCCTACATTGAATTTAATGTGTTCATTTCAGCAAACTTGACAGTTCTATGCGGACTAATTGTGCTGTTTTGATTGAAGACTGCCTTTGTTCGTAGTTATTACACGGTAGTCGTGACTTTCGATGTTACTGTGTTATTGTAAAACAAAACATGTCATGCGTTCCCTAACAATCGTCGTGAATTGCTCTCCTGTTCGTGGTATTCCTGGCCAGGTTTATCACACACCGTCCGCACTAAACCCATTGTGTTCCATACAGTTGAATACTGTACATCCGCAGACAATAGGTACATGTACATGTAGTAGCAAGATTTAACCCATGATTCTGTATACTCATACTTGCTGTGTTGCTACAATTTAAATTAAATATGTTGAAACCATATAACTAGAGAATGTAGAAACAGGTAAACCACTTTAAAATGCGGTTAGTATTTGTTAAAAAATACTGCGGCTTTCGAGCCTCATTGGGAGGGGTGTTTATCAGATATGAGGACAAGAATTCGGAAGGACCCCAGCATTCATGTAGGCCTACTAAGTGCGCGTGCAAGAACATAACACTGCCAGGGGTCTAACTTTTTACTCAAGATGGACTTTGACATTATCTCTGTCATTTTTCGTTCTGTTTTTGCGAATGTACAGTCGTCTATTATTCGTTGATTAAGTACATTAATGGTTAACGTAAATGAGATTCCAGTCCAAATTAGTACTTGATGATCCACAGATTTGAGCAAAACTTTGAGTAAAAATTCGATATTTCGAGTTCAGATTTTAAGGTTTAACCTTAATGTTTTGGTCATTAAATGAAGACTACGTGTACATGTAGGATACGGCAATTATCTACGGAAGCCATTACGTACTCGAGCGTAAAATTATTTGGAGTTAAAATATCCAGATATACCTAGATAGTCTAGACGCATTTCTGAAAAATGTGCATGCTAGAGGCATTTTTTAGTAAAAGTGGAGAACCTATCTTTTTAGCATAATTATGGTGTTCTGATTTCGATTATGCCTGTTCTTAAGCTGGATTTTGAGTTTTTGACCATCTAATTTGCATAAACAAAATGGCCGCCAAACCAACAAGATAAGAAACATTCGTGGGACCAGGAGTAAAATATGTGACGAATAATTAGGAAATTTGATCTACAAAAACATAATATAAGTGTGTTTAGATCACTTAATTTTGAGAACATATTAATGAACGTCATTAAATTCCCCAAGTATGCTAATTAGCTTCCGCCATTACCGAAAAATTCAAATATCGGTGTAACTTTATCAATTTACAGGCAAACATGACAAATAAAGTGTCTATACCTATGTTTTGAAGGTCTAGAAAAATCATGTGAAGCTTTTTATTTCATCTTCACTTAGTTACAATTCATGCTCATTAATAAAGCCTGAAAATTTGCGAACATCTCACTATTTACATAAGACATAACAGTATTGTAAATATAACAACATGACTTTTAGATACTGTTGTAAAGAGATGCATGGCCATATCGTCCCATTTTGGACAGTAACATATCGTCCTCACAGTCGACCAAGCACTCTGCTGCAGATTAATGGAGCTTGCGTGGTCGGTCCCAGAATACCAAAATATATTAATACAGTACCTCGTTTAGTGGTTCTTCATGTATCAGCGAACTTCATCAAGGTCACAGAAGATCACACGAGTAATTCCGGAATAGCTGAGGTGTGTATAGAGAGTGCAGTACTTGGTCAAGACCTACGGAGCTGGTCCTCAGTGGAAAGTCGTACAGCAAAGCTACAGTATGAGGGCACACAAACTGTCTTTGCAAGCTCTGTGGAATTTCCTGGTGCCAAGCCTTCTCTCATTCATTGTAGAAGCGACTGTCATGCTTGTATTTCCAGTATGTCTGCAGATGATGATGATCCACAGAAAATTCCAGAATTGATAACATTTCTCAGTCAGGATAAGTTCAGGAAACACCTGGGCTTTTTGTCAACATTAGGTCTAATGATGTGAATTTCAGCTTCTGGTAGAGTTACAAGGACATGGTTGCAATACTGTTAAAGTACACATGCTCTCAACGGGATGGCATTTTTGGAACTGCATCTCTATTCATTTACTCTCATGCTGCCCCACCGAATTATGCCCGAGTGGGGTGCGGTCTTTTTAGTCAAGATGCATCAGCTTCCACAGTATGTTTGGTCAGAGGTTCAAGCAGGAAATTTTGTAGTCAAGCGATCTCCTCATATGCTCTGTCAGGTAGATTCTGACCAATGGGTAAATGGGGCAAGCAAAACGGAAGTGGCATCATCGGTAATACCAAAATCACGTCAGCTCTATGGAGGTGGACACTCTCATTGCATCTGAGATATCATATAGCTGAACAAAGTTACCACTGTGGGAGTACATAGTTTCACAACGAAGCCACGAAAGCCAGGAAACTGTGCGAAAATAATGTCGAGAGTTCCCTTCTTTACACTTTCCATGAATTGACGGTCTTCTCGTCCGCAAGACCTTAGCTGCTACAAACCCTTGCAACAAAAGACCTAGAGCAACAGCACCAATCCAACTTTTGCATACCAAGGAACTTGGACACAAACAAATTAAGAAATTTGTTCAAGACAGATTATTATTACAGCAATGCGATAATTCAGACACGTCAATTCATGCACCTATGCGCAAAAATAATGCCCCAACATTTGCCAACTTATATGATGTGGTGAAACAAGCCAAAGATAAAGATAATAAAATAGTTCTTAAGGCAGACAGAGATGTACTTGGTTGTCTAGCTACGGCTTATGAGGCGGGTCGGCCAGTTGATTTGCCGTCTGTGCTCAAACGTGAGCTTCTTCCAGTCTATGTTGTCTTGCAGAAACGAGAGGCACATTGCACACTGGATATAAATCTTCACTTGTCGAAGTATTAATAGCTACCACATCGACTGTCCTGAAACAATTCAGTTTCATGACATGTCCGCTTGCCTCATTATTGATATCAAAGCATTGCTGGTAACTCTTGGGAAGCCTGATGGTGATGTGACCTTCGAAAATCTGGCTGATTCATTCATGAAAACAGTGCTAAACACAGGATTTCGATATCATAAAATTGATATTGTATTTGACAGATACAGACAAGAAACAATGAAGGACACAACAAGAAAACAGTGCAGTAAAGGAACACGGCAAATCAGTTGATTTTTGGAAGGCCGTGATGTACCTCTCCCTCAAAACTGGTCAAATTTTTGGCTGAGAATAAAGCAGACCTAGCACATTTCTTGTCAGAGGAACTGTGTTTGTAGACACCTGAAGATAAAGAGGTTATGGTTGCAGGAGGTTCAAAGATGAGCTGGAAGTCAAATCATCTAAGGATATGACTGATTTGAGGACTCTGAAATTCACACATTTGACGAAGCAGATGCAAAACTGGTACTGCATGCTGTCCACAGTCAGCCGTGTTTTCCAGGGACACCCGATGTTCTACTGCTTCTGGTATCGCACTTCCAACAAATGCAATGTGAGCGTATCTGACTGATGTCATATATACCTATTGAAGCACTTTTCAACAAACTACTACGAGACTCAGCAACATCCTTGTTTGCTTTTCATGCCGTCACCGGGTTTGGCACCAACTCGTACTTTGCCAATCACATGAAACAATCATCATGGAAGGTGTTCCTAGAGCATCACANAAGAACCTCTGCATTGGTGAACTCACTGAGAAAATTACGATGGCTTCAGAAGTATTTGTCTGCAGAATATACAACACGACCAGAACAGACCTGTAGATGTAGCACGCCATTTACTATTCTCCAAGCCCATGAACCCAGAAGTCCTTCCCCCCAACGCATAATGCCTGCCGTTTCCATCTGATGATAGTGCACTATCAGGTCAAGGTGTGGCAAAATGATCATTGTTCCATACCTGAGCTCCCAGCACCCTCTGATATGGGAGGGACACACACACAAACTTATGCTTGCAGCCCATGCTGATGACACAGAGTAAAATCCCAGATAGCTGCATAGAGATGGTATTGTGTGCATGTCAGAAACAACGGAACAGTAGACAATGCAGATGCAAGAAATCTGGATTGCGATGTATATCATTATGCACATGACAGCAGCACATTCATGATCAGATTCCTTGTATGCGAACAGTTTGATATGCCTGGCTTCAGACATGTTAAAAAGTACCAGGAACAGGCCTGAAAACAATTCATGCAACAGAGAATCTAATGTCCTCAATAACAATGACTAAATTGTTTTTTATGAATGGAAGATAACGGGATAATGTGAACATTTGTATATTCCGTCAAAATAGTGTCACCTTGCTTAACGAGCATTGCAGATTAACGACTATTTTTTCCAAATTCTGTAAGTATACATCTATAACCCAATAAACATGAAATAAATTGGTCCAAAAATGTCTCTAGCATGTTTGTTGACCATGAAAATATAAGTATTAACACCTCATTTTTCAAGTTAGTTTGCAGGAGTACAAACTTAAGACTCAAATTACATTGTATGGTAATGGCGGGTCCTAATTTGCATAATTAGTTTTTAGAAATGCATTTTTTAATTTTCATAAGTGATCTATTGCTCAAGAAGTATTTATAAGAAGTGTACAGATGAGACTTTTCACCATTTTAAATGGTGTATTGTGATTTCTATTACAAAAATACATCTGAACTTGACAATTTGGCCGCTATTTTGTTTATGCTAATTAGATGGTCAAAAATGCAAAATGTGGCTTGGGAACAGGGTTAGTTGAATTCGCCATGACTTGATTGTGTGAAAAAGTCTTGTTCCCAACATTTACTAAAAAATGCTTCTAGAACCTTATACATGTACAGGGCTCTTTTCAGGAAATGCGTCTAGACTATAGACTACTTTGATAGACAGACGGCAAGGTTTGTATTCCTCTCTCTATGTCAAAAATAGACTGACACCCAGGTAATTTTATTTTTGATTGGTTTTAACCGAAGACCCATAATTGATTTTAAAAACCTTACAGTTTCACTAAATTAACTTTTTGAATTTGTTGCTGAGTCAGAAGCATTTCCTTTTGATGTCGGCCAATTGGNTTGTTCCCAACTTTTACTAAAAAATGCTTCTAGAACCTTATACAGGGCTCTTTTCAGGAAATGCGTCTAGACTATATATTGTCCACCGGTTCCGTCGTAAGTAAAATATTGTATTTATTACGATTTTCTAATCCCTTCAACCAGGTCACGTGGTCACTATCACACTGCAGTGCCTTTTACTCGGTGTTTACAGCTGTTGTCCAACTTACAATAATAATCCGCGGACAATCAGGTATTAATTAATCCACTGCGGCCTAACATGTGATTATTAGAAAATCCTCTCAATCGACCAAAGCTTGCACATGACGAATACTTTTCTAGAATGACTACCTCTACAGAAGCTTTCATTTGAAAGACTCAAACAGCAAAACTCTGAATTTACCGAGTGCAGTAACGGAGATAGCCATTTTCGGTTAGTAGGGCCATAGTTGACAGATTCGCAACTGTGATAGTTTTCTATAAAATTCCCTGCAGTGGCGCTTCTTACTTCGTGTGTTGCTTAGAAGATAGCACTCTAGAGTGCTATTTAGCAAGAATCTTGCTATGGAAGCTAGAAATGTAAATCACGGCCTTCGCTTGCAAATCGTGGCCATATCTTGCGCAGTCTTGCACGTTCTTACCTGAAATCTGTGCCTCTGTGGAATGCTCGCCTGATACCAACTTCCGGTTGGTGTATTCCGATGGCCGGGAATTTTGTCATCTATTTTACTGCCTAGCAATACGAAAGAAAACATTTCGGCGGTGCCGGCCCGCCCACTTGCTGAGCATCTACCTAGGCCCCCGCGACCTCCGGAGTGCTAAAGTGAAATTAGCCTCGACTATAGAACAATGCAATATTCACAGTTATTTATGACTATTTCATATCAATTAAACCGGCTGCAAGCCCACCTTCAATCGCAAGAATCAACTTTTGATTTAGAGCACTCACCGTTATGGGACTGTTCGTAAGTTGTGCCTCAGTCAAACTGCACGTGATTTCAGGGCTCCCAATGAACTGACGGCTCATTGATGCTTGATACCAGCTTGTACAGATATGCTTGTCACGGCGTGTCATTTATGGGCCGAATATGGTATCAATAAATAACGAATTGCATTTAGTTTCAAACGCGGAAATCCCTGTGTAAGGAACAAACTGAGACCAATTTTATAGAGGTCAGTGGCCTAAATCAAAATTTACTTCGCAGGTTTATGGCTTCTGCTTAAATCACCCGGTGAATAAAAAATGGAGGAACTGTGTACAACGTGAATGTCATTCATGTGGATTGTGTTATAAAAATGCATTTTTGCAGTGTAGTTGAGTTGTAGGAAGTAAAACGTAGTCTACGCCATAAATGTCGCAAAACGTCACTCTAATATAAACTCACTCCTGTCAAAAACTAACTTTTTAGTTAGACTACATTCAGTTTTAAAATTTGTCTCAAATTGAATTACTGAAAGTTCTCTATTACTCAAGATCAAGCTCAATAAAACACGATGTAAAATTGCCTTGACACAGAAGGTCATTTCATGTACTGCGCAGTGGTCCCAGTGAGTAAAAAGCGAGGTGTCAGAGCACGGGGTCTAAACTCTGTACATACAACATGCTGCATCATTATCAAACCACTCACCTTTCTCATACGATGCGCTTTGGCTCACATTACGCAGGATTATCTCTAGAAAATTTTATTGATATAGGTAATGCACTTGTACGACAATACCTATCTGAAGTGGTGCAATGACAGTCCGAGGTCCTTCCAGTACCACCCAACCAGCAAATGGTCCAACATGTATCGAGGTCTACCAAGATGAAATACCACTGCTCGTTCAAGTTCAAGATCTGATTTGGTTAGCGATCAGTTACAGATTGTACATTTATTTTGGTATGGCATTTAATCAGAATTTGTGCCGTCTCGATTGTGACCTTTTTTCGTACCTCT
>NMRA01000278.1:0-57304 GCA_002633005.1 Phoronis australis
ACATTATGAGAGGACATCAGATCAGAGCGCGCGCAAGTTGGGTTGAAAATGGCGAAAAACCTTCAAAATATTTTGCAAATTTGGAAAAAAGAAATTATGTTAATAAAAATGTTACTTAATTAGTTATAGACACTCACAACAATACTACAATCACCGAGCAAAGTGCACTTCTACATAACATTTGCGATTTTTATAAATCTCTCTATGCATGTAAAGATGAGCTCCTTGATGACGTTAATTTGAACGCTCTGTTCCCACCGTCACTACATGTTCCACGATTAACCAATGACGATAGTAAGCGTTTAGACGGCGAGATCACAGTGTCCGAAGCACTTAGTGTGGTCAAATTGAAGAAAAACGATAAATCCCCTGGCCCTGATGGTTTTAGTGTGGAATTCTTTAATTTTTTTGGAATAATTTATCAGTATTTTTGGTTAATTCATTTAATAACAGTTTTGCTCGTGGTTCCATGCCCCCAAGTCAAATTCAGGGCATGATCACTATTATTCCAAAAGGTAAAAGCCGCGTGAATTCTTGAGCAATTGGCGCCCCACTTCTCTCTTAAACACAAGTTATAAAGTTTTATTGGGTTGTATTGCACATCGTACTAAAAGCGTCATTACCAAAATCATTCATGAAAATCAGAAAGGCTTTATAAAGGGGAGGTTTATTGGTAAAATATTGGAACCATCTACGACATTTTAAATTGCTCAGAAGAATATGACATACCCGGTCTGATAGTTCAAATTGACTTTGAGAAAGCCTTCGATTCCATTTCCTGGAAAATGATCTACAAAACCCTATCTTTTTTTCAACTTTGGTAAAAACCTCATTGATTGGGTGCGCTTACTAAAGTCAAACGCTACACTTTGTGTGATCCAGCACAGCATAACCTCAGAATACTTCAAAATTGGTGGCGGATCTAAACAAGGTGATCCTGTGTCCCCCTATCTTTACATCATTTGTGTTGAAATAATGGCCATCATGTTTCGTGAAAATAAAAATATAAAAGGCATTGGCATTCCAGATGTCAACGACCTTAAGCTTCTGCAATATGCAGATGACACGGTTTTGTTTTTAGGTGGTACAACAGAATCCTTAAAATACTTGCTTGATCTCCTGGACCAATTTCACCTAATGCTCTGGTCTGAGACCAAATGTAGAAAAATCTCATTGTATTTGGATAGGTCGGATGAGGGGAAGTGAATTGCGCTTGTGTCCAGAATTAAATTTATCATGGCAAAAACAAAAATTCTCAATTCTGGGAGTCACATTTAGCACAAGTTTATCAGAAATTCCAGACTTAAATTACAATGTCAAAATACAAAAGATTTGCAGATTTGACTTGTTGGTCCAGGAGATCGCTCACTACGCTAGGAAAAATAACCGTAGTTAAAACGTTTGTTTTGCCTAAATTAACGCACCTCCTGTTGTCATTACCTTCTCCATCACACAAAGTTGTTGACTCTTTAGAAAAACATTTTTTTTAATTTGTTTGGCAAAACAAAAATGACAGGATAGCTAGAAATATTATGATCCAAGATTTTTCCGACGGAGCCTGTAAAATGGTCCATTTAAAAAGTTATATGAAGTCGTTAAAATTTACATGGTTCGTGGGACTTGTGATGGCCAATCAATCTTCCTGGAAATTGATTGTTATGAAAAACCGCTTTTTTGCTGGAAAAAACCTTCTTCATGTTGGGGCCAAATTTTATAGTCAATGCCCGGGAATTTTTAAGAATGTCTTTTGGAAAGAAGTATTTTTAGTTGTTGGGGAAGTACTCTCTAATATCTCAGATTATCACATTACAGAGGAATTTTATTACGAACCATTCTGGTATAATGAACATACTTTTATTGATAAAAAGTCTGTTTTCTACAATGACTGGTATAATTTTTATCCACGATGTGTTGAACCATAGTGGTTATTTTATGCCTTACCAGTGTTTTTGTGAAAGATAAAGGTTTTTTCCATCATTCACATCTTTTTGGGGTATTCGAAGTGCAATTCGTCAAACTATTGGTTATTCTCAAATTAGGCCATGTAGTGAAATTGAGGTAATCTTGCCTATTTGCACAACATTAAATTCCATTCTTATATCTAGACAAAAAGTCAATAAACAAATTTATACCCACTTAATACAAAAAAACTATATAAAAAACCCAAATTTGAGGAAAATTGGGAAAAACAGTTGAATACCGTAATTCCCCGTGAGTGGTGGAGAAAAACTTATTCTTATTCTATTAACTTTTCTTGTGATGTGCAGCTTAAATGGTTTCAAATACGTTTAACTCACAGACTCCTCGGAACCAATAAGTTTTTGAGTAAGACTGGTGTTAGAAATTCAGATAGTTGTAATTTTGTAATTCTCATTCTGAAGACCTTTTTCACTTGTATTGGTCTTGTTTAGGTGTCCAAAGCTTTTGGAAAACTGTTGAAAACTGGATAAAAAACCTCTGCGGAATTGATATGAAACTCGATCATTTTGACGTAATTTTTTGCTCCTTTAATGGACCAAAAATCATAAAAATACTTTTATGTTTAGGCAAGTACCACATACACAAGCAAAGACTTCAGAATGTAGAACCATGTTCTGCACTTTTTTTGGTTTTGATTACTACAAAGTAGAAAAGGTTATGTACTATAACCAGTGCAGGTATCTCGACTTCGAGGAACGATGGGCCCCTATAGCACCTTTATTTTAATTTATACTACATACAACCAATGTCCACCTGTGTATGAATGTGAGCGTGACTGTGCGCGTGAATGTTTATACTATTTGGCTTTATTGTATTTGCATTACGACAACAATGAAAATATTTGACACTCTTTGAAATTTTTTCAATTCGAAATTTAGATGTTTACTGAAGTAATGTATTTTTATTGACACATCTTGCAGGCGCACCTAAGGCAACTGTCAGAAAAACCGAAGTAGTTGAAGAAAGAGTATGTTGTCAAGAGGTCGACAAGGTTATTGCAACGCGACAACTTACATAGAAGAAAAAAATATTGTGGAGAATGGGGGTTTTAAACATGTATACATCGATCATGATATTTTGGAGACTGCATGCTGCAATACAAAAGTCAATATCCTGACGGCTATGACAGACCCTTGGATAAAAGGATGCGACACGTGGCCTACAGACAGTTCCAAAGTTGGGTAAACAGTCACTTAGGACAACTGTCGTGTTGTCATCACAGCATGCGCACTAGCCTGCATCATAGCTTTCTTCTCTTTACCAGGAAATGAGGAGGACTTTGAGGTCCATGGATTTTTTTAATAGTTTCATCCATTTATAGATATCAAGAGTTGTCTTAACCCTGGAATGCTAATTCCTTCACGTGACCTATGTATTCTATTATTAAAACTTGTGACTCAGGGACTAGCCTTAAGGCCTATATAATTTGGATGAGTTGCAAAAGGTGTAGTGACAAATTCCATAGAAAGATCAAACATCGAAACAAACGAATGCAATCGCAGCGCAACCTCAGCGGCTTCAAATTTAAGTTGGCATTCCTGGAATAGACTTCTGTGGTTTCAGATGGGTGAATAATTGACACAGCGAGCAGCATTCATTGATGCTCATCAATCTGGTTACTTATGGTAACATGGTCTTGACAAGCGTAGTTTAACTACGACTACATTATAAACCTCGAAACTCAACATCAGTTAAATTATGGTTTACCTAGGTAAATGGAGGAATTGGCCTACCTCATTGGATTCCAGTTTGTGTGCTTGAAGCGAACACATTGAACAGTAAGGCTGTTACATAAAAATTAAGTTTTGAATCTGGGCCAATGTCTGAGGTCGAGACTGAATCTCCTGCCCTCTCATTATGCAGTGGAACTCTCTGAATAGGTAGTGTTTCAGTGGGAAATTTAAAAAGGCTAGCATTAATTCGGCAGTAACGCTTCCAAATAAATCTGACATTGATGAAATGTCTCAATGAGATATAAACTGCCACGACACAGCAACCACTGAATCTCAACCCAGAAGCTCCAGTATGCAATAGCTTTAGATGTTTATAACACGGTACGAAAACACAAAAACTACGCAATGTGTAGGAAGTGGAAATCTAGAGGGAGTGCTAATACCACTCACTCAAAAATTCCAAGTAAAATGTTCGAATTCTGAGCCAATGATAATTCTGTTTAAAATTTGGATGATACTGTCGAGCAAAAAGGCAGGCGACCGTAACAGTTACCTTTTCACCCCCACTTAAGAAAGTCTTCCTATACAGATCCACTCTTTGGGACAGCAACAGTTTCGTGCAAATCAAATATACCTATGCCACAATATTTATAGTCATTGAAGAAACATTGAAAAATTTCCACGGGCGGATATCGGATTCTGAGTGGGGTGCCAGGGCACAGTATTATAGCCAGGTGTCTTCAACCTACCTAAATGGGGGTGATGTGTCTTCAGGTTGGTGGCAATTGTTTTCATGAAAAACTGAAATATTTGTTCATGATGTACTTTATAATGTAACCCAATATACACGAACATAAGACAAAATGCCACAGAGCTTACTAACAACGTTTTTAACCAATAAGAAAATAACAGTTTCTTATAATTCGATAAGTTCAATGGTTCTATTAGCATAGACATAAGCATAAACATGAGAAAACTACGTTCATTTTTTTTTTCTTTTTGACCGATCAAAGCCTAATACGGAACTTGCAGATTTTAATTGAATAATATGGCTTGTATTCGCCCAAAGACAAGTAAACCTAGTAGTGAACAACCCGTACGTGTAATGCAAGAGCGTTATGTTCTCTCAGTGTAACACACTTGAGCAGCGTAACCTTCAAAATGTACATGTAAGTTCAGTTATGACCACACGTCAAAGGAAGTTTGCAATCACACCTAGAGACGTGCAAGCTTACGACACTGAGAAACATAGTTACGCTCTATACTGAAAGCTGTACCTGTGGTTTTTTTGTACAAGGATAAAACTCGACCGAGGAGGTTCTTAGAGAAAAACATTTGTTCGGGACGAGGTGGTTCGTAGAGAAAACACGTAATGGGTATGACATATTAAATGCTTCTGGTGTGATAGTATATAGCCATTACATATGACTGGAAAGGGAACCTATTCGACCTATCAAAATGTGCGTCAAATACAAAACTAACCACTGTCGAAAAAGGTTGGGCTGGGATGTTTGTAAATACAAGTCATGACTTAAAAATAGAGGCCGCTGGTAGGATTATAGAGTTAAGCTGCTACATACAGGTATGAAAATACAATACCTTATCAGTGTGACCAAATCAATAAACATATAAAACAAGGCCTTACACGTCGACTGAAATCTATAGAAAACAAGGAAATGAAACATAAACAAATGTAATGGTCAAAGGTCAATTTCTTGAAAAAGTAAATACAGTAGATGTCTCATGAATGCTTTCTCCACCCAGTAATGGATAACTCAATATGCACAGTGTACAAGGAAATTTCTAAACTAATAAACCGCGAAAAACTATAATTGAAACGTTCCAATAGTTTCACAACAACTATAATTTAAAAATAGCAACTACAGAAAAAACATCAACATGAAAACTAAGCGGAAATGAACACCAGTACTTTAAATTCCATGCATATACACTGTAAATCCCCTTTAGTAGTTAAAAGTATTTAAACACTAATATAAAATGCTACCAATTTCTAAGCCTTGATCGATACAATAATGTGAAATTTACATTTTAATATGGCGATTTATTTTGAGAATTTAGATCATAACTTAAAAATTATCAAAACCCAAGAACCAGGACATTGACTTTCGTCCACGTCTCCACCGTAAATGGCATGTTTCTGGGGGTGTTAAGACCAGTTCAAAATATATTGAATACCACTCGAGGACATAAAAGTTATCGCTCTTTCAAATAAAAATGTTGGCTACAGTGTTCTCCACAAGAACATCGATGCCAATTTTCATTATTCTCGCAGCGGTTTGGAAAGGTTGACAGCCTGAAGCAATAAAAGACGACACTGAAATGCGTTTACGTCTCCATTCTAAACGATGTGTTTCTAGTGGTGTTGATCAGAGTTAAAATTGTTGCAAAATAAGTTGTATGGCAGTAGGGCACCATAATCACTAGGTCCATTTAAAAACAAGTCAACTAGGGTCTTCATCATATGAACATGTCAATTTTCATAGAGATTTTTGGAACGGTTTGGAAGGCAGAGAGACAGATAGAAAGCTTCCGATGCAAAATTTGCCATAACCAGTTACACTCTCGATACAAAAAGGATAACAATTTCTAAAATGATCCTGCAAGGGGTTATGGACTGGTACGCCGTAAAATGTAACAATTTCGTAAAATGTAACAATTGCTGCATTTTATGTCATTGTTATATTTTACGTTGCTGGGCTTCTTCTAAAATGTAACAAGCAGTTATATTTTATGAAAGTGTTACAATTTACGTCGAATGCAAAACTAGAAATGAATCATACATGTAGTTACATTTTACGAAAGCGACGTCATATTCCATGCGTGGCAATTGTCTCAGGGAGGAAAACCGTAGACACACTAAACGCCTTCTATCTCGGATTGTGTGAATGAAATTCTATCAAGTGTGCCAGGCCGACTTTATACCTGTATATGTCTCCCTATGTACTTTCCATAGTTTTTTTAACATGAGTAGTTTCGATGGTATGGTAAAATATGTACAGCGCATAGTTTCAAATTCACAGGAAAGGAGATACCAGGATCGGGTAACACGTTTCTTACCATTAAAGCGTTCTTGTAAATCTTTTGTTGGTGCTCATAAACCAATTGTGTATCCGACATTACAGTAAAGACATTTCCCTTGGTAAGAAAAACAATTATTTGCCTGCAGGCTGACAGATTTTGAAAAAGCAACAGCAAAATATCACCTTTGAGAAGGGCGAGCAATTATCTTAAAAAGTGTCGGCATAGAAACGAAAGAAATATCATTGCTTTTATGATGACAAGCTTGTCTGAAATAGTTGTGGTATCAACATGTCAAACCGTGACGTGTATAGTATTACGTATAAATGCGATGCCCAGCTGGGGAAATAGAAACTATTTCGCACTCTGAAGGGACATGAACATTTTGCTCAAATCTGGTCTATGGGTAACAGTCCAAAAAACTGACTGTCTTCCTTTTGGTAAATAAAGGAGGCAGTGTGGCCTGGTTGATAAGTGCCCGCTTTCTTTACTCGAGGTCGGGGGTTCAAATCCCACCAGGTCACGCTGCTAAACCCTTGAGCCAGGTTTCTAGCCCCTCAGCTCGGTTTTAACCATATATCAATAAAGCATATACATATGTTGAGGTGATCATTCCATTGGCCCACATGCGAGGCCTGCGCACGTCTGGTACAACGTGTATCAGACCGCCTGCAATTATTTTTTTAATTCTCGGTAAATAAAAACATGCAGTTTGTTTTCCCATTATCGTTTAAAATAAAGTGTGAATTAAAAGTGCTTTTTGTCAATGGTTGTTGGTTCGAAGTACACATAAAGAAGGACAGAGTTTGGTCATTGTATTTGAAAATCCGTTCAGGATCGTTGAAGATAGAGCTAAAATTGAAAAAAACTAAAATTGTTACTAGGGTGCACACTGGTAGTCGGAACCATACGACAACCATCGTCATTTGTTGTCGAGCTCGTATAAATACACTTGCTAAATTTAATGAAAATCCTGCTTACATGCCAATTTTCAGAAATATCCTTAGAGTGGTTTGATTGACAGCGGGGGGATGCCAAAAAACAGATCGGAAAACCGGCAGTAGAAATGGCCACAAAGTGGCTTAAAATGCATTGAATTTAACCGAAACCGGATGAGACCGTCTCATCATTAATAGATGCCTATAAGTATGCCAAATTTTATGAAAATCCATTGACGACGGTTTAAAATACAGAGGTAAACGTAAAAAGCAATAAAATTGCCACTAGGGGCACACCGTTTGTCCGGTCCCTCCGAAATTCTTCGTCCTCTGTTGTCAACTTCATGTAAACACAACAGCAAAATTCAATTAACATTCCTGTAGATCGTTTAGGGAGATATAGCCATGAGCGCAAAAACAAACAAAACAGTCACTAGCAGGCGTGATAGTAGTCGAAGTAATCGGCAAACCATCGTCAGCTTTCCTCTTCACAGTAAGAACATGTATATGTCAATTTTCAAAATCATCTCTAGAGCGGTTTGGTTGATAGACCGGCGGACACATAAAACAGGCTCGAAAACAATAAAAATGCTCACTATGTGGCGGAAAATACCTCGAATCTACCCGGAAACAAGAGGATGGCATCATCTAAGTAATAGATGCTTTAAACTGCCAAGTTTTACGAAAATCCGTAGAGGATCTCCATAGATACAGAGGTAAGCGAAGGAAATTAAAATTGTCACTAGGGGGCACAAGAGTAAACGGAGGTACAAATGTGGTCTTCTTCCGTCATCAGCTTCACAGGAGCACATCTGCCAAATGTCATCAAGAGTAGCATTCATACTTCCATTGCCCAGAACAAGACGGCTGCACGTGTATGGTATCTTATCTCGTTTGTTACAGCTATTTTCACCTGCCTTGTTTGCGGGTCTATGTCGGAAACATTATTTGCCGAAACAATCATTACCTGCTCATTTTCAAGACCTGGATTTTCAACTGATGTGTCGAATACATCCAGTTTGTTTTTACCATCATTCTATTGGAACATAGAGTCATCAGAAGCCAGATAGAATGCGCGGTTTATTGCAGGAGAGATACAGCTCGCAGTTCGGCTTATTGCTAAGAAGACACGGGAGTGTGTTACTTAACTCTGGAAAACTAACACCAGATGGAATCACGAGGACAAAGCGTGTACAAGGGTGGTAAAATTAGTGGCTCCATAACAATCGGTAACTTTGAATTAGATATACTATTGTTTTATATCAGAAATTTTTCGGTTTTCAAACGCACACATTAATTGTTCGAAAACCTTTTACCCAATGCACGTACGTTATTGTCGTGTTCGAGTAAATTTACAAAATTACCAGGCCAGGGCAGACATTCGCACCCCGAGCTGCCAAATGGAATCTGGGAGAATTTTAGGGGGTGGGGGGCCTGGCCCCCTTGTCCACCCACCCCCCTTAAATCCCTCACTGCTTACGTAAACTTTATGAAACTGGACCAAAAATGGGCTTTTTGCACACTTGCCGGAGTCAGAGAAATGAGTTGTTGTGTCACGTGACCATCACGAGGAGGTGCTTATAAAATTAGTTAGCCTCGCATAGAAAGGCGTCAGGGAGTGTTTGAAACGTGGAATTATCGCGGATGAAAAGGCCCTACTAAAAGACAAGACTACATTTAGAACTGGCTCCGGGAGAAGCACGCGATGAAATCTCTGCCCTCGGCTTAGATGTATGTTCAAATTTCAAAGTAGCTGGGTAACTTTTTTNCTCGTTATCGCCTAACGCGCACTTTGAGTAGGCTGTGCCAGTACACCGCTTTCCGAAAGATGACACGCTCTGCCGTACAGTACATGGCTCGTCCGTGTAAAGAACGCAGCGTACAAAGCAGTGGAGAATTACCGAGTGTGTGGCAAGCATTTTCTGAAGATGGATTACGAAAGAGATATGTACTCGGAGTCGGAGAAGGTTCCTGAAAATCAACCCCTGAAGAAGGGTGCCATACTGTCGATGTTGATCTGCGGCAACGCCCTGTGGCCAACCTCGTGCCGGGAAAGTCGAAAAAAGAAAGACTGCGGAAAACGGATAAGAGAGAAAATTCAGTGCATGGTTTATCTTTTGAGGACCCAGGCCAGGACATTGTCGTCAGGGTCTTCGCTTTTGCAGCACAGGTCGTCTAAACGCACATATATATTTCGAAAAAATTGAGAGAATTTGTAAAGCGAAGTTTTTGCAGAGCGTACTAATTTGCTGGATGTTTAAATTCAATAAGTCAATTTTGCGAATGCAAAACTATATTTTTCTAGAGGCCCTTCTCAGGCAAGGGATAACGTTGACAAATTTCGCTTCATCATTTTCTCGAAACTGTATATAACTTGAGAAAAACTGATGACCTGACAGATAACATCAATTGCCGCGCATTTCCTGATATTTGAAAATACAGATATTTTCATATTGAGGGGCCCCGCTTTTGAACGAGGCCATTGATGACATTTAAGTGGCTACCTTTTTGTGTTTTTATTAAGAAATTCTTACGGGGCCGCTCACAGTGAAAGGGTCAAGTGTTGGAATCGATTACCTCTATTTTCCTTTTTTTGTGTGAAATCGTGCTTTCGTGTTGAAGGAGGTCACTCCCTGCATCGTTTTGGCACCACACGACGGTGGAATGAACTGTCACTTTTTTCCAAGCTTAATGATGTTTAGCCTTTTATCTTAAGGTGTCCCACTTCAGAGAGTACCCTCTCTCGTTGGAGCAGTGGGGGGAAATGTCCCTTTGTCCCACTATATACATGTATATCTGCGCGTGCCGGACAAGTGTACACAGGCATTATATCTGCGCGTGAACGACAGGTGTACACAGGCACTATGTTTGCGCGTGCACGACAGGTGTACACAATCAGTTATGGTTGATAAAGTTTATTACAAATGATACTTTAAAATAGATTAATGTCGACTATTTCTAAAAATGGTATGACATGTTATAAGATGTTGATAAGAATTAACGAAAGATGTAATATAAGATCTTAGTTTTTTCATCAGCCCTATTAATTTATACGAATTTTTGTCACTGACCAAAAACGATCCGTAAATGATGAAGCATTGCTCATTCTAAGTTCAGAAAATATGATTAAAACAGGGAAGAAGATGAACAGTATACACAGTGTCTATTTTGTTACGTACAAGTTCAATAAGATTGGCGGTAAATATAAAGGGCAAAACTAAGCCTTTGAACTAGCAAGGAGCAATGTATAATGCATACAGAGGTACATGTATCAGCAGTCAGGGCACGGACTTCTGTGTACATGTACAGTGTATAGCCCGAGTAGCTAGAATGGAGGGAGATTTGTCTCGTACGGAACATTCTCCGGAGGGGAGGAGGGGGAAGGGAGGGGCGACACAACAATTCGTGATGATCGGCACTAAAGATTTTAGCATCAGAAATATTACATTCAAGTAAGTCAGGCAAACACATTTTAATTAATAATCCACTGGTGCCACCTGCCGCCCCGAAGTGTTGTACCAGAGATTTCCAGTCAAATACCGTCCTAGCCATTCTATTACTGCTCATGAATTTCTGTAATTACATCACGTTTCGTCTCTTATATTTGCTAAACGTAAATTGAAACGTCAGAAAGGAAACGAAAACGTCTTTGTGTTAGAACGCTGCATGTGTTTGGCATTTCTAACAAAGCACTCGCGTAATGGAAGTTTTTTTAAGATTGAGCACGGTTCCAAAAAATTGTAGGTCTTGTTACACCTGACCACAGAATGATTCTGTGATTTTAGGACTGAAACTGAACCAAATCTGGCGTGGTGACTCATTGGAAGGTGCAGAACTCGGGGAGAAGGGGGAGGGGGGCAATACAAGCGTGATATTTTTATTTTGGAGCCATATTTGTCAGATATCAATCAGTGTCACTTACTACCTAAAGAGGCCAGATCATGCGCAATAAACATCACCAGACGCTTTGCTTCACCTTGGTGTATTTGCTTTCATTTTTTCGACATCGCATTCGCTTTACCAAAGATTCACGCACAAATGCCGCGTAGAGACAAACACCTCTTCACCACGTATTCGCATCTTCCCGTTCAAAATTGCTTTATTTTATACAATTTGTCAATATGTTGTTGACTGAAAATATTTGTTTTAGGAACAATGTCAGCGACCAACTGATACATGTACATGTTACTAGAGCAGATTTTACCGTCACCGATGCATGGAAACGGAATGCGCTTGGCTAGAATGGGGAGTAGCCTCAGTGGCGGATTTAGGGGATTGCCAAGGAGGCCATGCCCCCGCCCTAAAACTCTACCAGATACCATTTTGGAGTTTGGGTGCGAATTGCTAACTAGCAGACGAATAAACAATGCATAAACCTGAACAAACCCCGTATACTGCTGCATCCCCACGCGCTTTAGGCTGGGCGGGCGCGTTTGCCGAAATTTTGGTTTTCCTGTGCCCTGCCACCCCCTAAATCAAAATCCTGGATACGCCCCTGAGCCTCAATAATGGTCATTCCGTGTTTGATGCCTCTGTCTAGGTTCGTGGAAGTCATAACCATATGATTTCGAAGTTAGAGCCTTCCAAGTCCGTGGGATTAGTGCATTAAGTTCCGTGTGTTTTGCGTCTTTACTGCAAGGGTTAATACTGTGAAAACAAAATCTCCTGAGTAAGAGCTCTCCGGTGCAACAATTCATTCACTATCCCATCGTGATAGGAGACCCGTGAGGAATTTTAAAAACGGAAAATGATGCAGTTCGGCGTAACACAAACAAAAAACAAGTGTGGACGAAGACTGTAAAAACTAGCTGCGTTTACAAAATGAGTACGGCGTTGTATTGACCGGGAAGCAGCCAGTCTAATGCAACGTGTTAATGTCACGAGCCAAAAGATCAAATGTAAAGAAAACTTTTAACGTTTTGTTATCCAAAACTTGTTGCATTGTCCATAATACAATGTTCAATATTACCGCTTGTATCCAACCTTCGAATTAGTGGTCGGTGAACACAACCGGTGTGACCTCATATAATGGAAACAGTAAAACTAAGTTAATTTACATGTGTTTGACCCTGTGCCGAGAAGAATATCAGTATCTGCACGCAAAGCGGTATCAGCCTGACCACCCATTATGCAACTGCTACTCTAGCCTAAAACTAGCATCCGACTAGCGGGTTGGCTGATGGCCGGTCGGCAATTAAGGTCGGCTGTAGAGTCGGCTGGTGGGACGGCTTATGCGTAGCCACTGCGGCCGGCTGCCGGTCGGCTAAAAATTAGCCGACCGTTCGACGGCCGGTCGTCGACTTCTAGCAGACCAGTCGGACAAAAATTCCTGATGTGTGCTGTATCTACGTCAGTTTGGAAATATCTACATGTATGGTCTACCATGTCTTTTTATGGAGAGTGTACTCTGGTGGTTTTGAAAGACGAGATGAAAAGGCGAGAAGCTCTGCAGTCTGGTAGCAAACACTAGCTTGTTGAGAGGTGCGTTGTCGCTGAGTTTCCCGTATTCTTAGAGCAATTCTTTAGTTGTTGGCGTCGAATAGTTCGTTTTTGTCCCAGTTTAAGCTTTTATCCAGTGCTTGATTGCTCAAGTTTCTTATGACAATGTGGTATTTTCAATACATAACATTACGATGTTTTCCCGTTGCTCCCAACTTGTTCGAAAGCATAGCCCAACACCAAGTTGGGAAGATGACCCCTGTAGCCAATAGCTTACGCGACCATTAATCTGGCAAAAATTTATAGTTAGAGGGCAAGCTCTCTTTGTTCGAAAATTGCTAAAACTCCAATTTATCGTATCTAGCCTGACTGGGCTGTGTTTTTTAAAAAAGTCAAGTTATAACAACTTTGAACATAAACTAGTAGCATTTCTGAAATCCTAGTCAAATGGTGACCATGTTCAGTTTTTGAATCGCCGTAATCGCCCACCTACAACCGAAGTTACAACAACCTGTTCTTTCCAAACGTACCAATTCGCTCTGGGATTGACTGTGTTCACATGTGGTCTGGTGGGTAATTGACCTGCCTGTTGTCATACCTGATAAAAAACTGTGCCTGGTAGTTAACAAAGAAGCTAGACGTTACCACATTCTCACAACCCTCTGCGTCTGGCAAAGTCACTGAACGGGAAAACGCCGTCATGAATGTAGTGCTTAAAAATTGATATCGTTTTTGATCACACGAGCTTGGGTTTCACTCTTAATCAACTGATGTTTTGGTCATGCAGTTTCAATATATGGGCAGCGCACCAAAGGGGGCTGGAAGGGGTGCATGGCCTCCACTTTTTCAGTGCTGCAATGCTAATGTTCTATAATTGGTACACCACAGGGGGTCTGGTGGCTTTAGCCCCCTCTTTTTTTCAGTGCTGCGCCGCCAATACAATATTCTCTGCGGAGGTGTTCATAGACTGATCAATTTTAGAGTTCATTACCATGTCATGCCAGAGGTGTATTATAAATCCAATGTGGAGCATACTAAAGCTCATGACGCACTTATTCCTGCTGAAAATTCAAACCAAAACGCAATTTGATTTGTTACCTGAAGCGCAAGTTTCAATTACCCCATTCTTTGCCAACACAATAAAGATCCAACTGGCTGGGCTGCCTCAGTAAAGAAGGCATCATAAAATTCTCCAACTGAATAGAACTACTTGTGACCTTCCATTTGACCCCGATCTTCAGATGAAGGACTATCAGAAACCTCTTACATGTACATGATAGGTACATTCTCTGAGAACGAATTTTGTCGAAATGACACATCTCAATAGGTTGGTTGTACTTACATTGCAATTATTTTAAATGAAATAAAATAATATAAAAGATAAGAAATATATCTAATCACACAGTTTTTATTTTTAAAACATACATACGAATACATATAATAGGGAAAAGGAAACAACTTTGCCTTAGAAAATAAACATGGCTGTAGGCTACAATACCTCTAGTTTACAAAAAAATAATATTGAGAAATTTGGAATAAAGTGAGATCTGCTAAAAAATACACAACATCTGTAAGTGCAGCATATCAAAATACATAAATACCTCAACTTACATATTACCCACATGTTTAGGTTGCAAGCTTCCAAGTTAACAAAATATGATCAATAAAATACATATTATTGAAGGTAGAAACAGACCCCTACCATTGTGATAATAGGAAAAAATATGCATACCTTTAAATCAGTGCATATGTAAACAACGACATCTTTAATCACATTTGTTTTTGGCCAAAATATGCTTTCGAGGTGCCCTCAACAACAGGATGCAATACAGTACACTATAACATGATAGAGTTTAAAACAATAATTAGATACAGGTAACAAAGCAGCAATTAAAACAGGTTGATGATGAAGCTTTGACCAAGAGAGATGAAATAACGAGATGATAATGAATACTGAGAGCATGCACAATAATGAAAATTGACATAATTAAGAAAGGTAAATTGTAAAAATGGGTAAATAAATTACAGCCAGTTTTCAATATTAAGTTTGACAGTATCAACTGATTTGGGCTGTTTCATTTCTGGGCTAAGAGAGTTCCTTATTGCAGCAGCAGCACAAATAAGAGATCTCTCGCCGGTCTCGGTTTTATTTTTTTTTTTAAGAAACATTACCAGCAACCGAAAAAGGTGCAAAGTATACAGCTTGACTGCTGCTAAATTTGTGACCCAGATATGTTGGAGCCAAACCATTGACACATCTGTTACATCCAAAAGGTAGAGAGATAATTCATTCTTATTATTTTAAAACAAAGTGAAGCTTCAAATTGCATCAACTTATATCAACATCAGAATTGTTTAATAATCACTGAATCAAAGTATACATTAAACATCAGCATGGCATGTGCAGAGTGTACAATACGTCTAAATATGAATGAAGTATGCACAATAATTTACTTTATAAAACCCATTTTAATATTATACAACATTTGTTTAAGTTGAGATCAATTACAAAACAAACAGCAGCAAAAAGTCATTGGCCTGGTCCATTATGAGGGTCACACCGAAAAGAAATGAGCAAAGCGGGACATAAAAATAAGCCTGGCAACTGCTGCACGAAAATCAACTATTGATTATGTTTGTAAAAATTAATACAAGGGGAATTTAGGAGCATGGCAGAAATTCCTTTTCAAAACAATATCAAATGGCGCTTGGAGTTGTCCCACCTACATCTCAGTGCAAAACATGAAAAAATCAGATTCCTTTATGAGATGTCATGCCAACGACATTGTGTGACATACAGACATACCTTTGTGTTTACTATATCTTCCACATCGTACTGTGGGGTTTAACAAATTACGCCAACGACATTGTTTGACATACAGACGGACTGCCAAAAACTGTACTTAAAACTGTAAACTTCTTAAAAAATGAATGAAAAAATCACATAGCTTTCATTTACAAAACTGAATCAAAATTTAAAAACGATTTTCATATACCATTTCTCTATAGAAGAGCTCAAAACTAGCAACAAGCAAAGCGGCAAGGCACTGCCGCAACCGGTAGTGGTATACAACAGGCCTACATTTTGAGAACCAGTTTTCTCCACTGAGCAAACGTTATCAAACTGGTTTTCAGAATTTTGCATGTTATTATAGGACTATTGCCGGGGATGCAGCAGTTAACCCAATCTGACAAGAGTCGTGAACTGACGTTTGTACCTGGCATTATGTCCTTCCATTGTATTACTCCTAAGTGTTCTTTGGCTACTTCTCACATCAAAACATTCACTTATTTTATAATCCCTGTTTGTTCTCCATCTCGTGTTAAGTAGTTTATTGGGTCAGCATCAACCAATGTTTTCTATTGGGATGACAATCTTGCTTTGGGACCTCTGCGTTGTTTCCCTTTGACAAATCCACTGACTGAAAAAGGCAAACAAAGTTAGAATTCATAACACATACCCGACTTGCAGTGTGTAATGCACGTTGAAAACCCCATTCACTTTTCCTCTAAGGCAAGCATGAAACACAAATTCTACAGAAGAAAAATATAAGTTAAAACAAATAAGACTGTGATTTTATATTTTTAATGTTAATGGTTTCATTACTTTGAATGCAATTGTTGAAGCCTATAAAAATCTATTCAGTGTAATCACACAAATAATCCACCCTCACAAAATTTCCCCAACAAGTCAGCTTAAAATCGAACTCTCAAAAATATCAGTCATCACGGGGTGAGTTAGGTAATTACATCGCGTAAATGCCGGGGAAGTTACGTGAAATCACGCCTGTTGACGAATAAAAAGTCCAAGGGACACGAATTTTACAAATTCCATCTGATATCTATCATGCTATTTTGCAAGTGTCGCGCGTGAGGTCACGCGCTTCTCTCAGTCTCGCGCTTGCCCTCGCCTACCTCAAGTGACGTCAATTGAAATAGTTTGCGGCTATCGCGCCCGATGAAAAAGTTAACGGCCATTAAAAAGTGGAATTCGAATTCTTCGCCATAGTCATATTGCTTCAAAAAAACATGCTTCATGGAAGATATGTACAGAGCAAGAAAGGATAGCTGAAGAAAGTAAGCACATTTTTAAGTGAAAATTTCAAGTTCAAAACGCATTTTTGACGATATGAAACCTCTACGTCATTTAAGCAGACTTCGCCTACCCCCGGGAGGAAATTTGTTGGAACGACGGGAATATTGTAGCTCCTACCCAGTACCCTGCAAGCGGGGTGGCTACGTGTTGCCTAGGCCTGGGTAGGTCTACGGGGGAACAGGTTTGCGAGAAACAATGGATACGGGGAAGGATTGTAAGCTGTAATAATTTCCCATAACAAAAGTACTAGACCTAACGCTCAAGAATTAATACGTTAAAATGCGCACCATTTTCTGATTGTATCCTGTCACTGTCTATTATATTACTTACATGTACATCTAAGCGTTTGAGCCTTGGGTGGTGGACGTGTCGAATTTCAATCGAGTCCACCTCTCTTTCGAGTTTCGTGTCCAGGCCTGCTTACACGCTCATCCATGCACGATCGGCGTCTGCCCTGTTGCCACACTTATCGACAGCTTGGCACTCCTCGCCTACTTTGAAAAAGTCCGCGATCGCATGCTACGTAGTCAGACATCACTTGAAGTTCGACAGAAGCACGTGGAATTGTTTACTTGGGAAAATGACGAATGTATACATGTACTGTATCGACAAAATACTATATTTTGGCCTACACGCAAAATCAAGGATTGAAGTTGTCAATTGCTGCACTGTCGCGGCAATAAGTCTATCTGGCTTTGTGGTAACTTCCATTTACTTCGAATTCATGACAACGTTCGAGGTTTTGTGTCCAAAATTTCGCACTCTTGAAAATATGACCATTCATGGTTTATGTGTTACTGCATTTTGAGT
This sequence comes from Phoronis australis, assembly GCA_002633005.1. NCBI lineage: Eukaryota > Metazoa > Phoronida > Phoronidae > Phoronis > Phoronis australis. The sequence continues at coordinate 17,976 of NMRA01000278.1, forward strand.
CTGTCAATATTGTGGTTTTCTAAACGACACAGAATACCTATTCAGGCGTTTTGATGTTTAGGTGTTACTGTACCAAATTGTCCAGTTTGTGCGAAAATGTTCCCGGGGTATAATGGGTGTTTCAACGGAATTACATAATTGAGTGTTGGCATAGTGCCAGATTTTCGAATAATATTCCACCTTTTCAATTCAGGTGTCTCTTTTTTCACTCTCTAATGCTGGAAACTTATCTTTTGATATTCCACACTTCATGCCGATTGTTTGTCCAACTATTTTACAGTTGGCGGTTTCTGCAATCTTCCAGCGGGAAGCTACAACATAAGGCTTTACGTTCAGACGTGTCCTCGTTACAGCTACCGTGACGCTTACACCTGCTGGGATTCCAGCTGTCGTCTGGTAGTCAGCGACGTCTTCAACGTGAACTAAGGCACGCAACAGTTATGCTGAACAGATACCTTAACGTTTCTCACGTGTTTTCCTGCGAAAATATACTGTCAATGATTTAGTCCCATTTTCAAACCTGGTGACTGCTTTTTGAAGACACTGTTTACTTTTGTTTTTTGACTTCAGCCAACAGTCAGAAACCTGACTACAAAACATTTTGTTTTCTTTCTTGTAGTAGTCACAGATTTGTGACTTTGATTTGTGTTTTGTAGACAGATTTTCTGATTTTAAACAGAAGTCGTTTTTTGCGAATCGTGCTAAACTATCTATTGACAGAGTACAGATGAAAGATAGAAGCCTACAGTCTCCTAGAGAAAGAAGCCCCTGTTTACTGGAAATGTAGCTCATCTTCAGAGAGAAGCGCAATTACCCACCGTCTATGCAATAGCTGGCGTAGCCCTCTTTACCTGCAGAAACGTTAAGTCATTAATCAAATTTTATACATATTCTCACATGAAAATTAATTAAGTCTGCATTATTTTAGTATGTGTAGTTGTGGGGTCAGTAGTGGTTTGCAAAGTGTCATCTTAGTTTGAGTTTCCATGCAGCTCGATCTGTATGTAGTCTAGGTTTGTGTACACTGTATTGTCGGCAATTAATCCATAACAGGCATATGATTCCCAACTTGTTGAATTCAAAACGATCGAGAACGTTAACAACATTTCATTTGCTTTTATGGTAGGGTATACATGTAAGCTGATAACTCTGCATCGAACACGCAGAGGCTTGCTTGGAACTGACCAAAGGGTGAAGTGCAGACCTAATACATTTTTCCCAAGGCATGGATCGCACGGGAAATCTAATGGACGAGCTTAAATTTACGTATGTACGTGATTACGTCGTTCTCAAGCTTAGGAATGTTGTATCGAATGAGCGTGATGAAAATCAATCCTGTGTTATTGATATACGCGTTACAGTCTGCTAGGTTTCAGGTCACCTGATTAAACTTATTCAGAATATGGTACAATAGACATTGAATATGATCGCTGCCATTAAATTTTTAACAAAACATATCGTTCCTTTTGTTGGATTACTCCATATAACTTTCTAAAATACAAACTGTAAACAGTCGTGCAGTGTCCTTACTGATAAGGATACGTACTATGTCTTTTTCAATTTGGACAGCGGTCATTTTAAACCTCTTAAAACTTTGTCAGTCTAGCACACTATTTGGTGAAAAAATCGAAACATGCTCGGGAATTTCGCTGAGATCCACTTGTTCTGCTACAAGTGTAAACGGGTTGTTTTCACCGTCCTACTTTGGGAAACGAACTGGCACAAGAAGTGACGTTGAATGCGCGCTCTACTGCAGGAGACAGGCAGCTTGCACCTCGGCTTACTACGAAGAAGATACAGGCGTATGCTACTTCTCCCAGGAAAGTTATCACGATGTGGTGTCGCAGGGAAGAGCGGAGAAAGAGGGAAGAAATCTTCGAAGCAAGATAAGAATTGACAACTGGAAATTACATCTGGTTAGAATCTGGTTGCGACAATATATGGCTTGTCAGGTTGCTTATAATGTCGTTACATGAGTACTTCGAGATTTTGTGACCCTTAAAACCCTGTTTACGATTCCGACCTTTTTCTGTACGACTAATCGTTGTGTGTTTACATGTCTTCCGACACAACTGTACGATTATGGGGAGCTAAATAGACCATTCCGATTTGCTCCGACCTGATGCGACTAATTTTGGGCGTACTGCAACTGCCGCATTTGAAGTCGATATAATGTCGTGACAGTAGGATCAGAATACGTAAAAAGGGTTTTACTCTGGTAAGAAGTGTGGCCATCTATATAAAATAGTCTAAACCAAGACCCCTAAGTCTTCTGCGCATGTGTGGACATGTGAAAACACTGGTTGTTCTAAAATGCCATATTTTAGGTTCAGTAGCAATTATTAGGCTTTAATATAAAACGAGAGTGAACTCTTCGTTGTAATCTCCACAATATTGAAAATAAGTAGGGATATTTTAGTTCAGCGCTGCTAATTGAAGCAATCCCATTCTCACTAAAAAGTTTTTACTTATACCGTCAGAGGCCCTAAAGTCGTGAGTGCCCTAAAGTCGTGAACGATCTTATTTCCTCTTCTGCGCGGTCCTGCGACATCTGGCGTTGAAGTTTCCAGCGTTCTTCTGCTTACGAACGTCAAACGAATACCCGGACGTGTTCGTATTCACAATATAATAACAAACAGTGAGTGAGTGNTGTCAAAACACGTATATTTGTGAAGGCTGACATATGTCCATCACATCACATGAGCAGTTGCTAACGGACATTGGGTAGTATGACAATCGGCACTTAGTATGCTTATATTCACGACTTTAGGTCGTGGGTGTATATTGTAAGAAAATGTCACCAGTCTTCTTTGAGCTCTTCACGAAGATAAACATGTCAGGTGTTAGTACAGGTCGACACAAACACGCAGAAGCATTGGTGAAGTTGGCTGAGTCCGTGGTTTAGACAAACTTGTACTTACGTTCGTTTTACATGTAAATGTATAACCTAGAAACAAGTAAGTAGCGTTTTAATTTTTGCGCATGATAAACGCATTTAAACTGACAATTGCGACTGCACACATATATTTTGAGGTCAGTTAGGACCGTATTGATTAGTCTGTGAATTTCGTCAAATATCCACAAAAGTGACAGGTTTTGGAAAGAAATTATAGGGCAAGGGGCTCGAGGCTTTCGAACCTATTGCAACTACTGTCGGAAATGGAAGCCTGGGATACCAGTGTTGAAAAAATTGTGGCGACTAGGAGGGGTGTGTTTATTTATTTATTCAACAATTTTTAAAAGACTGGGTTATCACTACAGTCAGTATACTGATTTTCAAGTGGGTGTTAAAACTGGCGTACGAGAGAAAGATTACTATTAGATTACCAGAGTTCCAAGACCTTTTAAAGCTTAGGGTCCTTAGTGAACACGAACTCATAGATCGGATGTAATACGAAAAAGAGAAATGTCCTCCATGAGCAAATTCATTGGCTTGAGCTTCGTTTCTTTCCCGAAAGTGCTACAACATGGCGGTTATTCGCCGCGTAATATGACTTTGTAGAGATTATCTTGAGATTTTATTAGAGAAGGTTTGAAAGAGAAACAAAAGGAATAGCATGAAAAACATTTTTGAAACTTAAATCATGTTATTCATCACAGTCAAATAGTTTAAAATTTTTGTTCAAACTATTCATTGAATGGACAAACATATTCACCTCGCAATTATGTAATCTTTAGATAACTGTTACAATTAATGATAGGCTGACACATGTTCACACCAAGGGCACGCAAACTAAATCTATTACCTAATTACAACAAGAGAGTTTTTACAAAAATCTGCCATTCGTTTCCATTGTTCGTGAACATATGTTGAACATGTTTTAAGAAGAACTTTATAATACTTTAAAAATTGCGACAGATGCTACATGCACATGTATTATTGCTTTTTCAATCAAACAAATTTGATCTTTTGCGAGAAAAATAATTAACATTTATTGACTTGAACCTTTACAAACTAAATCCAGGTATGGCATTAGAAACAACCAGTGTTTGTATCTTTTTCTAAAATGGACAGATATTGGGATAAAACTTCTCAGAAACCCTTAACAAAGGAACAGTAAAAAACAAGTCAGATAATCCAGATAGCGTTTTGCAGAACAGCCCTTAAAGCATAGTGGATATACAGTGTATGTGAAAATGCTGACATTCGTTAATTAGCCACATTCAAATATTTTCTAGGAACCTACGAATTATTAATTGAGATCGATTGACAGTAATTAGAAAGCAATGAGCAAAAAAGGAAGATCAGGTGGTATAACAAAGATAAATTGTTTACTGTCTTCGCTCTGTTTGCTTTCAATGAAGTATTCCGAGGTCTGAGACTAAACTTTTGTTCGCATGTTTAATTTCGAAAACGTTGTATTCTACTTTAGTCCGAATGATTAACACCGCACCGTATTAGCACTAGCTCATCAATAAGTGCAAATGGTATTTTTGCTCCGTTTTTGTTAAACTTTCTCGAAATATAACACTGGGCTTACCTTAAACTAAATGCATCACCCGAGTTTATTGAAATTTTCCTCGTAAACTGACGTAAGATTGTGAAAGTAAGGTTCTACGTAAAAAAGAGGTATTGCAGTTTCGCTCAATGAGATGGACGACACAAAAGATCTAGATCATTACCGTAGGATCGTTTCAATCTTGAGCCGCTATGAATGTCACGCATTTATTTCTAATTAGGTTCAGATTAACCTGTTTTACAGTAACAATACGCGTCCTGCATTTTCAACGCAAAAATATAAGGAAAATTATTTAAACAGCTCAACCTCCAGCTAAATGTCGACATAGAAGTTACATGTAGCGGCAAGTTTGTCAAAAACGTGACCACTCGAAAAAAATGTCTAGTAAACACCAATGAACAAAAGGATTTTTAAAAGACCAAACTTTATGGACTTGAGCAGCCGTCAATGTCAAATGACGTCGTACGGATGTTGCAAACTATTGTTTGACTTGTGAGATGCATATGGCGGGCGCTACAGTTGTTTTCTTGTATTGCTTCTTTGTTGGATATAGCAATACAGGTCGAACGGGTATTGTACGTTGGCCGCACATCAGCGGGTTACCAATAAATGCTTACCATTAACTTTATTATAAAAAAACAAAGTGGACAATAAATACGCCTATCTACCGACATCTATGCAACGAGTTCACAATCTACTGTAGTGTTCCGTGGGCAAGTTTCATGAAGTCGCTTTGTACTTTGATAGGCAGGATTGTTAATTACATTTTATAATCCAGACTGATTATCGCTGGGCGATTTTACATATCTATCAAGACACCTCCAACCTAAAATTTAGCATAATAACCTTCATTAGTAGAACACAATTCACTTTTACTCAAGCGATTAATTGCTAGTCCAATAAATTTTTAATGAAACTGGTATGTTTGCACTCCCTTTTTGAATGTTTACTATGAAATATTCAGTTCATACCCAGAAAGTTCCAAAGAGGCACCGTATCTGAGTTAATCTATATGCAATTGTTATACACAAACACATGAATTAGAAAACTAATGTTAAGATAACAATGACATATGATTACGAATGTAAATAAATCATTGTAATCGTAAGTAGTCATGGGGATGATGTTTTGAGAATGGGCAGAAAATTGCAGTGTTATGAACATATAAAAATGCTTTAGAATTTATTGTGTCTGGAAGATCATTGACGTACAGTGAAAAGAGTACGGGACCTAGTATATTACCTTGAGGTTCTCCAGCATTTACGAAACCTGGTGTTGGTGAGGGTGATATGACAACCTCAATTTGTAAGTTCGACATTCCAGATATGATTTTAAAAGTAAGAGGAGAGAGCCTGGGAAACCACAAGATTGTAATTTATGTAGAAGCAGATCATGGGACACGACATCAAAAGATGACGCAATGTCTAAAAATAAGCTGGCGCTCCATCCTCTTTGTGTTGACTTTCAAATTGGCACAAATAAAGCAGTGACATTTTGTCAAATCAATTTTGACACCCAAAACTATAATAATTAGTTTCATCAGTAAAATTCTGATATCCATGAGTGAGTGGGGTTCACGACGTATTTCGCATTTACGTCGACATGGTCTCTCTCATGGCAAATTAAATCTTAAGTACGGGTAGTATATTTTGGTGGTATAAAAATGTTGTATTGTTTTGCAGATGTTTTAATATGAGTGTATTTATTAGCCAAAGGTTTCTACGCCGCGTATATATTTTTACGAAGCCGAAAATCGAGTTAATATGATTAGTTGGCGTGTATTTTATTAGCAATTTATTCTGCACTCAAATTTATCGGGGTTTACGAAGATGAGTGCCTAGTTCACGTTTCAATCTATATTCGAGTTACAAAAACCCCGGATTTCCGAGTAAAGAATGTAAACGTTCAGTTCATAATCGAAGTTATATCGTGAATGCTCGAACCATCAAATGCACCTTTAAGGCAACCCTTCTAAATCTTCGCGCACGTACATGTACTTGCATGTCCTCAAAGTCCTTGTCAGAAAATCAGTAAACCGAGAAATAAAGGTTTTCAATCATTGATTAAAGTGGCAGCAAATCTTCAGCACACCAAATACATGTACATGTACATTTAATATTATTGATAGAGGTGCATCACTTTAGACGGCCATGGCAAGAAAGTAACAAGGAACTGCTACCTGATTTCAAGTTTTAGTAGCCAAAGACCGAAATACAAAATACAAATATATAGGTATATTAGTATTGTGTAAAACTCCCTGAAAAGGATACTAAACCCTGTTTTGGTGTTTTCAACCAACCATCGTTCTGATCTGCTAATGCATCATTTTCGCCTTTCTTGAAAGATAAAAGCAGGAATCCACTAAGAACTACTAAAAGCGTACATGTATTTCACTCTTGCCTGTGCAACAGAATTCAAAAAGAGTACTATGATTCGCTCCAAATTTTTGTCTTTTGTCAAGGGTTAAAGAGCATCATTTTGTTTCAGGGAATTGTACAGGAATATTGCCTTCAATGGCTGTTAATGGATAAAACTGGTTTTAATAACATAGTTTTTTTTTTAAAAATAACCATTTCTGCTTCATTTCAGTTTAAACGATTTCAACAAAGACATTTTCACAAACGATACTCTTTTATTGTGAAATACGCACCCTCCAACGTCAACGAATCTTCATCCATAAAGTTGTTTAACTTTTGATTTTTACAGGATGGTGCAACAGCAAACAGGTCACACCAGCATGTAAGTTGAATGACCTTATTCTTCAATCATTTCTTTGCAATCTTCTGACCGATTAGACGCAATCTGGGTTTTGCATTTGAAGGGAATAATGTTCAGTGGTCGAAAACAATACCATGGAAATGGTGGCACTTTTACTTAAAAATCATAAACGCAATAAAGTGTTAACAGAAGCTGATCATATTCACTGTACCATAATTTTAGATGTAGACATACAATCACTTTTTTCAGGACAAGGAATGCGTGAAGGCCAACTGCACAGACGGAAAGCAGTCTTGTGTGAGAGACTGCACTAACGACGTGGGAGTCTGCGTGGGCAAGTCTTTAATAGCAGTACCTCGTTAGCTCGCTAAGTGTCGCATAAACATAGATGTCTATGGTCCTAATTGTAGAATTTTGTTTAGAGACTGGGTTGCGTTTGAGCCCTAGAATGCCAACTCCTTATACTGCAACCGATGAGGTTGCGTTTACGCGTGCGTCAGAGTTGTTTGAGTTCATTTGTTCGGCTATTACTACTTGCTATGGAGTTCACTGTTATCAAAAGTTTTTGCAATCCCGTCTTTTTTCATCCCAATTTCATAAGAGCCATATAATTAGAAAGCCCTTCGTCAGTTCTTGATGAATATTTCAGTAGCAACAGATAAATAACAAATTCATGAGTAATTGTCATTTTTCATACCTGGCTGGTCTGAAAATATTTTCAATTCTAAAAATCAAGCGTGTTACCAAAATGCGAAAAACTGCGTGTAAAAGAAACATCAAACGTGAATGAAACTGAAAGGTGTAAATGACTACTTAAGCTACCAGGGAAATGATGTCACTAATTCAAAGGAGTTATTCTCCACAGTGTATAAAGGTAAAGGTTTTTGAATATGGATCACTTGTTGTGGACGATTTAGGAAGGCATTCATCCAAAGTATACATCTTTATACATGTATATTATAATTAATTGGACCTTTGATGTCGTCTGATACACATACATTCTTTACAAAAAAATCCGAATTATTAGACATTTACTCAAAACACAGGTCTTGTAGCCACTGCACGGCTTATAAAACAGGAGTCAAAACAAAACAACTGTCGTACACTCAGGCGTCAAATGGCCAATCAAACGACCTAGAGGTCCTAAAACTGGTTATGACACTCACGGAGCTGGCGGTGGGGATAATGATTACCAAACTAGAACAAGACTTCGGAAAAAAGAGAAGTCAGACAGATGATCGTTGAAGCCGTCAACACCAGCTATAAGACAGATCTGAATGGCTAACAAAATCTCCAGCTGGTGACTAGAAAATAAAAGTCTGACAGTATCCAAAGCGACACGACGCGTCTTCGCCAGGGCTAGACTACTGCATATCAACATCAATGGGGCGAGAGGTAAACGGAAAACTCTAATAGGGTATCTTGCCCATGAAGAACCAGACGGCCATGTAGTATCCATGAACGAAACCTGACACCATCAAATTCACTATACCTTGACACAGGTCTGTCCGGAGTGGTCGCGCGGGCGGTGGAGTGGGTATTCGATGCAGGCAATAAGTTCATTTCACTCCCATCGATACAAATATGCTAAAAGCGGAAGTAATGGCTGTTGAATGCTGCATGAACTGAAAATAAACTACTGCAGTCGTGTCAATCTACAACCTTCCGGGGACCATAGCAGGTAAGTGCCTATTCAGGCACCTCACGAACACATGCATGTAGACAATGCATGTATACAGGCCATTTAAACTTTAATCCTCTGTTCTTCAGAAACAGAAAAAAGTGATATAAACTACACCCAAAAAGATTTAGCTAATTTTTTCGAAGTACCACACTAAACACATTCACAGTTCCTTATAACACGCTCGAAAGGCATTCCTCTGCTGCTCTTCAATTGTATTGCTATCATTCTGATGACAATTACAATAACGTTGTGTCAGTGGCCCTGATCAATACATTGCAATTTGAGTAGTGTAAGAGGAAGGCAAGATATGTTTCGGCCTCTGCATGGCAAATTTTTAGATACGGTGCATCATCAGCTGTCATGGTATCACTGTAAGAAATGCGAGACAGCAGTTGTTTTCCGCACATGTAGGTCTTCCTGCAAAATAGTTTGCCGTGATTGACATTTTTGAGGTTATTGGCTGGCTCAACTCGGAACGTATTTGTTTATTACTGGGCATTTAGTGATCAGTTTTGAGACATAAGGAATTGTTTCTTGTGGTACCTCGAAGGTATGACTTACCTCATTTTGGGGGTTCCTTTTTGGCTTCAGCCGGGCCCATTCCAGAGTGCAATTTGTCTGCCATGGGTCATTCGGTTTTTCAGTGGAGCACAATTTTCCGTATTAAATCAGCTTTGCCCGTTGCCCTGACTATCTAATCTAGCTCAATTTGGCGTCCAAGTATGGTCCAAAGGGGTCACTCCCAGAGTGCTGTTAAAGACAGTCGTCGATTTTTGTTGATACTGAGGTAGAAGCTCTAAGAGCTCCTGTGGTCAGTTGTTGGAACTAAGTTCATCAGTGTTACACTAATTGCTCTGAACTGCCGGTTTAGTACAGCCTGTCATTCAGGCTAGTAGCGCTCCAGGTGTTCTACGGGTGTAGAATTGCTGATCAGCTGTTCATGTACGATGCAAAGACTTCAACCGATGCTAGAGTGCAGAATCTCTAGAATCGCAAGTTAGCTCATCAGAGTAGCCAGTAATTCCGTGTAAGCAGCGCTGATTAGCTATTAATCAGTGCACGCATATAGTCGGTCAAACACATACAGTAGGCGTCATTTTATAAATAATGGGGAAGATTTCTTGTAACCCCAACTGTGTGTAAGCAGAATACATGTACCTATCGGTGTGATGTTAAGAGGAGTCCTAATATTTCCCTTCAAACACTGTTGGTAGCATCCATGTCGGTAATTCTAATGTAATAAGCCAATACTGCGCCGTTCCACCACAAATTAATAATTTCTGCGTTGAAAGGTTTACACTCTGGTGCAAATAATGTGCATTAGCCTAAGCATGTTCTTCAAAACCGTAACAAAAAACTTTCATAGAAATAATGCATTATATATATTGCATGATTTTGCTCGCCTCTTGCAGCTGTTTTCTCACTCATTATTAATGTCTGCGTTTAAACGGTGATACTTAAGCGTGCCTAATGTCCATGAACTTAGGTATGTTGATCAAAAGGTTTTGTGACAAAAACTTTCATAGAAATAATGCAAGATATAGGTTACATGATTGTTCTTGCCTCCTGCAGCTGTTTCTTCACTCATTAATAATGTCTGCCTTTAAAAGGTGATACTTTGGCGTGCCTAATGTTCATGAACTTAGGCATGTTGATCAAAAGGTTTTGTGACAAAAACTTTTGTAGAAATAATGCAATATATAGGTTACATGTTTGTTCTTGCCTCCTGCAGCTGTTTCTCAACTCATTAATAATATCTGCGTTTAAAATGTCACACTTTGGTGTGCCTAATGTGCCTAGCCATGTTTTAAAACGGTAACAACAACTGTCATAGAAAAAATACGCTATATTTGCCACATGTTTGTGCTTACCTCTTACATGTACATGTGAGGCAATGGAGATTAGGATGGTTATGAAAAATTAAGTAAAAACATTTATAACAGATGACAGGCATTTCTAGTTTTTTTCGTCTTCTATAGATAATGTCTTACCTGATGACAGCGATTTCAAAATTGAAATACAACAATACTAAAAAGTGATCACAGATCGTAAGTGCGCCGTGTAAAGCAATACGTAATGTCACCATCAGCATGCAGTGTTTTTTTTTTCTTGTGGCGATACTGCTCGAGTTAGTCTGCTTTTCAGACCTAGGATCTCAGGATTAGGGTTAGGGTTAGGCTTAGTAATTGGTATTCAGATAATTAAAACAAAGAAATTGATTCCCGACATGGATGGACAATACAGATTAGGTATGTCAGGAGAGCACTGGGGCGGTGAAACGTAAGGCCGGGGAAACATCTGTAGGATACAGCATAGAGTCATTAGGAGGAACATAGGAACGGGAACATAGTTTCATCAGAAAACAAGTCCAGGGAATATAGGGACAAGAGGACACAAGTTAGGAACACAGGGATCAGGAATATAGTGATTGGGAACAGAGGTACAGACCTCACTGTTTGTGGCAGATGAATGTATACAGTGACTGGGAACAGGATGGTAGATGGAAGATCAATCCAAGAATAATATTTATGCTATCTGCTTCAAACTAGACGTTTGCATGAATGCGTTGATGCATAAATGTACGACAGATGTGAAAGAACAATTTCTAACAAGGGCTACACAAAACAGCATTAAAATACATTATATTCAATAGCCACTCGTCCTCCAAGACAGGGGAAACACTTTGAAGCATTTAACAGCAGTAAGTGTTCCGTATTTCTTTGGTATTTAGCTGAACCATGGCAGTCCAGTATTTTGATAATATTTTTTTGCGAAATTGCAACAACTAGTCGTACATGTAAGTTTATTTCACATCTGTGGTCGATTGGGCAATACTACATGCATGTACGTCAAAACATGACAAGGTGATCTGTTCACAATTGAGATAACAATTGTTCTACAAATGGAGTATAACCACGTAAAAGTAGTGATCTATTCGTAGCTTATCCTCATAACCTTCATGTACATGTACGCCACAAACACCCTACAACAACAGGATTTAATATTGGATCACTACAGGAAATCCTACAGGATCCAATAGAATCCAATTGGGTTTTGGTCCACCAGCCAGTAGTATTCCAATGGGATCCTATAGGATTCCTATAGGCTGATGGGCCAAGATCCAAATGTATTCTATAGGATTTCTATGGGATCCTATATGAAGCCTATACGAAATCCTAAATGATTTCCTATTGACAATCCGGTACATTTTGAGTCAAATCCATGGGGTCAATAGAATTTGATCGGCAATTGGTTCAACCACCACGAATTTGGACGCTCTCACTAATGCATCAATTAAGTACAACCTGATTGAAAAAGTCTTAAATTCATCAGAAATGTGCAGTTAATGACCCCAAAGTTACACCCAATCACCCCCAAAGTTTGTTTCTTTATGTATGGTAATCATATGCATGATTTTGAAAGGTCTAGCTCAAAAATCACTTTTGCACTTAATAACCTTTGACCCGGAAACTCGTTTCCCTTGGTCCGATTGTAAATCCGTGTACATGTAAATGTCTGATGCACCTCCTTGCTTTCTACTTGTTAACCAAATGCGAAGAGTCCACCTAAAAAACTGTTTAAGAAGATGCATTTTGACAAAATGGACTCCTTGACCCGTTTCAGGTCATCCTAGTGCATTTAGGGTCGAAAAAAATATTATCAATATAAATCACTTAACTATCATATCAATAACAATGAATATTATTGTTCTAAACGAATGAACGTAAGAGTAATACAAGCAAGGAAGAAGAAGAATAAGAAAAAAATGTAAGAATAAGAAGAGTGATAAAATAGTTAGAACGGCCAAACTCTGCGCTTGAACGCGCAGAGTAACTAGAGAGATTATTGTCACTGCTTGACAATAATGGACTCTGCAGGTGCGTATTACTTGGATTGTTATGGGAAGTTATTGACAGCAACCCGTTTACCAATATGATTAGGATTTTTTTAAATTGTATAAGGAATTACATGTTAATATTTTGATGAGCTTTCCACTAATTGACCTCTTCCGGTGCATTATGAGCCCTGATGAGGAAATAATTCTAAAGTCAATTAAAAGTGTGCTTGATGCTAAGAATTACAGATGTTTTACTTTAAGCACTTCAGAATATTAGATGAATGAATTGGTCAAACCTTCAGAAGAAGAATGCACCTAATAACCCATGGGTCCACCAAATGGCCTAAAAATTGAGAATTTAAACTCAATCGCATTTAGTAAACAGATATGCTGACTTTAAAGAAGGCACCTGCACCCAATTTGGAGTGATTAAGCCTCAAAGTTGGTCGGAAGAAGAATAAGAATAAGAATAAGAACTAGAAAGATTATTGTCACGGCGTGACAATAATGGACTCTGCACGTGTGTATTAAACGAATTGTGATGGGAAGTTACTGACAGCAACCCGTTAACCAATTTGAAAAGGAATTCTTTAAAATTGTAGGAAGAACACCGTGCTAATATTTTGATGACCTTTCCATTAATTGACCTCTTTCTGTGTATTATGAGCCCGGATGAGCGAATAATTGTAAACTCGATTAGAACTGTGGTTAATGCTAAGAATCACAGATGTTTTACTTAAGCATTTTAGAATACAACTTCAATTGGTCAAACTTTCAGAACAGATATGCACCTAATGACCCCATGGGTGCCCCAAATGACCTGAAAATTTAGAAATCAAATTCAATCACATTTTAAACAGATATGTAAATTTGAAAGCTCTAGCTCAGAATTTTAGTTTTCACTCAATGACCTTAGACCTATTTTTTCTGATTGGTTAGGCCTATTGCATAGTAAAGTAGGACGTTCGATTGGCATGGTAACTTACACCAGTGTGCTGAACTTGAAAAAAATCCTTCAAAAATGTAGAGGATATAACATTTTGAACGTCAAAACGTCTGACGTTTCCTTTGCACTAATTGACCCTATCCGGTGCATTATCAGCGTCTTTAGGAGAATCATTGCAAAGCCCGTGATTATTGTGTTTAATGCTGAGAATCACAGTTGTCTGACGGCTGAAACATCACACTACTTTATGAATGAAAAGGACAATTTTTCAGACGAAAAGTGCACCTAATGGCCCCATGGTTGCACTAAATGACCTGCAACATCGTATTTTAAATTGAATTGAATGTACCAATCAGACTTGTGGATTAGAAGTGTCTAGCACAAAATTTTTGTTTGCACTCAATGACATTTGACCTATTTTTTCTGATTGGTTAGGCCTATTGCGTAGTAAATTAGGGTGTTCAATTGGCATGTTGACTTACCCCAGTGTGGTGAAATTGAAAAGAATTCCTTGAAAAACGTGAGATATAACATTTTGAACGTTAGATGACCTTTGCACTAATTGACCCAATCCGGTGCATTATAAGCGTCTTTAGGAGAACTGTTGCAAAGCCCATGAAAAATGTGTTTAATGCTGAGAATCACAGTTGTCTAACAGTTGACACATCAGAATACTTGGTGAATGAAAAGGTCAAATTTTCAAAAGAAAAATGCACCTAATGACCCCATGTTTGCACTAAATGACCTGAAACATTTGATTCCAAATTGAATTTCGTGAGCCAATCAGACATGTGAATTTGAAGTGTCTAGCTCAAAATTTTAGTTTGCACGTAATGACCTTTGACCTATTTAACCTGATTGGATGACCCGTTTACTTAGAAAAGTAATTTCTTAAATTGCCTTATTGACTTATACCTGTATACCAAATTTGTAAAGAATAGTTTTTAAACTAAAGAATTAGTAGCATTTTGAAAATTATAAGACCTTTGCACCAAATGACCTCTTCTGGTGCAATATGGAATATGATTGTATAACGAATCAAAATTTATGCACTGTCAAAACTGATATGCTGAATTTGAAGAACACAGCTTCTCCCAATTTGGAGTTATTAAGCCTCAAATTTGGTCGCATGCACGCGCAGAGTAATAAGAAGAATAAAATTGAAGAAAAACCAGGAGCAACAGTACTCTGTGTAACAACGCCGTCAGGCATCTTTCGGTGTTAATCTCTCGTTCGACAAAAACGCTATCACTACGTCTGGGTGTTGCAGCGAACATTTTATTCTTACTTTTTTTGTGAGACCCAGATGTCCAGCGTGCTATCCTGAGTTCCCGCTTTTCAATCCAGTAGTTCTTGCATGGTTACCGTGACAACAATGCAGCTGGTGTCAGTTTTTATGAATAGTAACATGACAATCGTAACATGTGTTCCAACGTCTCTTGTTCAGTTCACGGTAACTTACACTACATACTAACTTTTACTTTCTGAAGAAAAGTGTATATTTTTTTAACTTACATATATGTGGAAAGTCCTGCAATGCAACCAATGTGATGAGCTATCTACGATACGTTTCAAAGCAGGTACAGCACAGATAATTTCTTATTTTTTCTATTAGAAAACTGCATATTTCGGAAAGAAAATTGCAGTAGTTTGTAGCAAGTTTCGTAAATGTCAGTTCATTTTGAAATTGTACTGTAATAATGTAATTGTGTCAAATGGCGCACCACAGCTTTATTTACTTAAAATACACTGTATATAGTGATGGAGAACTTTGGATTAACGTTATCCACAGTAAGTGTGAAGCATCCTTTCTAAAAAAAGTTTTTTTCGTTATCTTGTACAATAAACAAATCTTTTGAATCACTGAAATTGTTCCCCTAATAGGTTAACTAGTCCTAAAACCTCCCGTCATTTCCTTTTTACGTTACTTAAAACGCTGTCATTTTTCGCATTTTGGTAAAACTTGGTTTTTAAAAAAAATCAGCCAGTCAGGTATGCGAAACTACAATTACTTATGAATTAAATTGTTTATCTCTTAATTGTAGTATTATCAACAAGAACTGAAAAAGGTTTGTGATGATATGGCTTTTATGTAATTCCGTTGAAAACTTCGGAATCGCAACATATTTAATAACAGCAAATTCCATATCAAGTACGCATACTGGAACAAACGAATGGAAACAACTCTCACACATGCGCAGCGCAACCTCGGAAGCCGCGAGATAGGAGCTGGTATTCCAGGCCTAGATTTCTATGGTGTAATCTCAAAATTTGGGCCGCGTGAATGATTCGCAGAAAAACAGGGTCTGATATGGAGTGACATCATCCATAGAACATTTTTCTGACACCCCACAGCCTCAATAAGTAGTTTCTATTAGATATCCAATTCACAATTTGGGTCATGTTGTCAGTTTGATATCCAATACTCAGATGGAAGGTGTGCAATCATCTTCAGGTAGTTCATTTGCACTTTATTCAAACATACCCGCACAGAAATATACACACGCACACACTTAACTAGCCAATTATGAGTTAAGTAAAGTTAAGTAAACACGCCTGTTTTAAAGGCCTAAACTTTTCATTTGCGCAAAATGCACCATTCCGTGAAATATTGTAACGCGATTTTAACACCCATAAATGTCCTGTTCAAAAACTGGGATGAAGTAGGATAGATTTTAAAAAAAATGTTCTACGACTGGAGCTGAAATGGTATAAGACGCACAAAACTCCTGGCATCCGACCATTGTCACAGCTCAATGCTTAATAAAGGAGAATGCCACTCCATTTATTTACTCTTTTCACCGTCTTAATCGGTCTATGTCCACATCATATCGTATACGGTTGATATTATCTCGCCGAGAGATGTCACGTTAATCTGTGAGGAAGGTGGGTAAACGTCGCAGCGATGTCAGTGGTTCTTCTGCAGTGCAAGTGGTGCTATGGTGTGGTGTATCGTTCCCGCTTGTGCAAACTACATTGATGAAAGCAGGTATATCGTTTTTCCGGTTTCCTCAAGAACCTGAATTGCTTCGGAAGTGGCTCGCGGAAATGAAGTATGTAAAGTGCGCCGTAGATACCTAGTATGAGGCCGTGAAATTTCTTCGTGTCTGTGGCCGACATTTTGTTGACAGTGATTCCAATGACGAATGCCGGTTTACCAAGCAGCTCATGCCAGGGCAGAAAAACAGACTGATGAGCTTCTGTCTAAATCGGCATTGCAGGTTTCCATGTTGACGTTTATTATTATGCGTTCTGTTTCAAAATGATTTATTTTCACTCTAACCAATGCTTATATAAAATTGAAACAATGTGTCAAAGGCTGTCGCATTAGACGCAATTTGTAATGCCTTTGGATTGTTGGTGAGTTCAAATGTTTTGAAAAGTCAGCGTTACCGGCTTTAGATGCAATACAGCTAATTGACCGAGCACCGAAGTCGTACGCGGTGAGTGCATGCTAATTCAGTGATTGCTGACAGAAACCTGTTGTGAAACAAGAGCTCGATATTATGTGCTATGGTCAGATATTAGGGGAATCTTTATTTAGCTATACATATACATTATTCGAATCATTGTTTCTGTACAACTTTCCCCTGACGGTTCTGTGGAAGGGGAACCTGACTAAGCGGCCCCCGACGAGTAAGTTGATTTGAAGTTTCGGGGAAAATTTACCAAAATATTCCCGTGCACATTGTTTATTGGCTCACTAGTATTGCCTTTTCGTGACTGGAAATTTAGTTTCCAACTTTGGCTGGTTTATGTTCGTGATCTCTTCAGTCCGGACGCGACAGTACGTTCAATAACAATTTACCTATAAATCCGTAACAGCGAAATTTAACAATACCGGTACGTTCGTTTAAGAAAACGGTGTGTTTTTAAGGGTTTTGCATCCAAATTTTGGTGATTTATTGGTGTAAAAGGCTGAATTCTAGCGATAAGCTGACAACAGTAAGCGTGCTGCGAACTGCTGAACAGACTGCGTTCGGATCGGTGACGTCATTGGTTAATTTCAACACTCTGTCTGCAGTCAGCTGTCAGGTAAAAAATCTGAAGTTGCGGTTGTGGAGTGCAACTACTCGTTATAATTTGATACAAAATGGGTTGCTTTTGGGTTGGCGTTGTCCTTTAAGAATGACCAGTGTAATCGGCGAGTTTTTACTGAATTTGTAGAAAAATCGCTTCATGAATAGGACCGCACCCTAAGAGGTTTTCCTTGAAAAACAATAGAAACACAAGGAACCGGAAGCAATGAAATTAGGCTTGATTTGATAACTACAATTCTCCATCAAAACTCAGTTTAGCAGGCAGCCGAAATCTCATTGAGAACATTGATGCGGGGTTACAAGCTCTAATAATAGAATGCACAGGTCGCGTGCGGGAGTTGGCATATTAGAACTCTATGAGTAGGCGTAAGACATTCGCGAAAGAAACTGGCTGAGTTACATGCATAAGCGTTTAATTCCTAAGCATCTTTCATTCATTCAGTAGACTGTTCACGTGACGGATCACATCCTATGTATGTATTTGCATGTTAAGTTGTAATTTTTTTAGTGTAAGAAACACTTTTAAATGTAACGATGTATTAAGAATTCATCTATTTTCACATTCGATGACATCAGTGCTTCAGTCCACGACTCAAAACTCTGGCGAAGCGGGATCAAACCCGCCAACATGTTATTTAACGCGCGTCGAATAACTTAATGTGTTATTTAACTCTTGTATTGCTCATGCCAAGGTAAAAGTGTGGTGTAAATGGAAATATACTGCGAAGACTTGCGTGATTTTAATTTTTAGTGAATGTCTTGTGTCTAAGAGAAGATTCCGTGGTCATCACCATGAGAACGCGAGCCGGGTCGCAATGGCTAGTCTGACGGATGGCTAACTTTCCTCCACATAGAAAGTTCTTTAACAAAAGGAATTTAATGATCAATTACCGTTTATTAATTTCACCATTATAATCTACTGTATTTAAAAATGCGGTTGTAAATAAACAGTTAAACCTGAAGATATGGGCGTGGAGGGCACTAGCGCGACAAATCGTTACACTTATTACGACCTCTTACATGTTTTTTGCCCCTCACTAGAGGTGTACAAAGCTGTTGATCTAGTACTTTTATTCACGATTCTTGCCAATGCTTCTATGTTTTGTTGTTTCAAACATTCTTGGGTGATTCAGCCACATGTTGTTATGATACCGTCGTGCACAAGAGAATACCTGCATGTACATGTACCAAGTCATGAACAGTTGAGTTATGATTTTAACTTATTGATCTCACCTCTTGCAAATTAGCTGTCGATAACGGATATGCATATTTCCCTTGGTTTTGCCATTGGATAACGCGCTGCCTGATATTTTGTGTTTTCTCCGACTTATCCAAGATTTTGCCTAAATCAATGTGAAATGTTCATGTATTCCGCTTACAACAGCTGAAAAACCCACCGTAGAAAACTCACTGGTACAAGTATGGTACATTTGAAAAGAACCCCCTCCGCAAAACTGGCTTTTCACGAGTGCAATTTCTGCAAAACTTACTACGGTGAGCATGGTTTTCGCCGGGATAAAGCAGTCTGCAATCTCTTGTATGACTTTCATGTCCTGGTGAGATTGTTTCACAAAGTTTGACATTCACTCCAACCAACTACATGCATTTCTGAAAAAAGGACTTGAGAGCTCTCATCAACAATGTGCAAAGTCTCAGAGAATATGCACGCACGTGTATCTGCTAGTTTATTATACTGTACCATTCTTATTAATTACTGCGAGGCGTGAGGCTAGTTTTCTGCGAGTATGGCAAGACCGCACAAGTCTACAGTCTTCGCAAGATATGACAATGCACTAGAAATGAAACACATGAGCTAACTAGGTCTCACACCTTTCGAAACAGTACAGAGATCTGTTGTGTGATATTGAAAGATGTACATGTATATGTGTCTTACGAATCATCAAAGTGTCAGACCTTTCTAGGATAGAAGGAAACGTTGTTATGAACCATCCTCTTCTTAAAGTAGAAGAATTCAATAGACAACAGGAGGCGATGTTAAGTATCTTAGGCATTATTATACCAGAAGACAAGTTTTTATCATTGTCATCAAACCTATATGATCACATCCTTACATTTAGAATTATCTTGATATTCCCAAGTCATTAGTATTAACTAAACCAACGTCCAAAATTAACGTTTTCTTCTCAAACACAGCGCCATATAAAGAATGTGACGAAGTTCCTGTTGCTAACATCAGACATTACTACTACAAAAACTACACTTCTGATAACGACAGCTCAGCTTTATTGGTAAGTGTTTGGATGTTTACCAATACGTGATCTCATTCATTGCCACAATTCTGAAAGCGTGTTTCCTGTCAAAAAATCAAGTTTGATTTATGGAACTGTTCTTCATGTCATTCGTCTCTATTAAACAAAGAACTAAATTTGTTCATCGTCAAATTAAATTTGATGTGAGAGCAGAAACGCTTAGTTCCGGTATTGCGTGCATGTGTGTGTGTTTGTATGTGTGTTCATGTATGTCTATGAGTTTATCATAGTAAACAGGCTCCTGCGCACATTACAAATTAACAAAGACAGCAGGTTTACATTTGCACATCACTTAAAAATCGTTTTCTTTGAGTTTCTGCATGTACAGCTTGATAAACTTGGCTACATGTTTGAATGTCTTCGCGTCTTCTGACTGTAAGAATCTCTGGAAAAGGATAATACTTGTTGATATAATACTAATAGATCTGTTTCTAACTTCGTCATATAATGGGCAGGCCAACAAAATTGGTGTTCTGTTTAAATGCAATTTATACTGCAGCACGGGCACATTCTCTTTAACGCGCAAGACCCATGTGTCTCCCTTTAACACTCATAAGACAATGGCTACAACATCTAAGCCTAGCCAAAGCGCATCTTAAACAATATCAAAATGCCTTATATAATCTTGCGTCGAGAAATCAGTTTTAACAAGTTGATACACATCTAACGACAATGAGGAAATTTTTCCTTCCCAGTGTTGCATGTCATATGTCAATGTCAATACATTGTTGCTTAAATTCATTAATAAAATTATACATATCTTTTACGCATTGCTTCACCCAGACGTTTTCAAAACAATATAAGAACAGAATTTTCTTTACATTTAATATCCAACAATGTCTATTAAATTCAGCCATTTCGCACTGTACATCATAACATATTTTAGTGCATCTATGAGAACTCTAAAGCACGACTAAATTACGCTGCTCAACATCAGTACTTTTATAATTATTCTTCCATGTTCACAACTAGCACCGGCATTTGAGACATTCGGACCAAGTTGTAAAAAATATTTAATGAACTTACTATGAACCGTCGCTATGGAATTGGCTTCTTAGAAACACCATGTTTCTGAGCCATGTAACAAATTTGGCAAAATTTTAGAGTCAAATAATTTCCACCATAACGACACCGGCTTGTTGGCAATTTTTTCATGTTACTGTTCAAAACAAATATTGCTTTTGATGTTTTATAATATGTGATTTTTTGGGTCTTGTGAAGACGCATTTGTTAGAGAATGTTACGCCTAAATAGTTGTATTCAGAATCCAAGTCAATTTTTTTCACCGAATATCTTGAATTATCCACTATTTCTAGAAGCCCTTTCTAAGTGTTTGTCTTAGACATGTTTACGCGCAATTTCCACCTGCTGCAGTAATCTTTTAGTTTTCCAATTAGACTTTGCATAGCCACAGCTGTTTCAGCAAATAGAAGCAGATCAACAGCAAACATAAACAAATTAAGATGTCTTCCTCTGAAACATAGTCCACTGACGTTTTTAAGTCGTTTTCTAGGTCATTCAAAAACATAGAATATAAAAAGATGTCAGCGACAACTCTGCCGAACTCATGATTTGCGATAAAAAACGTGAGTTTCAAATCCCGTATCACCAATCGGGACACATTTTTCACATTTCCATGCACAATTTTCAATGCATTATGCATTTTACCATTGATACAAAAACGAATGAGTCTATAATTCAATCCTTCTCTCCACTCATGGTGCCTTCTGGAAATCGAAAAAAGGCATTAAAACCGCCTTCGGAGTTTATTAATGTATTTTTAATCTAGAGTATTAAGAATACACCAGTCATCAGTAGTCGAGTACCTTTGCAAAACCCCGCCTGCGCCTCACCCAAAACCCTATACTCCTTTGACGAGGTATTCACCCTGTTACATAACACAAGTGCGAAGATCTTTCCCGCCACTTTCAAGAGCATTGTTCCAGGTTACTAATCCGGGTCATCTTCAGCACCAGATTTGAAACTAGGTGCTGTTGCACCTTCATTCCATTAAGACGGGTAGTTCACAGCAAAAAAAAATCTTATTGTACAAGGCAACTAACAAAAATGAATGCTGGGGTCGCCAATTTAAAGAATTTCAAGGAGATACCATGGCTCCCTACGGCTTTGCCAAGCTTCTTTACAATTGAAATGGATTACAGTGGAACATAATTGGCAATTTAGTCTCGGCTGTGTTGCAGAATTTCGATGTAGTCCGGAAATACACGTAGATAACCAAAGATTGATCTTTTGATAATAAAACCCCATCATCCTTGAGATGGAGCTCCCGACAAGTGGGTCATTTTTAAATGGGGGAGCACACTAATTTTGTAGCTGCACTCTTTGTCAAACTATACTCGGATATCCCCTGGGGATTTCCAGAAAGTAGCTAAACCGGGGTTAACGCTGTTGGATCCCCTCAGAACACCTACTCGCTCTGTGTTTCAGACAAAAACTTTCAAAAAGCAATACTCTTTCACCTCACTGAGGGTGCGTTTCCGAGGTATAGTTCGTGCTGGGTACGGCTGCAGGATTTGCTGCAATCGCTGGTACTTCACTTTCAACGACCAAGAATGCTCCTCGCCAGGGAAGATTGAGATAATCTGGTACAAAGAGAAAGAAAGGGATGATTTTCGCCCTGCCATTGGTGAGTTGTATGTTTACACGTGCTGCTATTGAAATGATTTTGGATCGATTGTCGTTGGCACCTGTAGCAGATTGGCCGGTAAGACAATAATCCCCATCCAGCCACCCTTCAGTATTTTACAATCCACATCACGTATCTATCTGCTTTCACAATTTCAGTTGATGGTATGTGTGATTTACCAAAATCTGGCGACATTGTGGTCTCGTTCCATGTCGGTGCATGCAGTGTACATGGTTTGGGGAATGCTTACACAGGTTGGGTCGGCAACGGTGTGTCCATGACTATAGAAGAAAATGATGTGAGGCGATCTTTCGGTGAGTGGCAGGTGTCCTTGTTGCCGCGTAACAGTCATGTGGTATGTTCTTATAGCATACAGAGCTAAGTGGCTGCCAACGTTAGTTGCTTTCTCCTGCAATTTCTCAAAGTGTGAAAAGTCCCGTTATGAAATGTGAATGTTTAAGACCAAGGAATCCCGGAATCATGTCTTTAAAGCATCCTGCGGAACAAGGAAAATCAAAGAGAAGTCAGTGTGGCTTAGTGGGATAGGGGTCCGCTTCCTTTATTCAAAGTCGTGGGTTCGAATCCCGCTGGGGCACACTGTTAGATCATTGAGCCAGGTCTCTAGTTCCTTGGAACGGTTTTAACTAAATATGGATAAAGCATAAGCATGGCTCCAGATGATCACTGCAATGGGCCCACACGAGGGGCCTGCGCAAGTCTTGTATAAAGTCTACCAGACCATACTTTTACTGAAAATCAACATTGTTGAAAGATACTGCGTCCTGCTTTTCCTCTATCTAAATTGTTTAAGATGATACTAAAAACTGTCCTGATTATGCGGTCATTAGCGTCAATCTGGAAAGATAAATGCAGTAGGACTAATCATCCCTATGGCACAGATTGGATATTGTGGTTCTTGATGGGTGGTCTTTAACAAAAGTTGCCGAACACTTCACTAAAAGCGTGAGTCAAGCTTGGCCGTTTAGAAGACATTGCAAAGAGTTTTAAAATTTCTTTCCAAACTTGTGTGGGTTGTCGGAGGTTACAGAGCATTACAGTATTTTGTTTCTGAGACTTGAATGAGAACGTTGTTTTCATTATGAAGTTAATAGGTATCATTTTAATTTTGGCCAAATTGGACAGGTATTTCCTGATATATCGCATGATGCATCACTCTCGAAACAAGTGGCCTCGCTAATTTCCAGTGTGAGTATCTCGCGTCATTGCGTGGTTGCCGAAGCGGGTTTTGTTGTCAACGGGCAAATATCATTCACATGCGTTCCTGACGCAGTGGTAAGTGAGTTCAGCGCCAAAAATTGTCTTAATTACTGACCTGATTTTAACCAATAAAAAAGAAAACAATGCAATGTTCATGAAATATTTGATTACTTGACATTGCAACGGAAAAGCGTGGTTGTTATACAAGCTTAACCGTTTTAAATGAAATTAATTGAACTGAGGAATTTTGTCGAGGATGGATTTCGCTTTTTGTTAGTTTGCAACGCTTTTTCCTAAATCAGAGTTAAGTTCACAAGTGAGAGCTTCTGGACAAGTCCCTCTTTGTTTAAATTTCACTTAGTCGGTTATGTAATCCGGATACCTTAGTTGTGAAATATGCATACTACGCATCTAAAAATGGAACAGCATGTTTATTACTGACTAGTGTGCATAGCATTTCAATGATCTTGTTTGCTTGTTTGCTGTACATTGGGCCGATGGCCATGTGTACAAATAAATGAAGGTAACTATAATTGAACTATTACAAAACGCTGTTCACTTTAAAGTACTTGAAATGACCATTTACCTTGTTTTGACAAGTGACTACAGTGTCATTATCATTAAACTTCCTCTATAGCATTACACATCATAATCGTGAATTCGATCTCCCGAAAACGAGAAAACAGGAGAAACGATACTCTAATTCAAAGTTGCTTAGTTCCAAGGATATGTGTGTCCATAGAAGTGTGTAATACACCTAGTGTAATTTATTTAGGGTACAATATTAATTGTATTTCACTTCCCTATAGTTATTACTATAGTAAAATGCAGCTCAAAAACTATTTCTACCTTAAAAGCCAGGTACTATATTTTTCACTGAAAATCAAAGTATTAAATTTTACCTCAACATCCAATTTTCGTGGTTTTGCAAGTAATTACTGAATGCACTGGACAATGAAACAAGTTGTTTTTGTCATTCAGGGTCTTTAGTTAGTAAAAGCTATAAATAGAATGTTTAAACGGGGCGTCAAATTCCAAATGTTGGGATTGAAAGGCCACAAGTGTCAACGAAGCAGAAAACACAAAAATCTAAAACATTTTTGAGTGTTTGAATTTCACCTGGAGCGAAATTTATACACTTTGATACTTAGAATCAGTATACTTCAGTACCAGCCCTTCGTTGACACAAACTTTGTTGAAGGCAGAACTGTACTTTTTGTGAGAAAGAATAATATACATGTACATGTATATTCGCTCGTAATCTCCTCTCCTCAGGCATGCAGAACTGAACCAAAACACCAACAGCCGATTTCATAAAGTATGACCTCACCCAGCTTTTAATGTAAGGGGGGGCTCGAATTTCTGACAAAGTGGACCTTTTCCTAACAAAAAAGCGCGAGGACTAAAAAAAAACGGGATACTGCCTTCATAACTGTGAATTGTGCGTCTGGGCATTTCGTCTCGTTTTTTTCCGACTTTTCGTTTCTCGTTCGAGCCCAACGAACACCCGTGGGTTCGCACATGTAAAGCTGGATTAACAAAACCAGGTTAAGGACTTAAACCTGTTCTTCCTAATGCTGGTCTAATTTTACATCTAACTTGCATTTCACCAACCTTTGTTTGTAAAGTCAGTAAGCCTGGTTTTGTTGGACAAGGGGTCAGGTTTAAAGTATCCAAGCCCCCCTACTGTGTCGATCTGGATGAACCCAACAAAGAACCTATTGAAGAGCTTCAATAAAACCTTGATCATGTGGGTAAACAACGGCACGCACTACTAGAATCAGTGTAGTCATTTGGGAAAATGTCTAAAAGCATTTCTCGTGAGGAAAATGAAATGTCGGTGGCCAACGCACGTACACACAATAAAATACATGATCAAGATTAGCTGCAACAAAGAAATACCCAAATTTATGACAGTGTCATTTCAGTGTTTATTTTTGCGGCAAAGAAAGTGGAACTCAGTCAGAAGGTTCAGGAGACGCTATAGCGGTTACGATGATGACGCTCTGCTCAACCAGTCGTATTCAGAGGAATTCGAAGGACACCCTGCAACACGTACTGGTCTAGGCAAATGAGGATCCAAGGGGGTCAAGGGTTCCGGACCCCTTTTTCTTGAGATTTAGTGACAACAAATATATATATTGGAATTAGTGTCTTGGTAGATCCCCGTATAAAAACCGTTGATCCGACCCCCAACCCTAAAAACCGTGGATCCTTCCCTGCTACATGTACGTTTGATCTTGTGTCGTTATAAAACAGACAATTGAAAATAGTCCATTCTCGTTTTAAAACAATGTTGTTAAGGCACACCACGGCATCATTGACTTGCACCTATGATGTGCATATTTAACAGCTTTTAACCTGGTTTTGATCAAGTCTAAAGTTAAACCTGGTTTAAGATCTCAATGCAGGTCTAAGGAGTATAGACCTCCGTGGTGAAATGAAAACTGACTTAGACCAGATCTAACCTGGAGTTAAACCAGGTTTTGCTAGACCACTGGTCTAAAAGTTAAACCACCTTGATGAAATGCAGATTATATTTAATCCTGGTATAAGCCCAGTTTAAAGCAGGTTTAACTTTAAACCACCTTTACCAAACCGACCGTAAGAGATATAACGTATTTTGGGGCAACATGTCTCAGAGCCTGGCAATAAGTGAAATGAGCGTACGTGAGAGAAGCCAATTGAACAGTGAAGTAAACCATAACAGAAGGTGTAGGGGCATACAGAGAGTGCCAATATAACATACAGTACGGTATAGCCTGAAAGCCTTACGGAACAGTGTAAGGGAGTGGGGCACACTCGTGTGCTGCTCATTCGGGAAAGTTTTTCTTGGCTGATCATTGAAGACTTTCAAATCGTCAATCAAACTGTGTCATGTTCTCCATAACGAAATTTGGGATTGTTTTCCACTTCTTTCCAAGTATTTTTTTCCGCTATGTTGGTGTATATAATGATCTTGAAGGAGCCTGCAGGCAAATGCATGGACATTCTTCAGGAGAAGGAACACACCGTCAGGCGATTTCATAAAGGTTGTTTAACACAACCAGGTTTAAGTCTTAAACCTGGTCTATTTCTAGACCTAACTTGCATTTCACCATTGTGAAATTAGGTGATCGAGGAGTGGACAGGGTCAGAACATATAGGATTTTGTCCAGGGAGGATAGGGAAGTAATAAGCATAAAACTGATCTGCTGAATAAGAGGTAGGGGAAACATTGGCGGACGCCCCTCAACCAAAATGTTGTGGGAGGAGATAGCTTTCTGCGCCCCGCCCCCTAATATTCCAGGAATTGATATCGATCAGTTAATAAACATTTGATTAGAAATGCTTTCAACACAAAAACGTTTTTGAAATAACATTGAAAAAATGACTCACCTCCTCCAACCATAAGATATGTCCTACTTCAATGTCCAAACTGCTCTCGTACGCCATCCAAACACGGGTCCAACCAGATATTTGTTTCAAAAATTCACACCTTACGACATTCTACATTCAAGCAGGAGGGTCTGTGTCCAGTTACATGAAACAGACCAAATTAACGATTCATCAGGGATTGATCCATATTTTTTAAAAGGAGGGTCGGATCAAAGATTTTTCAAATAGGGTGGTCCAAGTCAACAATTTCAAAATTCTAGATTTGGTATCACTAAAAACCAGGGAAAACGGGGAGTCTGTACCCCTTTGAATCCCCCTCGATCCACCTGACTGTGCTCAAATGAGATGCCCAAATCTTTTGCGTTATTCACATGTACAGTTGTTTCATTTTTCTATCATTTTATCTTTATTACGAAATCTTCCTTTGACTTATGACATTTTCTAAAACCTGAGCCTATAATTCAGTCAAAATATTTTGGGACGTAGTCCTTAAATTAGGGGCACTGCAAGAAATGATCACTACATATTTTCTATCATAGTGAAAATTCAACGTAGAGAACTCACAAATACCCACTAGATTTTGGGAAAATAGTGGAGTCGCTATTTGTGCCTGTTTCATGCAATTGTGCACTGGATCCCCGGCATCCGTGCCTGATGGGATCTGAAATGGTTAGCGAATTGGAGTTGGTTGTCATGAATGAAACTGGGGGCCACAGGGGTAGGCGTTGGAAATCAGCAAGAGATGGGATTTCTGCCTACAGCCCAGTAAACCTACCTTGTATGCCCCTATAAAGGAGCCGAAATGCCTATTGAATACACAATCCATTCAAGGTAGTTTTCACCATGCTTTCCAGCTCTTGTAAACCGTTCACATTTTATTAAATCAACAGTCAGCAGTTAATCAAAGGCATTTTCAGCCTACATCGGCAGGTTAAAATGACGAACTTGAAAAAATAACATAAGGATGCCCTATTTCCTGACTTGTCGACACAAAAAACAAACAAACGACATCGTCACTGAGGGTAAAGTGGTTTCCAAGGTACGTGTAATACACATAGTATTAATAGTTATTACCGATGTACCGACCGATGTAGGGTTCAACTTACCTTTAAAAAAGAACACTTCCTTCAACACTTCTTTCGCCAAACTTTCAAGCAGATTACCAAACCAAACCGATGGTAATTATTATGCACTAAGGTGCCATGACGATCCATCTTGTGTTTCGTTAAACACTGTTAAGCCATTTTGACAATAATTTTGGATTACCGCTATTTTGTTGAAAACGGTATAGCACAAAACTTAAATACTTCGGAAAATGAAGAGGTGCTGATGTATCTTAGCCATTAATTTAAATACTGAGAAGTTTTACCAGACTCTGTCAAGTCGCTTTGAACAAAAATTGACAGGGAAGGAACTTATTGTGGATGCAAAATATGCTGCAGTAGTGTCCAAAATATAATCGCATAAACGAACTTAAACTGCGTTTACAAAAAAACCGGTGCTAGTCAATGATTTGTAAACAGGAGTAACGCAATGCACTCGCAACTGCATCTTAAAAAATATGTTATACTGTATGTGTAATCATTACTATCATATGATATCGATTATTGACCAATGACAGCCGTGATGTTGAATGTATTACGGGATAACAAGAAATAATTCAATGCAAATAAATAAAAAAGTAAATAAGAATACATAACTAATGGTGAATAAATCGCAATAAATAAATAATAAAGTATAGATAAAAAATATGAAATAATATACAAATAATAAAATTAGTAAATAAATGATAATGGTAAATATGTTTTTTATATTTTAATGCATTAAGTCAAAAGAAATGAAAGAAAGTAGTAAAAAGAATCAAAATAATGGGTATTATAATGAACTACTCAGTGGTTCACATAATCATACAAGTCATTTAATATAATTTGCTACACCAGATTCATTTTATGTTTCAACTCCCCGTCATTGGTGATATGCACAGAAATTTCTAGACATATATGACAGATCATACCAGTGTACATGTAGTTAGATTATTTCAAAGCTGAAATTGACCTCCTATCACAAGCTCCACCCCCTTGCGTAATATCGACTAACAAACAATAAGTTCTACTCTTCAACGGGTTTTTTGTCGTGTAAAATGGCGGCTTGGAAACGAAGGTGTGTCAAGAATGATGAGTTTTAAATGGCCCACTAAGCCGTCACTCAAAGTCCTAGCAATAGGTCAATTAAAGAGCAACAGTGCAAAGAACTAAAATTTTATCATTGTAAAGTTTTAATGTAAAATGTATTATGATGCCAAGGCCTACACAGGAGCAATTCCATTCCCAGGAAAAGAATTAAAAAATCAATTGATAGTTTTGCTTGATAACTTTCAAAACCTGTATCAACTTTTCTCATATTTTACCTGACTGAAAAAAATGCCTTTGATTGGGTGTGACAGACGTACGCAGAGAATTTTAATGTTTTAAAAATTACGTTAATTTCCTGTAAATTACATTTTGTAACGTTTGGTTTTGTTTTATATGATGACTTAGTTGAATGTTTGCAAAGTACAAAAAATAAACTTTTGATTGTATATTCTAAGAAATAATTGTCAGACAGTTCAATGTAATCTGAGTGCAGATGACAGACTTACGTTTTGAATTTCTAGTAAAATAAACATTTCTGATACTCCACCTTTAATGCATTTAGAAAATTGAGTACAGTCAAATCCAAGACACGTTATCGTCTCAGACGGAGAAAAACTCTGCTTTTCGTCACGCCACTCCTTCTTTTCTGTCAACCCAGACTATTTGAATGCTTCTCGAATATACATTTTTAAATGTATTAAAATACATTACTTTTGAAGTGCCATAATAAAGATGCCAAAGGTTTTTTGCACACATACATGTACATGTATCTTCCTATAGAGATATCGGCCAGTCATTCGATTGCATTGATGTAAATGTACATGTAACCTACTTCGAGAGCCTGATACGATACAAAGATGGAAGTGTAATTACCTGTACTTTTTATGTGTTTGTAAAATTACATGTAAAATAAATCTAAACACCGAATGTTGTTTGGCCATTTTAAGTTGGCTTCAGCTGAGGTGTAGAAGCAGGAGGTTGGACAAGTTTCATCATTTCAAAATCCTCATTGAGGCAGCTAAATTTATAGCTTTCAAAAACAGCTAAGATGTTTCCGCAACTTAGTTCCATACCTGAAAAATCCAAAGACTTACATGTATGAATTCAGTGGTATAGTTGTAATTTTTCATCTTGCCCTCTTGCTTTCAAGGTAAATTTCCAAAAAGTCCCAGCCCAACATGTGGCTGTAACAGGTCTTGAAATTGGCAGAAAAGCAACTTGTTCCCATGGCAAAAAGGTGGTGATAAATAAAAAATGAAATTGAATACGCAGGTAACGGGGCGTTAACCACTACCATCACACAGTTCTCAAGGAAATCCGTGACATGGCCTTCACATTTTTGTCTGGTCTATACGTGGTCGTGCGTTTGAGATACATGCACTGTATTGAGACAATGCTTTCCACAGAAACCGACCTGCCAACTTATGACGGTAATGCTGGTGGTTCATCGTGCACGTTCCCGTTTGTTTACAAAGGCCTGTCGTACAGTGCGTGCATTGAAGCGGATCACGATCAACTGTGGTGTGCGACCACCTCTAATTATGACAGCGACCAGAGATGGGGAAATTGTCCAGGTAAGGAAAGTTTTACAATAACTTTGATGGTCTAGATACGTTTTGCTGTACTGCACACTGTAATAAAATGTCATTAATGATAGCATTAATTTATATGAGTGACATAGTGACGTCTGCTTAACCAACTTACACAGACAAATGCCATTGCACAAGAAAAATAGTTCGTTGCATACTATACAGCAGTCAAAATGTTTTATTCACTTTTACCAAAATAATATCAAGTTCAACAGTGTATGAATAAAACTAGTTTAAAAAGTTTGAAGTAAAACACCAGGGTATTTATTGACAAGTACTACAACGTCCGTATTTATACACCACCTTCACATCAGCTGGTTATTTTGTAAAATCATATTGATTGTAGCAAAATCAATCTCATGTCATAACCTGTTTTGGGATATTTTCTGTATTTCCTAAGGAAAAGTTTTCATATGTTTCTTAAAATAAATTGATGGAATGTACAGTATAGTAGGCCTGGCAGTTACTAGAACGGCTTGTGGCTGGGTGTCCAATTCCAATGCTAACTATTACTACTACTAGTGATAACAGTGGGTTGGTGATTTGATTACATTCTAGGTTATAAAGACAACAGCACTCTGAAAGCTGTATTGCTGTAACTGGAGACCAGGCGAGCTTTTATCATGATTTGTCGAGTTCTGGCACTCCAGTAAAGGTTAACGGATAGAGAGGATTAATATCTAGTTAAACCTAATAGAGATTTTTTTTCTTTTCCATTCATTTAAGCCGTTCTAAAACAAATTCACAAACAGAGTCCTTTTAAACGAAAATGGGATATTTTAGGCCAAAACAATCACGATGCTCGAACTCAAAGATAATAGCCCAAAAATTCAAATAAACATGTTGAAAACATTTCCCAATAGGATATATGTACACGCATTTTTTTCAAGATCTGAGTCGGTGACACTAGAGTCGACCTTTTGATGCTCGTGGATAGACAGTTAATTCTTCAGCAAATGATGTGTGTGATCTTTTCACTTCAGGAACCTGTCCGAAACTATCCAGATTCAATATCAAGCAATACACGTGGACTAGTGGGAAAGAAGAGGACGAAGGTCTTCTTTTCGTAAGGAACACCGGAGCTGCCTGTCTCAAGTGTGGGACTGCTCACACAAAGGAGTCCAAATACGTCAACAGACGACTTATCTAGCAGCTAACTTTTTCAAAAAACGAGTCCAAGGTTTCGAGTTGTGCATACGCAGTGGGTGCGCACTAATTTGGTGTAAAACTGGTTAGAACAAACAAGATTATGGATTGCGCTCTAACGGACTTGAAAATGAAATGAATATCTCTCTAAATGCGCGCATCCAGGGGTGGCTCGAGGAGCTCAAAACGGGCAACAAGGTCCGCCTCAGAGAAACAAAAAGTCCTACATAACGAGACAAAAGTCCACTAAAAGGAATAAACGCACAATTCACAGCTCCGAACCTGGTATCCCGTTTTTAGTCCTCCCGCATTTTTTGTTGGTAAAAGGTCCACATCGTCGGAAATTCAAGCAACCCGTGTTACTGGTTGGGTGTGGGCATGCTCTTGAAACACAGTGTAGCAAGTATTCACTTGGTTGATGTTAACACATGTGAATCGATTAAGAGCAGATGGGGGCTCATCACCATCATGTTGGCGTTAGTGCAACGAGGGTGGCTTGAATATCTCGCAATTCTTCGGCTAAGATCATTGCGACACTAACGTCACTTCAACTTCAGATCATCCATTTCAGACATTTCACTCTAAAGTACCTGTCATTATTTTCCTTCGCAGGTATTTTACAAGACTAGGTTTATCAAAATAATTATTTAAAAAGCAAGAACGTGGGTAATCTTCTTGGTATTCCTGTAAATTGCTTTGCTGTGTTCCTGCCATTGACAAAGGGGTGCGCTAGGTTCCAAGTGCTATAGTAGAGATTGGCTCAGAAACGTTACACAGGATTTTGCTTCTTATGAGATTTATTCTGAAACTATCGAACTATAGAAATCAAATAGCTAGGATAATATGTCATTTCAACCAAACTACAAACGGTAATGTGCTTTGATGCTATTTTTGCTTGTTTAAAATTCACCAAGGTATCCCTTTCAGTCGGCGAAAATTTTTTCATGATCAAAGTTTTTCAGTCAACAAAAACATGTGTTTCAGAGACCTGTGCACTCTTCAATATAACCATCCTGGACAGCCGTGCCAAAACATGATAAAATTTGCACTTCTTGATAAAGTTTAATTTTGCGCGAAGTTTTACTCGGTTAGGCCGGCTGGCCGAGTTCTTGCTGTACATGTACATATACAGTAGGTCACCAGTCGAAAGTGGATATCACGCACACCAGATTGAAACCTGCTTAGTGTTTATTTACAAAGTTATTTAGAATAGCACGGTTATAAAGATACACTGTACCAATGGTCCAATACAACATTGATGGATTAAACACACGAACCACTGCAAGCATAAGCAACATACATCTGAAGGTTCAAATGTACATGTAGTCGAGTGATTGTCAGCTTAGCTCACAGCCTGCAATTATTCTTGCAGTCGAAACGGTGGGCATTTAAAGCGTATTTAATCAAGCATTACTATTTTTATACTTTGGTAGAACTGCCATTTGTATTGAAATGTTTGTCACATTAGTGATTTCGTCCACCAAATTTTTCAAGGAGCCAAAACTTGGCTAAGAATTTGGGGTTACCGTGACCCTGTTCCGTTTCTTGCCTCACACATTCTCCCGCTATATTCCAGACGTTCTACTACTTTAAGAGAGCAACTGACACTGCCATTCGCGTTCTGTTTCAATCCACCATTTGCTTGCACGGGCATGGCGAACTGCTCTATGATATTCGCTTTGATGGCCTTGATTGCACTAGCCCTGGCGCCATAAATGGTATTTACGCCCACTGGAACACCGCAGTTGTTGACAACACCCATGATGGAACCGGAGGAAGTAAGTGGACTGTAATATTTTGTGTTGAACAGTCGTCGTGACGCCCATACGTCTAGACGAGGGCCTCAGGAGTCCTCCCGAATGTAGCTTAAATCGGGCGTTCTGCAATTAAGAAAGAATTGAAAAATGATTAATATAAATTTTCCTTCCATTGCAATGCATTCAATGTCGCTTTGATAGCAGACCCCGAAGTTTTCCCAAAGAAGACAATTGCATGAGATGATTACACATAAAACTGCACATTGGACACAAAATCCGCGTCTACCATGAGAGCATATAAAGAACTGACAATCCATCTTACTCTTTAAGTCTTCACCTGTCATAAAAATAAAAAAGTCCAGCATCAATGCCAATAACACTTAGCGATGCTTCACATTGCAATGATTTTGCACCTGTCTCGTTCGAAAAGAACGCAGTGCTTGTATGAATCATCAACTATATTCCATAGATAATTTGTAACAAATAGTGCTACAAGCAAATCCGTCAAAATTCACTTGCTGCAATTTTATCGGCAACGTGCCCAAAGAAATAGGCAACCGTAGCATCTCGGATAGCTGGACATGGGATACAATACGCCCCATCGGTTTCTTTACTAATATCCTCCGTGTATTTTAAACCACAACCAGACGAATTTCCCCAATGATTGTGCTTCTCTTGGCTGAAGTACAACAAATACTCGGTTTTTGGGCGGAGATTTCCGAGGTCTGACCGCATGTTTAGTCACGAGAAATCGCCTTTCGGCGACTGCCAGATTTCACAGTAGGCCTACTTAAGAAGCCACCTACCCATGATTCTTCGGTTATAAACAACCTTATTTTACAAAACCAGAGTTTAAATTACTTTCATATTTCAAATTGATGCTTAGTCGTGTGGAGGGCACTCAGCATTTATGGTCGTGGG
This sequence comes from Phoronis australis, assembly GCA_002633005.1. Taxonomy (NCBI): domain Eukaryota; kingdom Metazoa; phylum Phoronida; family Phoronidae; genus Phoronis; species Phoronis australis. The sequence continues at coordinate 52,720 of NMRA01000278.1, forward strand.
AAAACAGAACTTCGGAACTTCGTCGGGATCGTCTGTGAAAAATCGATATGTACACGATGGTCGTCTGCCACGAACGTAACAAGATTGCTTCCTTGAAATTGCGATTTTGGTGTTGTTTACATTTCTGTTTTTTAATCACCACTCGAAGGCAATTTGATGTGATCAGGGGAAAGGAGGTATCCAAAGGTGTGTTCGATGTTGATTTCGTAGAGTTCCATGCACATTTGAGTAGCAAATTGTGAGGGAACCAATTTATATTAGTATCCAACATTTATATATTATTGGTACTGTAGTGTCTGGCGTTAGTGGTGCTGGAAAAACAGATAAACTCAAGTGCTTGTGTTTTGAACAGGCAATAACCCAAATCCTGTCACCTAATTAGTGGTTTTCACCTCGCCAAAGTACATCTTACATTTAACATTATCACTTAAAGTGCGCTTTCTTTCTTCAGCGATCCCTTCTGGCTATATAAATATCTGTGATGCATCTTGTGTACGGGAATTTAAGATGACTTTGGCGAACGATACTAAGTCCACTCTTTTGGTCGCCAATATCTTATTCACCGCGTGCAAAAACCACAAAGTATTCTTGATGCCACGTGGGTTATAGACCCGCAGCCCAGAGCACTTAGCATAGATGAACGAGGTACCAACATCTGACCACGGGAGCATTTAAAGTCCACCTCAGTATATACAGAAATGGACGTCTGCCGTTGTCTGCACTCTGGGTGTGACCCCTGGGGGCCTTACAAACAGCCCAAACATGAGCTAGACTAGATATTCGAGGTACCAACCAAAACTGATTTAAAACGAATAATAGTACCGCACTGAACACTGAATGACCCATGACAGACAAATTGCACTCTGGAATGTGTCCGGCAGAAACCAAAAAAAGGACCCCCCAAAAATGAGCTAGCACATACATTCGAGGAACCACACAAAACTAATTCCATGTGATTCAATATATGTCACAGATCACTAAAACCCCTATGACAGACAAAATACACTCTGGGTTGTGCCCGGCAGAAATCCTCAAAAATCTCAACCACGGTTTGCCACCAAAATTTGATCTAGACTAGATTTTTGAGGTACCGGCCAAAACTGATTTAAAACGAACTATAGTACCGCACTGAACATTGAATGACCCATGACAGACAAATTGCACTCTGGAATGGGTCCGGCAGAAACCAAAAAAGACCCCCAAAAATGAGCTAGCACATACATTGGAGATACCACAAAAACAATTACATGTCAGAGGTCACTAAATGCCCTATGACCGGCAGACAAAATATACTCTAGATTGTCCCTGGCAGAAACCCTCAAAAATCTCAACCACGGTTTGCCATTTTTAAGACAGTTAGATTTTCAATGTATCGGCTTAAACTGATTTAAAACCAACAATCGTGCTGCACTGAAAACCCAATGACCTTTGAAAGACAAATTTTACTCGGAAATAGTCTGCCAAAAACCCAGAAAGTACCTTAAAAATGGAGTTACAATCGTTCATGCAGCTTTCCCCTGCTAGTTCAAGTACTCGGGTGGGAAATCCAAACAACTGGACAACAAGATATTAAAAATTGCACCACGAAAATCGAAGTACACAATTGGTGACAAAAGTTGAGTATTTAATAAGTTAACTGCAAAAAGCGGGACCGCAGTAAACAAAAAGTAATTATTAAAAACTTTCGTTCACTAAAGCTTGTGTTTACTCTCATGATCACAACAAGCGAAAAGCAGACGGGTGTCAAGATGTAAGACAGTTAACTCGCCTAGTTGTAACTTTTTGAAGAAATTTTTACATGATGTCGAAATTCAGTGTAGTGTATAGTGTTTGCAATGTTTAGTTTCGCTGAGTCATTTGTCGATGGCCGACATAATGTCTTCCGTGATAAAATACAAATCACCCCTAATTTGGTGCGCAGCCACGTGGCGGAGTTCCAGTGCTATTTAAATAAATATATAAACAACGATGTGTTTCGGTAACAAGGGGTCTCGCTGCAGCATTGCCTGAAAATTGCATGCAATGACAGGGTGTGACATCACAGCAGCACTGTTTAGGAAAGGGAAAGGGAGGCCTCTGGAAATCCTGATGAAAGACTCATCTGGGACACTTATCAGCTTCTTCTCAGAGTTAATAAGCGTAGATGTCCCAGACGGAAGAAAGTTAGAAGACATATGCCTCCTATTTAATGAAGGGAGGAGTCAAAGATGTCAATGAAGCGCCGATATCTGAAATTAATAGAGACGACCGGAAAAATGAACAAGGTAGTAACTGTAATTGATAAAATATAGTTCATAAAAGCAAAGAAAATAATTTCAAATGTTTTCATAGTGTTTAACCAAAATGCTCAGTTTCACGTCAAAAAACAGTAAATGGTGGTGAGATTTCATGCGCGCACCCAGGAGGGCTCGGGGGGCTCGAAGGAGCCCCCCATTTGGCGAAGTGGGCAAAAAGGTCCGCCTCAGAGAAACAAACAGTCCGTGGAAACGAGACAAATGTCCACTAAAAAGGCGCAAACGCACAGTTCACAGTACTGACGGTGGTACCCCGTTTTTTTAGTCCTCCAGCTTTTCTGTTAGCAAAAGGTCCACTTGGTCAGAAATTCGAGCCCCCCAAAACTAGAGGCTGGGTGCGCGCATGGGTTTTATGTTTTTGTTCGTCAGCTTTTAGACAATTGGTCCCTCGTCAATAAAATTTTCTCCGATGTCCAACATCATGAAGATTGACTGCGCATTTTTCCTCCTTGCCGAAAGACACTATCGAAAAAGCTCAAACGAGCCCATTACGTTGCCTTGCTCTGAGACCAAGTGGATTAGGCCGATCCGGGAAACGGTTTGGATCCTCTTACCTACGGTTGGAAGGTACAAGATGGATACTACACTCCCAAATGGTTTTGTGGATCTGCCGTTCCTGATGTCCTTTTTGAAGGTGCTGGTCTTTTACAAGAAAACCAAGCCGATCAAGAGGTAAAGGAAATGGGCTATGACGAAACAAGCGAGCCGGAAGCAAGCTGGAGTAGCAGTGACGGTATTGAAACGTATAAAAAACTAACAGGAAACTACTGTTGACATTAAACATATAGTAAGTAGCTTGATGCTCTTGTCGATACAGTGATTTTGACTATCTGTTACTATGCTCTTTGAAAGTGTTGCTCTATTTCATGTAGTTCATTTTCATTGAAGAAGGTTTTTAAAAACACGTTTGTTACTTTTCTTTCAACGTACTGTTTAGTAGTCAATGAGATGAAAGGGCTCCTTGGAAATAATTTTCGTGGTTCCTCGATCTAGCGCAAATTTAGGGGCCATGTGTTGTCGCTGACGTATCCTTTCTGTTGGCAGTTTTGATAGCGTTTGATATTTTACACAATCTGCGTTCTTAAACTTCATTGAGTGGGTTGGTTTTAGACAGTTCCTGGTATCCCAAAGTTTTACTGTTACCAGGTACTTTCCAAAATGCTTACTGTCCGCCATCATCCATTTGACATCCCTTACAAAAATGAACTTAAGTTTTTCGCTGAAAACTTAAGTTTTTAGCGAAAAAACTTAAGTTTTTGGAAAATAACTTAAGTTTTAGAGGAAAAACTTAAGTTCTTCCGAAAAACTTAAGTTTTTAAAAGAAACTTAAGTTTTTAAAACTTAAGTTTTTCGCCAAAAACTTAAGTTTTTCAGCACAATCTTAAGTTTTTCAGAAAACTTAGGTTTTTTCAGGTGTAAAACTTAAGTTTCCCAAATAAACTTAAGTTTCAAGTAATAACTTAAGTTTTCATGAAAACTTAAGTTTTTTGAACTAACAAAACTTAAGTTTTTCGGATAACTTAAGTTTATCACAAAACTTAAGTTTTTTTAATTTTAAAAACTTAAGTTTTCCTGACTTCTTAAGTTTTTCAGAAAATTGGATTTTTTCATGTGTGGAAAACTTGATTTTTTTAAAAACACTAAGGTTTCTATGTGATGAAAATTTACGTTTTCTAGTTTTTAAAATTTGAATATAGTGAGATATTTTTTAATTTTTGGTTCAAAAATTTTCCTATTATTTTCCAACAAAAAATAATTATTTAGTTTTTAAAATTTGAATATAGTGAGATATTTTTTAATTTTTGGTTCAAAAATTTTCCCATTATTTTCCAACAAAAATAATAATTTGCTCATGCAAAACCCATCATCTGATAAAAATGTTGCCCAAATGTTTCCTTAACATTTATATAGGTACAAACCGTAAAAGGACGAAAGTTTAACCAGTACTGATTTAGTGCAATTACGTAATCATTATCGCGCGTGAATTTAAATGTAGACGAACATCCGGTGACCAACAGCAATAAGAATGGACCCAGTGTTAATCCCCTGAGACACTGACCTGGTCAGTACAATCTAATCAATAGAACTCATGTAATTCTTAAAAAAACGTAGTTATTGTACAAGTTTCCTTTGTGTTGAGTTGTATTCGTAAGGCAGTTTCCACCGGAAGTCAACAGTTTGAATTTTACGACAGTCAAATTCGAAGAAAAAGTCCTGTGTTGGCTAGCCCGCGACAATGAAGTTTATATTACTACGGGCAGAGCCAGCAAGAAGACATTTCACAAGTTTTG